>CM056049.1:505340375-505872194 GCA_029574335.1 Rana kukunoris
CCCTTTTTCATGGTTTTGTTACAGCTTGCTCCTTGTTGTTACAATTCTTGGCCATGACCTGCTTGCTTGACATTAAAAGTATCACGTAATGGGGAGGCCACCAACAATCCTTAAGGCATGGAATATTGCAAAGCCTGCACTTGGGCTCATTTACAGAGGCTTCATGCAAACAGGTTTATGAATTAATGCTGCATTTTTTCCCTGCCAGAGCAGCTTCCTATGGGGGCACCCAAGCCGAGCTGCAGCTCCCTGTGTCCATTCAGACATGGAGCTGTGGTACGGCCCCACTGCCTCTCTTTCCTCATTGGCTAGCTGACTTTAATTGACAACAGCGGAAGCCAATGATGCCACTGCTGTTTCTCAGCCAAACAGGAGGGAGAGTCACGGACGGCCAAAACACTTGTGGACAAAGATGGGGCTCAGGTAACTGTTAGTGGGGCCGAGGGGGGCTGCTGCACGCAGAAGGCTTTGAGCCAGAGTGCCCAAACTGCAACATAAAACCAACTTATTTATTTTAAAGTGCCAACATCGATCAAAATTGAGCACATCGCACATCTCCATCACACTGTAAACTTCTAGCACATATTATGTATTTACCTTAAGCTCACACCTCTTTGTTGTCTGGCCACTCAGTGAGCTACAGCACATTACACATCGCCATGCAACTCATAGCACACCTCCGCACCATGCATCACACCCCTCCATGCAGCTCATGGCACACTTTTCTCTCCATTACACATCTGGTCCCCCCTCTGCAAGTCACCACCCCCTCCCCTCCTCTGCTGTGGTACAGTGACACTCATGTAGCCCTACTTGCTCCCTCTGCTCATACACACCTCTCCTGCTATCACTATAGAACAGAACATGGTCACGTGGTATGGCTCATCACTGGCCACTCCAGTCTCATCTCAGGGCCTTTTTTACCAATGGAAGGAAGCGGCTGCACTCAGATGACCCCCAGGCAAGCGCCTACTTCTCCTTCCGCACTAGTCAATTAGCTGTTCAATCCCCGGCCAAGGGAGGTGATTTGCCAGTCTTTGAGTCTAATAAGCCTTTCACCCACAGCTCCCCTCAACCACTGGGCCAGGGTTGTGAGTAAGGATCCCTTGTTCTCATCAACATGGGAACAAGGTGCTTTGCTAGGGGGGCTTTGTGTGGTTCAGGGAGGAGTGGGACACATACTTAACCCCTTTCCTGCCCATTTAAGCTGAATGCTTAAGAAAATGTCTGGTATGGAATTTTTTTTTTTTTTACCTAGGGCTCCCCCTTAAAATGCATACCAGACTTGAATGGTTTGGCATGGAGTTTGGGGGGAACCCCCACTCTATTTTTTTTATGGGTCCCCCCTTAAGGTTCATACCAAACCTAATGGGCCTGGTATGAATTTTGGGAGGCTCCATGGCATTTAGTTTGTTGGACTCTTCCCTATGCCGAGGGAGATAAGTAGGTGTCAGATCCATAACAAACAGAAAGAAGCTGTCACATTTAAATGTGGTAAGAATACCACAGCTATTTTTTTTGTATAAATTCTTTTTATTAAATCTTTTTTCATGTTGTTGAATTACAAAACAGGGCCATAGGGGCATACCCCCGCCAATCATTGCACGTAACAACATCCACAACAAAAAACAGTTAACAACACACCTTAAAGCTAAATATGTCTAGCTAAACACTACCTAAACACCTCTCAGGTTACACATGTCAGGACTACAAAAGGAGTTATTGTTTCTTGTAGGGCCCCACCCCATTCCTTATTGTCTGAATTGAAAGCTACTTGGGAGTAGGTACTATTGTCTTGTTATCTATGCTTCACCTCCATCTACCTATTCAGAATGTGGGCCTCAGCACTTAGTGTTACAGGTGAGTACAAAGGGGATCTATTTGTGTTACTCCCCAGGGGGGATGGTGGTCTGTTGTGGACTCCGAGTCTCTCCACAGATGCCAGACTTTTTCATATTTTTTGGGGCATCCTTGAGACAGATTCCTTCCACAGCTAAATGTTTCACACTGCAGGTGGAGGAAACTATTATACATACACATTATTACACTTACAACTATCGGGTATTAATCATTCGTTAAGTCTTTCGCAAAGCTCAGTGTTTACCTGCACTTGATATAAAACCAAGGGAATTTTCAACTCAACCTGCTTACAGAGATATTACTGAGCAGTGTTTTCAAAGGACCAGAGAAATTAGCAAAACATTGGGCATGTTACCATGGTGGCCATTACATGTTCATTGTGGCAATTGGTTGATCTAAAGTTACCAGGAGAAAAATATGATGATTAGCAGTCTGAATATATGGCTGATAAAAAGTAAACAAAAGACCACTTCAAATGATATTTTAATACATTTATTATAATTGTGTCTTGTTATTTCTTTAAATGTAATTTGAAATTCTTTATGGACATTCAGATTAGTGAATAAATAATGACCTCCTGCCTTTGTACTTGTATTTACAAGGAGTCTAGATTTAAAATGCATTATTTCTGCTGGTGACATTTATGCTCCCTGTTATTTTCTAGACTAAAGTAAAAGCTAATCACACAGTTATAGTGAGAGAAGAAGAGGAGTCAAAGTTCGAAGATGTTTATGTAGACATGGTCAAGAGTGCAGGTAAATAGCATTTATTTTCTTTTTATTATTTGTCTGATTGCTTTACTTAAATACAAAAAATACTTTCATTTTCATGCCTTTCCATCATAGTTCTTAAATTTTGGCAGCAGCTGTAAAGGTTATTGATAGCTTCACTGAGTTAGGAAAATGTCAACAATCTTAAAAGATGGTAAGAAAATGGTTGCTGCAGTGTGTCACGTCCATATTTTTGTTCTTACAAAACCTAAAAAATTATTATTAAAAATTAAAATAGTATTTTGTTCACAAATATGATTTTAGACGCGCTATTTTTTTTCACAGGTAAAGTAACATGGTAATTTTATAATAAAAGTATTCAAGAGGATTTGCAAGATATGAATCATAGCTTTTTCTTAATAAATAAATTCTTTGTGCTTACATATGACTGCAATGATATAACATACTTTTTAATATTCAAAGAAGCTTTATTGTAAACAAATCAAGACAAGTTCAGCAGTCACATACTTAGACAAGTACAATCGCATCATAACCAAAACATAACGACTTAATAACAGTCATCACCAAACATGGCAATGGTATACATATGTGGAAAGTAAAAAGGTAGAAAAGGGTCCTCCCGATCGTGGAGAGCATCCACGGTCTATATGTTCAAGCAGAATGAGAACCACAAACAACTATGTAAAATTCAATTCTGACTACGGAAGCATCATGTACTTCACAGAGATCAGTAGGTCTCTGCGGCGTTTAGCCTCCAACTTGTCATCTTAAAGAAGCAATTTTAGCGAAGAAGAGGGGAGAAGAAGAGAGACAATGAAAAGAATAGAAGAGCGAGAATGAAAGTAAAAGGAAAAGAGAAAAAGAAAGGAAGGGGATAAGGCATCTACAGAGCGGCCATAAAGCCCCCAGGGTATGGGGCAGGGTCACCAATGGAGAGCAGGCGAGTCAGTCTAGGTCAAATGCACCTCTGGGGTCCGGAAACTCATATAAAGGAACTAACATAAAGAATAGATTTTCTAAACGGGCCCCCCGGTAGTAGATCCAGCCATTATGTTGTCAAAATCTCTAGAGTACCTGAAAGTAATCCAAGTCTGCCAAGTTGCGTGGAAGCCCTCGGCTGTGCCCCTGTCTTGTGCCAACGTGTCCTCCATCTCATACACTTCCCTCACCCTGCAGAGCCATTCTCGCATGGTTGGGACTCTGGAAGATTTCCAGTGCAGGGGAATCAATGATTTAGCTGCATTCTAGTGTCAGTGATCAATTGGATGACCCGTCTGACCTCCGACCAATAGGGGGAGATCATGGGGCATTCCCACCAAATGTGGAGCAATGTGCCCCTATCGCCCAAGCACCTCCAGCATGTTTGAGGTATCTGAGGGTCCCATCTATGCAGCCTATCGGGTGTATTGTACCAGCGGGTCAACAGCTTGTAACTGGTTTTTCTGTAAACGTGAGCTAATAAAGCATTTGTGCGCCATTATACATGCATACCGCCATTGTTTCTCAGAAATGTCTGTACCTAGTTCCTCCGACCATCTCTCTCTGTGTCCAATCCGCCCCGTCTCCCTGTGCTGTTGCAACCAAGAGTAAGCTACAGAAACTGCCCTAGCCAAAGGGGACTGTGCACGGCAGACCAGCTCCAACTCGGTCAAAGGTCGTGTGAGGTTCGAGGATACTTTAAGTGAACGAACATAGCTGCGCAGTTGGAAGTACATCCAAAGTCGCAAGCGGGGGAGGTTGTTACTGGCCTTAATGTCCATCCATTCTTTTAGTTTATTACCCTCAAAACAATCACCTACCAAAAGAGGATCCGACTGTGGGGATGACCTAAGAGAGGCATCGTCTAAGCCGGTATGAAACCCGGATTACCCGCCAAGGGCGTGAGGGGACCCGGAGCGGAAGAGATGCCCTTCTGTTTCGCCAGTGTATGGAATATCTCCAGAGTAGTTCCCGTAACAGGGTTCCTGCGTATGGCGATTGGGTAGGCAGATTTAGGAATCCAAGGCAGGTACCCAAGGGTCAACGGACAAATCTCCCCCTCCAGGGCGACCCACCCCTTCGTCGTCTTGTGACAGTGCCAATCCACTATTCGGGCCAGGTGTGTGGCGTGGTAGTATGACTTAAAGTCCGGCAGGCCCAGGCCCCCCACGTCCTTAGGCCTCATTAGGCTCGTAAGCCTAATTCTCGGTTTCTTGCGATTCCATAAGAAGCGCAATAAAACAGCATTTAGGGAAACAAAGAAGCTTCTGGGAATTGATACTGGAAGCGTGCGCATCAAGTAAAGGAATTTTGGTAGAATCACCATTTTGATTATGGAGGCCCGACCCAGCCAGGAAAAATACCCCTGGTCCCATTGAGCCAGATCCTTCACACATGCCTTCAGTAGGGGAGGGAAGTTAGTACCAAAAACATCCGCGAGGTGGGGAGTGAGCCAAATGCCCAAGTACCTGAGGGCCCTGGACTCCCAACGAAAGGAGGAATTAGCCTTAGCCTGTGCTAGTATTCTATCTGGAAGAGAGATGTTGAGGGCCTCAGATTTGGTGTAATTTATTTTCAAGTTAGAAATGTATCCATATTTCGAGAACTCTAGCATCAGCCCGGGGAGGGAGATATGTGGATCTGTCAAAAAGAACAAGAGGTCGTCGGCAAATGCTGCTATCTTGAACTCGTTGTCCCCCACCCGAAACCCGCCAATTGCCGAATTTAGTTTAACCGTCCGGATAAAGGGTTCGAGCGACAAGATAAATAGTAGGGGCGAGAGAGGGCACCCCTGACGCGTCCCATTCTGTATCACGACCTTCTTAGAAAGAAGGCCATTAACCCGAATCTGGGCCGAGGGGTTTTGATATAGCGCCGCTATCCAGGTGAGCATATGGGGTCCCAATCCCACCCACCTACATACCGCCAGCAAGAAATCCCAAGCCACCCGATCGAAGGCCTTCTCCGCATCCGTAGAGAGGAGAAGGCCCTCGATGGCCCCAGCCCTCGCCGCATGCATCAGTAGAAGCGCCTTGGTGGTATTATCTTTGGCGTCCCTGCCCGGCACAAAGCCCACCTGCTCTAGGCCAATCAAACCAGGCAGCAACGGACCTAATCTTGTGGCGAGGATCTTTGCGAATAGCTTCACGTCTAAATTGAGTAACGAAATGGGACGGTAGCTTGCGCAATCCGTAGGGTCTTTCCCCGGTTTTGCCAGAACCGTTATATGCGCCGAGAGGAAATCTGGGGTGACATTCCTAGGGGTTGACAACGAGTTCAATGCATCTCTAAGAGGTTTCGTCAAATGATCACTGAACGTTTATAGTACACGGCCGTGTACCCGTCCGGGCCCGGACTTTTACCAGGCTTAAGTTGAGCAATGGCTAAACCCACCTCCTGAGAGGTAATAGGTCCCCAAGGAGAGCAGCGTCGGAGTCTGAAAGGGAAGGCAGTCCGCTCTTAGTTAGATAGTCATTAATAATCCTGGCTCTGTCCCCTGTCAAATCTGGGTGTCTGTGCTGAGGTGGAAGATTATAGAGTTTACTGTAGAAGTCGTGGAAGCGATCTGCTATGGCCTCTGACGTCACCTCCAATTTCCCATCTGTACCCTTGATGCCCACAATATTATTCGCAAAGGTGCACTCTCTGAGCGCCCTCGCCAAGAATTTGCCGGCCTTATTTCCTGACTCGTAGTACAGCCTTTTCCGAAAAAATAGCATACGCTTGGCCCTAGAGTCAAGTATCTGCTGCAGATCCCTCCGTGCCTCCAGGAGCGACGTGGCCGAGGAGACAGAGAGGGATTGCTTATGTAAAACTTCTAGAGCAGCAATTTTGGTAGCCAGCTGGTGGATTTTAGCCTCCCTTTCCCTCTTCTTCTTGGCTCCAAGGCCCATCAGGATGCCCCTAATGGAGCACTTGTGCGCCTCCCAGACAGCAAGCGGATCAGTACCCTGGTCAGTATTGAGTCTGAAAAATTCCGTCAGGCTATTAGTCACCGTAGGGAGCGTCGTGGGGTCCGTCAGCAGCGAGGCGTTAAGCCTCCAAGTGAGTTGTCGTCGAGGTAAGTCTACTAGCCCCAAGGACACTGAGATTGGAGCGTGGTCCGAGAAAGTCTGCGTGCCTATATGTGCCCCAGTAACCTGCCCGAGCACACTCTGGGACACAAAGAGATAATCTAGCCTTGCATATCTAGAGTGTGGAACAGAGAAATGGGTGAAATCACGACCCTCAGGGTGGAAGAAACGCCACGAATCCACCAGTTGTAGGGACTGTAGTAGTAGCTTAATGCGTCTCAGCACTTTATACGTGATGCACGTCTTCCCATTCGAAGTGTCAACTAAGGGGCAAAGGGGCACATTGAAATCGCCCCCCAAAACAATACACCCCTGCGCAAACTTACTAAGTTCCTGTACGATCTTCCTACAAAATGATATATGGGCTTTGTTAGGAAAGTACACATTTGCCAGAGTCACCTGTGTGGTCCCGTAGGAACCTCTGAGAAAAATATACCTGCCCTCTGGGTCACACAACTGCCCCGATACCACGAAAGGAGCCTCTCTGTGAACCAGAATCGCCACACCCCTCGACTTTGCCTCGCCATTAGTGGCGTGGAACACCCTGGGGAAAGACGGGCTGGAAAGCTTTGGGATTTGATGTGTCTTGAAATGGGTTTCCTGTAAATAAACAAAATGGGGGTTACCCTTTCTAAGTTCTCTCAGCAGGGAGGTGCGTCGTTCAGGAATGTTCAATCCCCTCACGTTGTGCGAGATCACCAATGGATGACCACCCAGTGATGAGTAGGCCATGGTTGGAGTCGCAGGCAGAGGAGGAGGAGATGATCGGGGAACTAGGCCCAACCTAAACGGTTGCAAAAGACAGATCTGTTAAACTAGAAATATACCCCAGAGAGCACCAACCCAGCGACCGTAGGAGCCCTATCCCTACAAGAGAAGGATGCGGATGGAATCAGAGTGGGAAAAAAGAAAGATGAAAAGAGGAGAGAAGAGAAAGGAGAAGAGGAAGAGGGGAAAATACAAGATCAGAGCAAGAACAAATTTCCTCAGTGTATCTCCCCTCGGGGTGGACAGAGCACCCCCCGACAGGAGAATATCACCTGTGTTGTATGGTGCTACCAGTGACCCAGCCGGGACACTAGCAGCTTGGAGTAGCAAATGGGAGGCGAGGACCGAATTTGGCAGCGCCTCACACGTTGCACAGCAAGTAAAAACAAAAAAATTTACAATCATAAGAGTACACGCACAGCCCTATGGGCCAAAGCAAAAAATGTACAATGTTAATGTTGATACCCGACCTTTTTAGGTAGTGTTCAGGAAAACCAGCCGGTTTACAGGACCTGATCAAAGTAAAATATTCCTTAAAAAAAACTTTCGGGTTAAGTAGTATGCAGACATATAAAAGTAAACACAAAACAGCACACGATTCATTAAGTAAATTAAGGAAGTTCCCACCTATCATCACTCCCACCCCCCACATTACCCCCACCAACAGTGGCCGCGTCCCCTGCAACAGGTAAAGTAAAAAAAAAAAAGGGAAAAACCGGGGCAAACATGTCGACAGATAAGGAGCCCGAGCGGCCAGACCCACACATCCCCCAACAAAACCCTCCACGGGCAGCAGGGACGAGTCCCGTGGATGCGATGTCCCGCATTCCCACTACTTACAAAGCTACCTGCAAGGGTGTATGAGCAAGTCACCGGGGTGAGCGCATCGTGCAACTCCTTCCATCCGACGTGAGGCCGGGGGTCGCACTACAATAGCATGCAAGCAGAGAGCCACGTCCAGGGCGAATCTCGGGGCAAGGCAATGCGACCAAAAGAAAGGGGGGGGGTCTCAGCAAAGCTCCAGTAGAGGATGACACAAACATCAGAGGCGAGGCCCTGGGGGGGGAAGCAACAGCTGAGGGGAGATCCAGGTGGGTAATCTTCTACAGAGCGCCTGTGGGATAAGCAAATCAGTTCATGATCAATTCCCTCGGTCCCTCGTTCTGCCTTCTTGGGGTCCCTGCTTTCGATCCGCCACTTCTGCTGTTCTTGGCTTTCTTCGCCTGGCGCTTGTCAGGTGTAGACAGGGGTGAATCCGGCGGGTTCAAGCTCGATATGGGGTGCAGGAATTCCGTGTACCAATCCGGCAAATCAACCAGGTCTATGCCCACTGCATCGCAGAAGTCAGGAAGGTCTGCAGGCACGCGGAGAATGTGTTGGTGCCCATTGGAGGTTACTACTAAAGCAAAGGGAAAGCGCCAAGTGTACCTTAAGTCCTTCTCCCTCAACTTGTCCAGAAGGGGACGGAGAGCTCTCCTGTTCCGGAGCGTTATGGGAGATAAGTCCTGGAACAATAAAATGGACGCTCCGTTATAGGTGATGGGATCATTCCTCCTGGCTCTCCGCATGATATCCTCTTTTAGGCCAAAGCTTTCCAAGCAGCATATAATGTCTCTTGGAGGGGCAGTATCAGAACCCCTAGGGCGGAGTGCCCTATGCGCCCGGACAAAACCGATCGGGGTATCTTCTTGCCTCTCCAGGAGGCTGTTAAAAACGCCACTCAGCGTTGTCACAATTTGGTCTGGGTCTACGGATTCCGGGATCCCCCTGACCCTGACATTGCATCTCCTTCCCCTGTTATCGAGGTCTTCGATGTGGCGGTTCATGTCTATAAAGTGCTGGACATGTGCCGCGGTAGCCTGCTCCACCCTATGTATGGCCTTGTCTCTACGTTTCCCTGAGGATTCCACCGCGGCCATCTTGTCACCCAGCACCAGCATGCTGGTCTTAAGGTCCGTAACGGCCGCCGAGAACGTGGCCTTTATGTCCGCGGCGATCACTGACATATCGGAGTAGGTCAGGGGATGGTCCGCTGGAGACTTACCCCGGGCTGAGCTCTCGGGGGCCGACTGGGAGTCGTCACTAAACTCCTCGTCGCGGCTCGTCGGCGCCATCTTAGGCCTAGGTGTCACGCTGCGTCCTGCGGACCTCGGCTTAAAGAGTTCCGCTATATTGTGAGCGGAGTAAGCCACCGATGCTCGTCTTGGGCGAGAGTGAGGGGTGAAGCCGGACTTCTTACCAGGCATCGGGAAGTCGTCTGTCGGGTATACTGCAAGATAGGGCTGTGCGCGTGGAGGAGCTCGTTTAGTGTGCGGCCATCTCCGTCGCTTGCCAAGCCACGCCCCCATAACATACTTTTTAGTATACAAAATACTAGATAAGAGTTGAGCACTTTTAAAGAAGTATCAAATAAAAAATTAAATATTTATTGTATTGCAGCTTACCAATTCTTAGATGTGATGGCTGCTTTTATTTTATTTTTAAGGCTTCCTTTCCCTTATTTTTACCTGGTGATCTGGCCAGTAAGTCTGTTGTTCTTCAAAAGAACTAACTCTCTTAAAGATGTAGCAGTCACTGACAGGGGTGCTTGCAATAATCAGATTTTTATTTATTTAGCTAAAACCTTTATTCTAAGAGAAAAACAAAACTGTTTGTTTATTGTAACTGCTTATAAATTGTGAGATGGAGTTTGGTTTTAATTTGGTAATGAATTTAAATCTACTAGTGCATCTAACACTCCACTTCCCCAGACTAACAAAGTTCCTGTCCATAGGTGCCCCCATGCTCCTTCATTCAGTGCAGGTATTCCAATACAGGAGGGGGTTTATTTACAAAAACTGGAGAGTGCAAAATCAGGTGCAGCTGTGCATGGCAGCCAATCAGCTTCTAACTTCAGCTTGTTCCATTAAGCCTTGACAAAACAACCTGGAAGACAATCGTTGTCTATGCAGAGCTGCACCAGATTTTGCACTCGTCAGTTTTAGTAAATCAACGCTGAGAGTCGGTTCACACTAAGGCGGCACGGCTCCGGGGGCGGCTCTGCATGTCGTCCTGTGGACGACTCCAGAGGCGATTTGCAAGACGACTTCTGTATAGAAGTCAATGCAAGTCGCCCCGAGCCGCCCCCGAAGTCGTACAGGGAGTAAATTTCTAAGTCGGAGCAACTTGCGTCGCTCCGATTAGAACGCTCCCATTGCACTGCATGGGAAGCGACTTGTCAGAAGGCTAAGCCGCCTGATGAGTCGCCCCAGTGTGAACCGACTCTTAGGCATGTTACTGGCCAGTTCACCAGGTGAAAACAAAGGGGAAAAAGCCTAAAACAAAAAACAAATTAAAGATTTGTAAACTGTAATTAATTTAATGTTTGCTTTTGGGATTAGTACCACTTTAAATCAGGATAAGATATGGGTCCCACATGGCCATGGTCCATCTCTGTTGCCACTGGCATAATAAAATGCATACTGTAGAAATATGAATCTGGAGTCAATGTTAAAATAACACAGCTAAGAACCTGCTTTAAGCAATAGGGAAGACCCTTTGCCTTAAAGAGGAGTTCCACCTAAAAAATAACTTTTTTTTAATCCACTCCCCTCCCCCTTACATGCCACATTTGGCATGTAATTTTTTTGGGGGGGGGTGGGGGCTTCAGTAGGAGTGGGACTTCCTGTCCCACTTCCTGCTTCCGCCGAGGGGCTGGTTACGCGATTAAGCCTTAATCGCCTACACCAGCCCCTCCCTGTAGGCGATCACATGGGACACATGACAGGTCCCATGTGATCGCCTCTCCAATCAGCGGCGAGCCGCGCGCGCATTCGCAGTGCGGCTCGCACATGCGCAGTGGGTGCCCGGCCGTGAAGCCGAAGGCTGTCACGGCTGGGTGCCCACAGTAGGAATGGAGACACCGGCTGGGGAGGGGGGGAGAGAAGCGGAGCCCCGGTCGGCGCGTCGCTGGAACGCAGGACCAGGTAAGTGTGTGTTTATTAAAAGCCAGCAGCTACACTTTTTGTAGCTTCTGACTTTTAATAAACACAATTTTGGGCTGGAACACCCCTTTAACTTGGTTGGAAAGTTTTTTTTTTTTTTTTTAATAACAAATGTCATACTTACCTGCTCTGTGCAATAAAATTGCACAAAGCAGCCCTGATCCTCTTTTTCAGGGGTCCCATGCTGGCACTACTGGCTCCTTCTCTTCTCGATGTGGCACCATAGGAGGCCTTTTCTTCCTATTGTGGCACACTTGCGGGCTTCATCCTGAACAGCGCTATCTGTGCCCCTTGCTTCCTCATCACAGGATTGGACTGACTGGCAAAGCCTGTGAGAGCAGAGAGAGCCACTAGAGTCGGCTACTGGATCGAGTGAGGGCTCAAGCAGGTATGGGGGGGGGGGGGTTAGGGGGCGATACTAATACGTATTTTTTTTTACCTTAATGCAGAGAATGCATTGAGGTTAAAAATGTTTGCACCTTAGAACCACTTTAACTACAATGTAGGCCTTCACGTTATGATGAGAATGTTGTACAACCAACTTAATATTATCACGTAATATCCAGTAGGAACAATTAACTAGGAAAGTCTCAGACCTTAATGCCGCGTACACACGATCGGAAAGTCAGATGGGAGCTTTTGGTCGGAAATTCCGACCGCGTGTATGCTCTATCGGACTTTTCCTGGTGCAATTTTAGCCAACAAAAGATTGAGAGCAAGTTCTCTATTTTTCTGATGGAAAAAGTTCCTATCGGAACATCCGTTCGCCTGTATGCTCAGAATCAAGCAGAAGAGCCGAACTGCCTATTGAACTTCATTGATCTCGGCTCGTCGCATGTCTTGTACATCACCGTGTTCTTGACGGGGAATTTCCGTCAAGATTTGTGTGACCGTGTGTATGCAACACAAGTTTGAGCCAACATTCCGTCAGAAAAAATCCATGGTTTTCTTGTCGGAAAATTCCAATCGTGTGTACGCATTAGACATTCGTAATTTTACAAGCAAAATTGCTAGGCAGTTGTTTTTTTCAATACTAATATGTAGATTCCCTATATAGTTGTATTCTTTCCACATAGTTCATGTTCTATTCTATAACCATTAAAGATGCAGATCAGCATTCTACCAATGACGCATATGGAAATGGATACGAGGAGTGTGTCAACGAGGCCTATGAAAGTGAACAGGATGTACTGGAGTATCCTGCAGTTAACAGCAAGGAGGAGAATGATGAGGACAATGATGAGGAGCATCCTGAGCACCTTGTTTCTGATGAGACAGGAATAATTGATGAATATTGCTGCTCAATACAAGCTGACTATTCTTCAGGGCCTTTTATAAATGATGAACTTCCTAGTGTATTGCAAGGTAAGGAGAAAAATATCTTATCTAAAATTTTAGAAGTTTAGACATTTTTCTACTAATATGTGTACTGTAAAAAATACATAAAGACCCTCATGCTTTTTGCATCTGTGCTGGATGCATCACTGATATTTTAAAACAAATGAAACACATTGCTAAACAGCTACTAATACTGGTATCCAGCTGTATGACAGAAAATCCACTCATTTTACCTTTATCTTAGTGCTGTGTAAGCCACTCTTGCCATAATTCACAAAAAAAAAAAACATTTTCTGTGCAAGGGTCTGCATCTTGAACTTTACTTTTTTGACTCATCACTATTCAGATTCAAATCTCTGGCAAGTCTGTATCTGTCTGCTGGCTGTGAAAAACATTTTAGCATTGATACTTTAATGCATAGGTCTTTCATTATGTGAGAAAAGGCAAGGTGTCTTCAATAGGCATCTTTGTAAATACCTTTCCGGTATTCCAAATGGGTAAGTAAAAGAGATTTTCAGATTACTGAAAAAAGGAAGTAGTATGGACTGGTGCCCTGTGCTTATGCTGAACACCTAAGCAGGTAGGCTGTGTACTCTATAAGCAATTCAAGGCTTCGTTTTTAAATTTGATTGCAGTGTATATGTATGTACATTTTTAATAGCTGAATACATGTTGTCTTATTCCCATTTCAATAAGAAGTAACGGCAAAGCAGCAATTAGATGGGAGTAAGCCAAAACGCAGTTATAAAGCAGAAATCATTCATATATCTAGGATTCTTTAACCACTTACCGACCGTGCTGATGCCAGCCCTGAACCCTGCCACCCCCTTGAACTCCCTTCAAACACAGCTGTTTACAGATCAGGGTAAAGGGCCAAACACAGTGGCTGTTTACCATGTGATCAGCTGTGTCCAATCAGCTCATTGCATGTAAACAAATGCCCGGTTATCGACATTTCCTTTCCTCAATGCTGTCACTGTATGAGGAAAGGAAAGCCGAAAACCAGCTATCCTGTAACAGGGGACATTTACACCTATAATCAGGGCACTGATCATCAGTGCCCTAATTATCAGTGCAGCTCCATCAGTACCAATTGACCAAATTGTCCTGCAGTGCAGCATATCAGTGAGTGCTCATCAGTGCAGTATATCAGTGCTCATCAGTGCTACCTCATCAGTGCCCATCAGTGCTGCCCTACAGTGCAGATTATCCATGTACATCAGTGTCACCTCATGAGTGCCCATCAGTGCAGCCTCATGAGTGCCCATCAGTGCAGCCAACCAGTGGCCATCAGTGCAGCCATCAGTGAAGAAGAAAAATTACTTATTTCCAAAAAAATTATAACATAAACAACGTTTTTTCTTTTTTTTTAATCAGCTGTCTTTTTTTGTTTGTTTAGCAAAAATTATAAAACCCACAGGTGATTAAATACCACCAAAAGAAAGCTCTATTTGTGTGTAAAAAAAATCTTTTGGTGCAGCGCGCAATTGTCATTAAAAGTGCGACAGCACTGAAAGCTAAAAATTGGCCTCGTCTGGAAGGGGGTAAAAGTCCCCAGTAGGCAAGTGGTTAAACTAAGAAATTACCCATTAAACCAACTCAATTAACTGTTTCCCAAAAGTTGCATTCAGGGAATGTGTTTATGGCCACCCTTGCATCCAGAACCCCTGGTATATAGTAAAGCATAACAAAATACATCACACTTAGTACAGATCCTAAATACAAAGGCAGCTGTACACTCATTATGCCCTTTGTAGCTATACCCAAATATTAAATAACCAACTTAAATACATTCTCAGGCTTACTAACTGTCTTTACTAGCATAAGGTATACATACAGGTAGACAGCCACACGTCTACCCAAGAACAATGGACAGAAAGAGATCTGTGTTCCCATTTCATGAACTGCTGCAATACTGTGAGGCCACGTACACACGACCGAGGAACTCGGCGGGCGAAACACATCATTTTCCCCGTCGAGTTCCTTGTTCGGCTGTGGAGGAACTCGTTGAGCCAAATTTTCCCATTCCTGTCGAGGAAAAAGAAGACATGATCTTTTTGGCCGCATACACACGACCGAGGAACTCGACGGGCGAAACACATCGTTTTCCCTGTTGAGTTCCTTGTTCGGGCTCTCTTTTTGGCACGACGAGTTCCTCGACAGTTTTCTCGGCGAAGTGTACACACGACCGGTTTTCTTGGCAGAATACGTCTCCCATCAAGTTTCTTGATGGATTCTTACGAGAAAACCGGTCGTGTGTACGCGGCCTAAGTCTACCACTTTTAGCAATGTAACATTTTTTCTGGAGGAAGGTGTATTACCACTGATCTGAAGGAAATCTATAGGGACGTTTCTTTGTCCAAGAGTGAACACTTTTGAAGTTTAGATTTGCATATGTTTTGGAAGAGCTTCCTTATGCTGCTATATTATCGCAACTGATGCTCACATCTAACTCATTCCTTGAGAAAACCAGCTTAGCTATGGCTGACTATAGCCTTACAATGGAGCCACTCAGAATAAGCATGATGAGCGAAATGATGTGGTCTAAATGAATGTTTTTGCACCTGTGGTATATAAGGATAACAATTTTTAGTGTTACAACTCAAAAATTTCAAATCAACAAGCCACTTTCATTATTACCTTTTACATTTAACCTTTTAAATTCTATCATACTGCAAAAACTGAACTATTGACAGTAACTAAAATTGATGTAATAACCTGTATGAAAAGTGTCATGTCAAGAAGTAATAGTTTACAGTATTATCTTTAATGTCTTAAATGCCCAAAAGAATGAGGCATAGTATTTAGTGTTAAAAAGCTAAATTCATAGTTGAAATACACAAGTTTTTTTTGCTTACCAAATATTATAGAGGTTTCAATCGTTTATTTTTTCCACTGCAATTAAGAAACACAGTTTAGTTACCAAATAAAATGAACAAAACACAGCGCTGCGTTTGGTTCATTTTATTTAGTCTTTGGCACGTCTTTGGCACGATTGGCACGATTTATGAGACGTGTTTCACGCTAGAAGCTTTATTTCTATACCTTAGCTTATAGGAGTGGTGGCTCACAGGATTGTTGCATTTTTACAGTTTAGTTACCAAGCTGCCGATAGCCTGTAACTGGACACAGTAGGTGAAGCAGCACACTGATATGGTCAGCAACTGTTTAAAGCGTACTACAGCGTATATCCGTGCAAGGTCTGTGTTTAATATTTGTGTGGATGCACAACCTTTGAATGCACACTGTCTGCATTCGAGGCTGTGCATCGCCAAGGCTGTCAAATTGGGAGCAGTAGCTGTGTTGTCTGTGCAGTCGCTGCATCCCATTTGATATGAATGGGACTTTCTGCAGGAGGATGCCCAGAAAACCTTTGCATCCTTGTGTGGCCCTCACATGGATCAACAATGTAGCACACTCATGTGAACAAAGCTTTAATACTCTGAATGTCTCAGAGTTCTCCCATTCTTGTGCCCAGTTTGAGTGCTGTTGTGATTGGCAGAACGTAATAGAAGATGAAGAACAGATTTATGTAATAATGGTACTTTTTTTTAACATAGAACTAGGTTAAATTGTGAATTTTATCTGCCTGGAATTTAACTTTAACACTGAAAGCCAAAAATCTTGATGTAAATACATAGCAGCATTTGCCATTTTGGCAACTGAACATAAGGGTGCCTTTGCATTAGAAGATATAGTTTAAGTATACAAGAAATTTAACAATGTTAGTGAGTATGAAAAACTAGCAATTGCATCGGGTGGGCTGTCCTTGGTTTCTACTAATAAATAAATATACAATATTGAGGAGAAAATACCATTTATGAGGCAAGGTGTAAACATTTCACATCACATGTTTTATGTGAAGCATTTAGTCTTAATATACACAGGCATGAATCCAATCTAGTCTGACACTTGACACATCCATTCAGCTTTGATGGCCATGAATAGTGCAATAGAACCTCTGTTGACTTCATCAGAGATCATTGGTTGTTATAGTAATGTCATAGCTACAAAGCATTTCAGAGAGCATAGGTGAAAAACTACAAAGATCCTGCGCTTATGCTTCTATTATGGTGTCTCTACAACTTGGGGGCTGCTAGCACTGTGGCCCATATATCCCTGATCTAAGTGAATAACAGTTGTTTTGTGACAAAAACTATAAAGTGCTGCATTTCCCTTATATATATATATATATATATATATATATATATATATAAGTACTGTGCCCTTATAATCAAAGTAAAACATGGAAAAATCTATTTAATTAAGGGTCCAACGAAAATCCATGAAGTGAAATCAAAGTCCCTCCAAAGTGTCCTTTATACCTAAAGTGGAAGTAATGGAAAAAGTGTAGTTGCGCTGTGATACAAAATAATATGTGAAAAAGTACTACTGCGAGAAGTAATACAAATACAAATGAAACATTAACAAATGTGTTTAAGCATTGGTTCAGTGAAGTACAAAAAAAAACAATCAACACAAAATCTTAGAGGTTCAAAAATGAAGAAATCTACCACCGAAAGTGAAGACACCAAAAGAAATGCAGGTTTACCAGATAGCAAGTAAGGATAGCTTGCGGCTGTAAACCCCAGCCCGGGCCTTTAACATGGACTGTAGCAACCGCCAGTAGTGCAAGGCAATTGATGAATCCTCAGAGCACGGATCTCCCCAAGCAGGTGAGATACCTTCGTCATTTGTGTGACGAAACGCGCGTCGGGAGGAGGAGACGTGCTGACGTCATCGCGTGTCAGTCAGAGCGGACGGGCGTTCGCTTAACCGGCAGGCTTTATCTTATATGCTGTTTATACGATCATTTCTTGTAAGTTTTTTTTATCTCATATACATTTTACACAATTTTTACGGAATTTCACTATTGTGAGTCCATATTATTTTTTCCGGTATCTCACCTGCTTGGACTACAAAACACCTCCTCCCCAAAACACAAACCTTATGATAACACTTAAAGGGGTTGTAAAGGAAAAACATTTTTTTCATAATAAGCATCCTTTACCTGCAGACATTCCTCTTTTTACTTCCTCATTGTTCGTTTTTGCTCAGAAGTTTCTCTATTTCTTCTCTGTTCTGTTCACTTCCTGCTTGTCTGATTTTACTGACACACCGTGAAGGGAGACTTTACTGCGGGGGTCAGTAACGTGCTCACCCCCTTCTGGGAACCACATCTGTGTGGCAGGACGTTCTCTACGTGTTAGAGACTTCAAGAAGGTGTGAATTACTGGGCGTGCTGCAATTCATACTGGGAAATGTAGTTCTTACATGAACAAGTGATGCAAACCAGAAAGTGAATGAGAGAACAGAAACTAGAACGCCGGAGGTGATATAGATGAAGGAATTTAATAGGTATTTACTTGTTTGTTAACAGAATCATTACACTATTCTGTCTGTCTACCTTGCAGACATTAATTTTAGGCAAAACAAAATTTTACACATGTGGAATTATATACATAACAAAAAAGTGTGAAACAACTGAAAATATGTCATATTCTAGGTTCTTCAAAGTAGCCACCTTTTGCTTTGATTACTGCTTTGCACACTCTTGGCATTCTCTTGATGAGCTTCAAGAGGTAGTCACCTGAAATGGTCTTCCAACAGTCTTGAAGGAGTTCCCAGAGATGCTTAGCACTTGTTGGCCCTTTTGCTCACCCCAAACCATCTCGATTGGGTTCAGGTCCGGTGACTGTGGAGGCCAGGTCATCTAGCCGCAGCACCCCATCACGCTCCTTCTTGGTCAAATAGCCCTTACACAGCCTGGAGGTGTGTTTGGGGTCATTGTCCTGTTGAAAAATAAATGATGGTCCAACTAAACGCAAACCGGATAAAATAGCATGCCACTGCAAGATGCTGTGGTAGCCATGCTGGTTCAGTATGCCTTCAATTTTGAATAAATCCCCAACAGTGTCACCAGCAAAGCACCCCCACACCATCACTCCTCCTCCTCTATGCTTCCCGGTGGGAACCAGGCATGTAGAGTCCATCCGTTTCCCCTTTTATGCGTCGCACAAAGACATGGTGGTTGGAACCAAAGATCTCAAGTTTGGAGTCATCAGACCAAAGCACAGATTTCCACTGGTCTAATGTCCATTCCTTGTGTTGTTTAGCCCAAACAAGTCTCTTCTGCTTGTTGCCTTTCTTCACAGTGGTTTCCTAGCAGATATTCTACCATGAAGGCCTGATTCACACAGTCTCCTCTTAACAGTTGTTCTAGAGATGTGTCTGCTGCAAAAGGTGGCTACTTTGAAGAACCTAGAATATGACATATATTTTCAGTTGTTTCACACTTTTTTGTTATGTATATAATTCCACATGTGTTAATTCATAGTTGTGATGCCTTCAGTGTGACTCTACAATTTTCATAGTCATGAAAATAAAGAAAACTCTTTGAAAGAGAAGGTGTGTCCAAACTTTTGGTCTTTACTATATACTGTATATATATATATATATATATATAGTCACACGTACACGTCAGAGAGTATGACAGACTCAATCGGGACATGGGCTTTTGAAGGAGACTAGGGGCTTCCCACTGATTATGGCCCATGGAGGAGACTGGGGATATTGTTTGCTTCTCCCGGTTAGAGCATGGAAAAGAGCTCAGTTCAGCCTCTGGTGCCATGGAGACATCAGGTCATTCTCGAACAACAATGTGATGAATGCTGAGAGCGAGGCTTGGATTAATTCTCTGAGTGAGGAAAATAAAGCTTCCCTTCTGGAGTAGAGGGAAAGGTAGTATTAGTCTTTTACAGCTTAATGATCAGAGGAAATATGGTTGCCCTCCTGCAGACTGAGTTCGAGAAGCTCCACCACTTGGGACAAAAATATTTCCTCAAGTAATCTTTGAAGATAAATTAATTACATTTTTTCAGATTGCTGGAACATTGTATGATATTTGTCTTATGATGACTTGTCTAGTGGACAGATTACACATGTGAAAGCTGGTTAATGAGATTTGGACAGCCCTGGATATTCTTTCTGGGGAACTGGTGCTGAACTGTCTGGGTGGGAACTGACCTGAGTCATCTAGGCTAGATCATTGTTAGCTGTTGGCTGTTCCTTAGATGTGCTGGTGATATTACTGTTTACAGTTTGTATTGCTTAGGATAATGTGATCAAACTCTTACCTGATTATACTGTGTGAGTTTATAATAAAGTCAATTCCAGCTCGCACCTAAGCTAGTGTCATCTAGTTTTTGGGTGCAATGCTCATCTTTATTGCCTGGTTTCTGGTCCCAGAATGGAGGAATCTGTATCTTAGCGGAGGCACCCAGGCTGGGTGCCAGACAGTTGGTGACAGTGAGCATAACCTGCTCAAAGATAGAAACGTGTGTCCATTAAAGTCGTAAGGTGTCCACATTACAACCACCTTCATCTAAAGAAGTTAATGTGGGCCTTCTGTACCACTGATAGCTTTTAAACAAGATATACAGTAAACCAGTTTCAAGCTTCTTTTCTTTTTTACCTGTGTGCATCAAGTTTTAGGATGTATCCTGACAATCTTTTCAGTTTGCTGTTAATTCATCTTCATCACCCCATCATCATTATGATTCGGATTATATAAGCTAATAAAAAGACTATGCTTAATTGAACGCAGTAGATTATATCATAAATTGCCCTTTAGGAAGTTATTGAAAATTATTTCATCACAAGATATCAGCCAAAAGAAGACAAGCACTTAAGAGCTTTGATAACTTCTCTCTAACAGACATTTTGTTGCATTTTGGACCCATTTTCAACATGTAGTAAGCAAGCTAGAAATGATATTATCTACAGCATAACTGTCAATCTACATTTGAGGAAGCATTTTATAGAGCAAGAGGACATCTAATCTACAATATTTATCATGCTGGATGCTATCAGTTGTGTACATTCTTCCCTGTGGCTGATTTGAGCATGCTAATCTCACATAAACACTGACAGGACTAAAGTAAAAACTAAGAAGAATTGACAACTGAATCCAGGACTCCACTAGTTGTTTGTAAAGATATTTTTACCAGATAATTTTATTCTGAAGCTCAAATGACTTTTTAATGATTAAAGAAGCCAATATATCACTTCTGTTACATTCATGTGTGACACTATTTTAAAACCAGAACGATCCATTGGCTTCCATCGTTACTTCTGATTTGTTTTCGACAAAAGCTTACAACTTAATTAACCAAGTTGAAAATCCAATTAGTTTCAATGTTTTCTGTAGACAAGATAATACAGCATCAATATGGTTCATCATAGCTTTAGTGTTACAAGTCATCTCAGAGCTGTCGGCAATCATTCCTTCTAATTTACCACCTGCGAAATTTTGAGATGAGTTATCTACCGCTCAAGCAGATCCAGCATACATTTATTCAAAGAACTGTTAGTAATGCTTATTTATTTTTTACTATGTGATAGTTAATAGTTTGCTCTTTGTAGAACAAACTTAGCAAATTTAGAAAGCAAAATATATTTAAATGATCAATTTTTTATTAAGCAGTTTTACCCCTTATAGACATTATTACGCAAACATAGTACTGGAGGCAGGGAAAAATTGCACGTTTTTAGTTAAAATTGTTAGTAAATGTTGTTTATCCAGCAGATCTGACTCTGTGCAGCCATCTTTAAAAATATTAAACATAGTTACATAGTTACAAAGTAGGTGAGGTTGAAAAAAGACCATCAACTCCAACCTATGTGTGTGATTATGTGTCAGTATTACCTTGTATATCCCTGTATGTTGTGGTCGTTCAGGTGCTTATCTAATAGTTTCTTGAAACCATTGATTCCCTCTACTGAGACCACCACCTGTGGAAGGGAATTCCACATCCTTGCTGCTCATAGGAACCCTCTGCGTAGTTTAAGGTTAAACCTCTTTTCTTCTAATTTTAATGAGAGACCACGTGCCTTGTTAAACTCCCTTCAGCGAAAAGTTTTATCCTTATTGTGGGGTCACCAGTATGGTATTTGTAAATTGAAATCATATCCCCTCTCAAGCGACTCTTCTCCAGAGAGAATACGTTTCGTGCTCGCAACCTTTCCTCATAACTAATATCCTTCAGACCCTTTATTAGCTTTGTTGCCCTTCTTTGTACTCTCTCCATTTCCAGTACATCCTTCCTGAGGACTGTTGCCCAGAACTGGACAGCATACTCTAGGTGTGGCCGGACCAGAGTCTTGTAGAGCGGAAGAATTATCATTTTATCTCTGAAGTTTATCCCCTTTTTATTTTTTTATTTTTTTTGTTTAATATATTTTTATTGAAAAGTATATAATACAGAAAAGGAAAACAAAGAAAAGAAAACATAAGATCAGGGACAGCCACCCAATCCCCGATAAACAAGGAGTTACAAGCTACACAGACGGGCATAAATTCCAAAACCCGTAGTACGTACGCAGATGTCAGGGCTAGAGCTGAGAACAAACAGGAGCACCGTAACAGTCAAAATCATCTATACGGGTCCACAGCCCAAGAATGACGCATGGGCAGTACATCCTTGGGAGACGTACATATACTGCAACATCAGAGCTGTCCCCTGAAGAAGGAAATACAGGATCGGGGAAAAGAAGAGAGAGAGAAAAGAGGGACAAGGTGGAAAAGGAAGGGAGGGCAGGGGAGGGAGGGAAGGTAGCGGGAACGGGGATCCCGCCCCAGGTATTCACCGCCTGCTAATAGGCTAATAGGCTAATCAGTTCAGTAATACAACAGAGGTAAGCTCAACCAGTTCGAGACATAATGTCGGCATAGGCCGAGGTAAACTTAAAGGCAAACCAGTCAGACCATATTTTACATGATAAATCTTCCGAAGCTCTAAGGGAGTGAGTGAGATCTTCCATATGGTAAGTACGGTCCACCTCAGCCAACCATTGATGTAAAGTCGGCACGGTCGCCGTCTTCCAGAATCTGGGAATCAGGGATTTTGCCGCATTTAGTAAATGAGGGGTTAGGGAGCGTCTATACGATCTAACTGGTTTGTCTGTACAATGAAGAAGCACAACCCACGGATCCCCTGGGGTCTCAACACCCTGAATTTCCTTCATCCAATGTAGGACAGACAGCCAGAAAGGCCAGATAAGGGGACAGTACCACCACACAGTCACACCAGCAGAGAGGCGAGACCTGAGGGAAAATGCCATGGAGCACCGCCGGGGTGAGATGCCACCTAGTAAGCAGTTTATTGTTGACTTCCGCAGTTCTGGAGGACAGTGATGTGGTATGGGCAAGGCTCAGTATAGTAGTTTTTTGGGACTCTGAGAAATCCTTGTGAAAGTCCAGTTCCCATTTGTGCAGAAAAGCTGGGTGGCCCAAAGAGGAAAGTGATTGTAGGGCTTTATAAAAGTAAGAAAGGGGTTTTCCGACTGGGTGGTCCTCTACAAAAGCAGTTTCAACTAGCGTCAAATCAGTGAGAGTTCTCAGAGGTTTAGGGAGGGATTGTACAAATGAAGTAAGTTGACGGTATTTCCAATGATCTAAGGGTGTAACAGTAGAAGAACCCAAGAGGTCAGAGAGTGAAGCCATACCAGTGGGAGTAATAACTTGATGCAGATGGGTGGCATTTCTAAGAGACCAATTGAGAGAGGAGGACTGCGAATTCCCAGGAGGGAAATAATTATGACCAGTCACGGGCATGAGGGGTGAATTGGCCAACCATTTATGCGCTTTACATAATGAGTCCCAAATCATGAGGGTCGAGCGGGTGAGAGGGGGCGTAGATACCGCTAGGGAACGGTATTTCTTCAGTATCCATAGTTGTGTAAAAGGGTCTGTTTCACATAGATCCCTCTCCAGGGTCACCCAAAGCTTGGTATTCACATGAAAGTCCGAGATCCTATTCAGGACAGCCGCCAGAAAGTAATTTTCCGGGTAGGCCAGGCCCCCATCCCTCTTAGATTTCATCAGAACAGTTCTAGCTAGTCTGGGTCGCTTCCTATTTCAAATATATCTGCAGAGGAGGGTTCGTATCAGCGTAAAGAATCCCACAGGAATGCCAAATGGGATCATTTGAAATAGGAATAATAGCCTGGGTAGTATGTTCATCTTTACCACACTAATTTTCCCCAACCAGGAATGGGCAAGACTCGACCATTTTTGCAAGTCAGTTCTGATCATGTTTAATAAGGGGATATAGTTAGTACGGAACAAGGAAGCTGGATTAGAAGTGAGGAATATACCTAAATATTTAAGGGAACACTCTTGCCAGGAGAAAGGGAAGGACATTTTCAATTGGGAAACCAGACGTGGAGGGACATTAACATTGAGGATTTCTGACTTTGTCATATTTATTTTAAAATTAGAAACGGCGCTAAAGGCTGAGAAGGCCGACATTAGGTTAGGGAGTGATAACACCGGTTGTTGAACATAGAACATAATATCATCCGCGTAAGCGGCGTACTTATGTTCCGTGTCCCCCACCGTAATACCATGTATGTTAGGGTCCTGTCTAATCGAGGAAAGGAAGGGTTCAAGGGATAAGGCAAATAAGATAGGGGAAAGAGGGCATCCTTGACGGGTGCCATTATGGAGCGTAAAGGGTTTGCTCAGTGTGCCATTAATACGTATTTGTGCAGTGGGTGACGCGTAAAGGGCCGAGATACGGGATATAAGGGAGGGACTAATACCGAATTGAGAAAGTGTGGCCATCAGGTATCCCCAGTCCACCCTAGCAAACGCCTTCTCAGCGTCCGTAGACAGCAGAAGGGTGGGCTGGGGAGACCGCCTAACGTGGGACATCAAGAGGAGAGTACGGAGGGAGTTATCCCTCGCCTCCCTACCGGGAATAAATCCCGTCTGATCTGCTGTAATCCATTGAGGAAGGAGGGGAAGGAGCCTGTTCGCAATAGCCTTAGCATAGAGTTTAGCATCTATATTCAAAAGGGAGATGGGACGGTAGCTACCACAGCTGCAGGGGTCCTTACCGGGTTTAGGGATGACAGTTATATGTGCATGAAGGGTTTTGGGACGGAGGGGACTATCCTCTGATACCGCATTGGCATAAGCAGTCAGACGCAGGATCAGAAGATCTGCAAAAGTTCTATAGTACATCACAGTAAAGCCGTCAGGGCCAGGGGCCTTACCACTGGCCATGGCCTTCAGTGCCACTCGCAGTTCAGAGGCAGTAAACTCACCATCCAGGGAGGACAATGCCTCGGCAGGAAGTCTGGGTAAGTTGGCTTGGGACAGGTAGGCACGGATGCGTTGGGACCTATGGTCCCCACCCTCATTTGTATTGCGCACATGATATAATTTTTGATAGAACGTGCAAAATTCTTTTGCAATAGCAGAAGACTCGTGGGCCAAAGGCCCAGCGGCAGTTTGTATTTTGGCTATAAAGGCTGCTGATTTTTGTTGTTGCAGGGAACGGGCCAGGAGACGTCCAGGTTTATTACCCCGTTCATTCAGACGTTGGGCTAGAGCACGAAATCGCTGCTTCTGTTCTAGGTGAAAGAGGGTTTTCAGCTCCTCTCTCTTTTGAGTCAAGGCCTGGAGCACAGAGGACAACAAAGTCCCCTTATGTTGTCGCCCCAACACCTCGACTTCCCGAAGCAAAGCCGTCTGCTGGCCAATACGTTGCTTTTTTTTCCTAGAGCCCAGGTAGATGAGCTTCCCTCTTACAAAGGCCTTGTGGGCCTCCCAGAGAGTGCCTGGCGAGATATCCGGATGAGCATTTTCTGCAAAAAACTGCCCTAAATCCGCAGTAAGCATGTCTCTATCAATGGCGTCAGAAAGCAAGTGGTCATTAAGTTTCCAGTTATTGGTCTTACAAGGAATAGATGGGATGCTCAGTGTAAGGGTAATCGGGGAGTGGTCCGAAATGGGGGAGGTACCAATGGAAGACGTTATGGGGAGGGAGAGGTGGTGGTGGTCTATAAAGCAATAGTCTATCCTGGAGTAGGAGATATATGAGGGGGAGAAATGAGTATAGTCGCTTACCCGGGGGTGCATAACCCTCCATACATCCACCAACTGAGCCGTTTGTAACCGCTTACGTAAAAGTACCAGACGCCTCTGTGAAATACAGGAACGTCCTAGGGATGTATCGAGGGGTGGTTCCATGGGGGTGTTAAAGTCCCCAGCTAGAAGAATGCACCCGTGGGCAAAATCCTTCAGTTTAGTGAGAATGGATGCGATAACGGAGGTCTGGGCCTTGTTGGGGGCATACAGAGTTGAGATAGTACACGGCATACTACCCAGGCTACCTTTGAGAAACAGGAAGCGACCCAAGCTATCACTAAGCATAGAATCTAGTGTAAACGAGGTACCCTTTCGGAACCCTATGGCCACACCCTTTGCCTTATGAATATCAGACAGGCTATAATACCAGTTTGGGTATTGTGGGAGAAGAGCCTTACTGAGGTAGTGTGTGTAAGGTGGGTCTCCTGCAGAAGAACAATATCACTCTGCAGACGACTCAGCTCACGGTATAAATTGTGTCTCTTACCTGGGGCATGCAGACCCCGAACGTTGAGGGATACCAGGTTCAGCATGGCCATAAGGATCGAGGAAGGAAGCCCATACCCACATTCCAAAAGGGATATACCTGAGGCGGGGGATAGAAACGAGGACTAGAGAGAGGGCAGGAAAAAAGGGAGGAGTGGGAGGGAGAGAGGAAAAGAATAATCAAGAAAGAAGTTAGCGAAGAAGAAGAACAATCATGAACATTAACATCAGACTGTATCAGATCCCCACGACAGGGGTAAACATGTGCACGCATAAGTCTGCCGTGCGACACAGGGGCACGCGAACACTCCGGCACCCACACACCACCCACCCTAAGGGGGGCAGGGGTACACAAACATCAGACTGCACGGGGTCCCATACAGAGGGGAGCGCCGGGACCAGGCAAGCAATGACAAGCACCCAAAAAACGATGCGATCACTGCCACGGAGCCCCTGCGCCGACACATAACAACACATCAACAACATAACATACCAAACAAAATGAAAACAACAGTATAATAGAACCTGGCGGCTCCCCCGGACCAAGTAGAGGAGGTAGAAATCACAGGCAGTCCATTGCATCACAGAGAAAGGTAACACTCGGGACAACGGCTCCTGGTGAGGAGGGTCGAAAGGGCCGCAAACACACCAAAAAAAAAAAAAGGAAAAATGATAAAGAACCAAACTAGGAAAGAATCATAGGATCCACAGCATGGAAGCACTCCAAGTGGGGTTCAGATGGGTTGAGGAGAAGACTCCTGGGCAGCGGAGCGGCCTCTGCAAATAACCTTCTGCCACTGCGGGTCAGTGGTCGCAGGTAGGGTAGGGATAGTGTCTTGCCATCCGGGAAGCTCAGGGGGGGATATGTAAACGTCCATACAGAACTTCTCCAAGTCTTCAGGGAAGTGAAGGATAGCAGTTTTACCATCGCGATGTGCCACGAGGGCCGCAGGAAAGCTCCACCGATAGCTGATAGAAGCAGCCCTGAGCTTCTCTGTTAAAGGCTTAAGTGCTCTGCGGCGGTCAAGAGTCTCTTTGGCGAGGTCCGGGAAAAACTGCAGGGAAGCGCCATCAAAATCCAGGGGGGCTTTTTCTCTAGCCTTGCGCATAATCTGCTCCTTCTCCTCATAGTAGTGAATGCAACAGATGACATCCCTCGGAGTGTCCGAAGCAAGGTTACGGGGGCGTAGGGCTCTATGTACCCTATCAATTTTAAACAGGTGATCAGCCGCAAGGCCTAGTAAGCCATTGAAAATACCTCGGACAGAGGGAAGAAGGTCATCGTCCCCAGTCGCCTCCGGCAGTCCCCTAATGCGCACGTTGTTCCTCCGATTTCTATTCTCCTGGTCCTCTATCTTATATAGGGCCATTCTGTGCGCGATAGTAAGGGATCTGGTGGTGGCCTGCAAGCTTCTAATGGCGGCTGCGTGGCGGTCTAATCGCAGCTCTGACTCCTCTACTCGTTCTAGTACCTGCGACAGGTCCGCTCTCACTCCCGATATCTCCTTCTTAATGGTCCTCTCCAGGCTCAGGAACATGGGGGTGAGATCTGACTTAGTGAGCAGGCCTTCTCCCTGCGTGGTAACCTCGGAGATCCTGGATTCGCTGCCGTCTACCTCTGAGCAGGCTGAAGACGCAGGAGAATGGTGCCTGTGCTCTGGTTTGCGGCGGGAGGCGGAGCCCACACCGGAGCTCGCGCCACATGGGAGCGGCCCAGTCCGTCCGAGATCTCTGTCTCATCTTGCTCTGCAGCCAGGAATTTCCTAATGAATCCCGATTGAGAGCCCGACTTGAGGAGAGACTTGCCCGTTCGTTTCCGCATGGTCTCAGGGGGAAAGCCGGCGGTAAAAGTGCTAAATAGTTGAAAATAAATGTGCCAGCGCCGGAGCTCCAGACAAACATGTCTTCACCGTTGCATGTCCGGACCACGCCCCCCCTATCCCCTTTTTAATGCATGCCAATAGTCTGTTTGCTTTGTTAGCAGCAGCTTGCTCCATACATTTTATAAGCAATATGAAAGAGATCTAAAATTACACATGTGCATTCGTTTTCGTTAGAATGCATTTTCGTCCGAAAATCAGGTTTTTACGTTATTGTTTTAACAAACGATAACGAAAGCGCAAGAAACGAAAACCGAAAGATCCGACATAAAAAATGCTTTATTTTCATTTTCGTTGCAGTAAAAATTCGATATAGAGAGATTCGACATTATAGGGAAAAGATTTGACATTATAGAGAAAAGATTCAACATTATAGAGAAAAGATTCAACATTATAAGGAAAAGATTCGACATTATAGGGAAAAGATTCGACATTATAAAAATAATAGATTTGACATTACAGAGAATAGATTTCGATTTATGAGAAAATAGATTCGACATTATTACTAGTCATACAACATTAGAATTCTTGTAGGCGGAATATTCGAACAGGAATGTACGATTCGACGTAAAGATTCGACGTTCCGTCGAATATTCTTTTGACCATTCGACAGAAACCAAGTATTATTGGATTTTCGGACAAAAGCTATTCCCCAACGAAAAACGAAATAAATCAAAACGATTTTTGGGAGTAACTAAATAAATTTATTTTCCAAACGAAAACGAAAAAACAAAACAAAATATTCCAGTCTGCACATGTCTATCTAAAATGTTATTTTGCATTTCCTGTGCAGTACTTGGACAAAGTGGTTAATTTACTAAAATTTAAGAAAGCAAAATCTGGTGCAAATCTGCATAGATACCAATTATCTTCCAGTTTTTTTGTCAAAGCATAATTAAGCAAGCTGAAGTTAGAAAGCTGATTGGTTACCATGCACAGCTGCAGCTTTGGGCAAAGCCTACTACTGACATCATTGCGTTCCGGAAGTTTATGTTTTATACTGGCTTGGTGACAATTTTTACATACATTGCTTTTAACTACACGTAACTGTATTTCCTTGTTTTAATAAATATTTTAGAGGTTTTTTACACTATGGAGAGGCGTCTTTTTTTTTGCTTTGCATGAGTACATTGTTGGAAGTCCAGACATTGCTGTTTGCTGTATGGCCTTCTTGGTGGCTAGAGAAGATGTATGGAAGGTGCTACTGATTGATATGGAAAACAACTGAAGCGTTTACATGACCACTCTTATCAAGGGGGTCATAAAAAGTCTGTAAATGTGCATTCTACTATTACTCTGGGTGAAGGTGTTTGCTGGTGGCATCACTGACTCAATCCTGTTTGAAGAGGAGCAAATGTATCTGCTCTGCACTTTTGATGGGACTTTTCTTTTTGGTTTGTAACCTCAGGTTCATATATCGGGGCTCTATTTTTTATTTATTATGTATCGCACTTGATTATTTAATGAGTGCAACATCATTTTTTTTTTAAGAATGGATATCTTATTTTTGTGCCTGTTCCTGTATTTCTAGATTTTTTTTTTTGCAAAAATAGCGTTTTTTTTTTATAATTTTACAGCTGCAGCTTGTAACTTGACCTAGACTTTCTACTAGCATGAGATAGAAAAGGCACACTGCAGCTTCCTTTTCGCCTAGGCAAACTCTGTAATCCATTTCAAAGTGTTGTGTGGCTGTGAGATTGATATTGTAATAGCAGAGGTGGAAGGAACCATTGAATAGCAATGCCTGTTCCTAAACCCCCATCATCAATGTAATTCTGTATTCAGAGGCAGGAGTGGGCTGGATATCTATTATATGATGTACAATTCCTGTGAGACTAAAAGAGCAGAGGGTGCCTAGGCACTGTCACAAGTGAGGAAATGCTCTGCTGCCTCCAATCAAGAATTATACATTAAAGTTATAATTTAGTACTAATTGCTGTAATTCCTTTTAGACAGACACATTTTAGATCCAAAGTTTAGTTTCACTTTAAGATGATGCCATAAGTGGGTTCAAATTCCAATTATAGTTCCATGTGAAGAAAACAGCTTTTAAAATTTAAGTATAAGTAAAGTCAATTTTTAGTTTTTAGTTTTGGATAGAGTGCAGAGGAATTAGAACACCTTTCAGTTTTCATTGCTGTCTGAGTCCCCTTAGGGAGATTCACCCTCTATATTTGTCCTGTTTACCAATTATCATTGAAAGTGAAAGTAAAATAAATCCCAAATTTTAGGTTGTCCCCAGAAGAGTAATAGCGGGGGAATCTTCCAATGGGGACACTAGTTCTGTTGACCTGGGGGTCCTCAAGGAATTCCCTTAAATTTTAGGTATTTCCTCTCACTTGCTGTTTGGCTATTGGACAGGAAGTGAAGGGAAATCTCTGCAATGGGACAAAGATGGGAAAAAAATAATAATAATCTGACAGAGGTCATGCCTATAGTTCTACTTTAACTGTATGGTGGCCCATTTTCTGAAACTTTACCTTGTAGCAGAGCTTCCAACGCCGGTTGCATTCTACTTTTCTGGCATCTTAAATAGCAGCTTACATCACTAGTCGCTGTGGTCTGTGCTGTTGATCTCTAGTCACTGTGGGACACAATCATAATGATTCAGTGGAAGGAACCACAGCGGCCAGCAGGCAATGCTCTTTCCCACATAGCCAGAAGTGTGGGATAGGATCCACCCTGGAAGCTCTGCTGCAGAGCGAAGTGTCAGGATTTTAACACTGGACAGGTAAGTATATAGTTGCTTTCATCACTCGGTAACTGTAATTTTTTTAACCCCCTTATAGCTTTATGTTTTAAAAATGTTGACATTTATATTGCAGGTGGATCTTTCTGGTACATGGATTTTTATATTATAGTGAATGATTAACCACCTGTGAATCTTTGGTGAATATCACATTCACTGCTTTTTAAATATGACCCTATGTGATCTGATTGCAGCTAATTTAAAATATATGTATCTTAAAGGGGTTGTAAAGGTAAAATATTTTTTCCCTAAATAGTTTCCTTTACCTTAGTGCAGTCCTCCTTCACTTAGGTCCCTTTCACACTGGGGCGTTTTTCAGGCGGTACAGTGCTAAAAATAGCGCTACTTTACCACCTGAAAAAATTGTGCCCTGTAGTCTTTAATGTGAAAGCCCGATGCTGAGGCGCATTGCGGGTGGTATTAACCCCTTTTACGGCTGCTAGCGGGGGTTAATACCGCACCGCTAGCGGCCTAATATCACGGTAAATACGACGGTATATCGGCTATACCGCCATCGCACCTCCACTGCCCCATGTGAAAGGGGCCTTACCTCATCCTTCGATTTTGCTTATTTCTTCTGAGAAATACTCACTTCCTGTTCTTCTGTCTGTAACTACACACCGTAATGCGAGGCTTTCTCCCTGGTGTGGAGAAAGCCTCTTGAGAGGGGAGGGAGCGAGCAGGAGTGTCAGGACGCCCAGTAACACACAGCTCCTTTCTCTATCTGCAAAGTAGAGTGTCCTGACACTCCTGCTTGCCCCCTCCCGCCTCAACATAAGTACAGTATATCTTGTTTTTTTTTTTAATCCTTCAATTTTTTCATCTGAAAAATCTTCTCAAACTGGCTGCTTATTGCCTTGTACTTCTTAGCAATTACCAGATCAGTAACCCTTAATGCCATGTACAGATGATCAGAATTTTGAAAATTGAAAACCAGCTCTCAAACATTTGTTGTCGAAAATTCCGACAGCAAATGTCCGATGGAGCATATACATGGTCAGATTTTCTAAAACGTCATAAAAATCTACAGCGTTCGTTCCATGGTCCATACCTTTGAATGGGTTGCGCCTTCCATATGAGGAATAACTTTATGCCGGATGTAACCCTTACGCAAATCGCTTAAAATATGCTCTGGGCGCAAGTACGTTTGTGAATCGGCACATCTTACTCATTTGCATATTTCAAATGGGTACGCCGAATGTGTCCAGCGTAACTATGCGCCCACGATACGCCGGCGTAGGCAACTTAGGCCGGGTGGCTGAAGCCTATTTTTCCGACGTATCTAGCTTGGGGAATCGGCGCAGAGATACGACGGCGCACATTTGTACTTACAACGGCGTATCTATAGATACGTTGACGTAACTCCTACGTGAATCCGGCTGTATTTGTTTTATTGGGCAGTGGTTTGGGGTGTTTTTCACATTATTGTGGTAACCCCTTCCCTTTTGTCCCTAACCCTTCTCAGAAAGCTCTTAACTTAATCTCACAAGTATGAAATAACTGCAATACACCTACAATATGAGATTGTTCCACTGAGATTCCCACTGGGACCCCCTGCAGGGGTGCTGGGACAAAAAGGCCAAACAGCATGATGAATATGCTTGTATGAAACGTCTTCTTTGCATGCCATTTGATAGTGAACTCCCTTGACAAATCCATTAAGAAGTAATTGGGGGTTCTCTTACCCCAAAAGAAAAAAATTAAGTCTCCCATTCCTACAGCTTCTACCTTTACTTAAAAAAGGCATTTGTGTCCCTCTGGATCCCAAATGGCTAAGACATCTGGGTCCAATCTGTCTTTTCAGGTAGTACAAAGGAGGATTTCTATCCCTGTCCCTTCCTCACTTTTTACCTTTCAACCTACAGGCTTCAGACCAAAAAGGGCAGATTTGACTACGTTGCACCATCTTCAAGCACAAGGAGTGGTTGTATGAGTTCCTTCATAAAAATCATTTGATTTCATTATTGTCATCCTACACCCGCTAAATTTGCCACTGCACATTGTAGGTTTAATTTGCATAGTGTAAGAACAGAAGGCTAATCTCTAGGGAATACTCGTTTTCCAGGGTGGACTTGACCAACATCTGACATTTAGTACCCTTAAGGGACAAGTTTCTGCCCTATCCATCCTATTCCAGAAACCTTTAGCCTCTCAGTCCCGATCAAGACTTTTCTAGAGCGAGTTGCTCATATAATTACCTCAGTTCCACATCCTGTGTCAAATTGGCATCTTAACCTGGTCCTTTCTGTTCTTCAGAGACACCCCCTTTGACATTAAATACATTCCTTTGGAAGACCTTACCTTTGAGGTTGCTTTCTTGGTGGCAATCACATCTGTAAGGCATGTTTCTGTGATAGTAATATCAGCTCTCCATTTTTAATCTGTCTCTTAAATTTTAACTAGTAAAACTATATATTTATTCTCACCATAAGGTTAAAGTCATATTAAACAGAGAAGTGTTAATTGCCATAATTTATTCACATTAATCATGCATATCATGCCACTGTTTTTTTTATTTTTTTATTATTCCTCTAAGGCCGCGTACACACGATCGAAAATATCTGCTGCAAGACTTCCAGGGTTGGACATGCCACATGTGACATAACATACATTGTGGTGTTGACACATTTCTCTCTACACAAAATAAATGCTTTAGTGGCTTTGTGAATATGCAAATTCTGTTATATACAATGTAATGTGAGTTTTTCATACAGTAGTCTGAGTTTAATGACACTTTAATGACGGCAGATTTGGAATGTAGCTGCGTGTGTTGGATGGATGGGGAAGAGGGACAGTGTTGGGTTAACCAATCAATGTCATCATAGTGGCTTTCGGCAAACAATTATTTTAGGTGAGATAGGATGGGTCAGTCAGCAAGGTTGTCCAACAATAGAGATTGTCTGGATTTCAGGTTGATGGTCTCATCTGTGGTGGATTGGTTAGTGGCAGGTTTAATGCTATAGAAATTTGTGACCATGAGGTCACAGATGAATTTGTTGATATCTTTGCAAAGTACAAATGGATTGGGCTGTGGGAAGTGGGTGCAAAAGTGAGACAAGGAAATATCATGAGGGATAAGACATAATTTGATCAATTTAATATTTCAATATTCCTCTGCCCCCTTCTTCCTCTTCAGCGAACTTTCATTTGTTGAGGATCTCTGGGGGACATACCTTAAGACACCAGGCAATATTATCTGAGAGAAGTTTTCAGGAAATATGAAACAAACAACAAATACTACATTTAGCTCACTTAGACATCCTATATTAACCATATCCGCCTTGGCAAGATTTACCCCCTTTCTGACCAGAGCATTTTTTTAAATTCGGCACTGCGTCAGTTTAGCGGACAATTGTGCGGTCTTACAACGTTATTCACAAACCAAATTTACGTTTTTTTTTCCCCCCACAAATAGAGCTTTCTTTTGGAGGTATTCGATTACCTCTGCGGTTTTTAGTTTTTGCGCTATTAACAAAAAAATAGTGACATCTTTTAAAAAAAGCAATATTTTTTGCTATAATTAAATACACAAAAAATATGTAAAAAAAAGAATTTCTTCCACGGTTCAGGCCAATATGTATTCTTCTACATTTTTTTTTTACTAGTAACAGCAGCGATCTGTGATTTTTATTGTGACTTGCAACATTGCGGCGGACAGATCGGACACTATTTTGGGACTGTCATGGACCATGAAATACTGAAATCCTAATTCATGTATTACAGAAGATGTAATTCTCTCCCTGCTAATCTTAATGCCTGTGTGCCTCTAGACCTGGATAATTGGACAATGACCCTTCAATGGCATACCGGAGTCGGGCTTGTGAGATACATTTTATTGTCCAGTGTGTAGAGGTGTTAATTGTTATTCTAAACCCCAACCAGGTCAACAGACTCATAAGTGATACTTATTGTCCATTGTGTGATAACCCTATTTAAAGCCTTTCTATTATAAGGTGTAAATTACTTCTGCCCTGTCTCAATTCTCCAGACGGCTCCATTGTTCTGTGGCTGGCTATGGTGTACATTGATTGACCCCCTGGGGCTTTTGTCTGAACACAGATATTCAGGCTTCTGGCCACACCTATTCAAGCTTTGGGACCAATCTCTGCGGAGACATTTTCAAGTCCTCATTTGCATGGTTTTTAGAGGACCAGAGTGAAGACTGAATACTTTACAATGGACCAATAGGAAAGCGGTTGTTGGGGGCGGGATGTTCCAAATCCTGTATAAAGTGTGCTGTGTACTTTCATTAAAGTGTGTCCTGTTAGATCCAGTATGAAGCCATGGCTCATGTGTGGATGATTCGGCGATTCCAGGGATATTCCTAAGTCGGGGAATATTGGGTGATTTCTTTTATGGGAGAAGAAGGGAGAGGATGGCGGAGATATGCTCTAATACCGTCACACTGGATGGCAGCAGCGGGATTTTCCCTTCTACTTTCCTTTACACCAGGATTCCAAGCAGACACTGGGAACAGTGAATGGAAGACTGATACACCCTGCTTAAAAGAAATACACGGAAAGGACTACTGGAAGTTTGTGGAAGGATTGCTAGCAGCAAAACCGAGCGTGTCATCATAGCAGAATTAATGGAGCTAGACCAGGAGAACTCGGTTGCAGCAAGGCCTGCAGTACAGAAGATGGGGACACCAGTGATTCAGGATGAGGAATCACCAGCTAACAAGCTAATAAGAGAGAAATTAGCATGGTTCGGTCCGAACCCAACGGCGGATGTGGTGCTGAAAGTGATGACCCGGGTAGCGGAGGAGGCTAAACAAATAAGAAACGCAGAACTACAGTTAAAACTGGCAGCAGTTCGACAAGCAGCCGCACATTCTCCAAACAGTGAGTACAGCACAGCAGACACAAGGAAGACTCCGTTTAGAGCTTTTAAAGCTTTTGATGAGAAAGAACGAGAGCGGCAACATGAGCTGAGAATTGCAGAAATACGACGATCGGTGACAACGCCTAAAGAAGCAGCACCAAATGAAAGACAGGTGATGGTGAACCTCTATCCCCAGACACCAGTTGCAGAGACAGGGGATCTGATAGACTTCTCTGCTGAGGAAGAACAACCTGATGGGCCTCCAGCAGAAGAGCTGGTATCAGGGCCACACTTCACTGTGCTCTGCCCAGCCCCAAGAGCAGTATTTGTGGAGTTACACAGAACTTTCCCAGCTGAAGCGCTGGTCACCGGACAGAGGGTTCAAGACCTCTGCCCCACCCCTGTGGCAGTTTTCGAGGCTCAGGGTGAGAAGATGGCGATCACTCCCCAGCCACAGATTACAGAAAGTATGGACTGTTCAGAGGATGTTATGGATTATGCATCCCCAGCAGAAGTGCTGGCAACAGGGCAGAGTGCCAGCCATCTCTGCCCAGCACCGGGACCAACTGTGGAGTTCCAGGGAGCCGGGGCGGTTGGCCCCCCTCCCCAGCAACCAGCTGAGGTGGTAAAGCTCTTACTCCCAGCAGAATCCCTGGCAGCAGGACAAGATGCTACTGGCGGCTGCACCCCACTACAGCTTGAGCGGATATCGGTGGATGGGACTGTGGTCTCCACTCAGAGCAACCCAGCGGAAGAGCTGGCAACAGAGCAGAGTGCCCCGGGCCTCTGCTTTCACCTAACAGAAGAAGGGGTCCCTGTGGTAGTGGATGAGACTTCAGTCTCCACTGGTATAACCCATAAATGGTGGCCAGTTGGCCCAGATCCCCAACAGCATGATGGACTGAGCCCAGCCACCCTGTCATCTCTCCAGCGGCTGAAAGGACTCCAGGGAGAAGGGCTAGTCCAGGCCTCTCCCCAGCGGCAGACGTGTTCCCTGAGAGAGGCAGAGGATGGCGGGGTGAGTAATGCTCGGTTTGGAGCAAGTGATTTGGGGTACTGTATGGATACCGGCCTTGGGGGACTGGAACTACTGACTGAATTCAGAGACAACCCATCTGGTGTCTCCGACTGGGTTAGTCCCCTGCCAAAAGGGGAGATGTGTGACAGGCCTTGCCGGGACAGGGGCTTTTGGAGAGGACTGAATGCGAGCCTCTTGCCATCCGATTATGGGCCAGGGCCGCAAAGCAGGAAGGCGGATGGGTTATCCTGGCAGACAGTCCTGGAACCTTAAGACTACTTGCCCAACATCCTCGAGTGACCCGTTTGGGTCCCACTGCAGATGTTGAACTATTTCCCAGGGGGAGTAATGTCATGGACCATGAAATACTGAAATCCTAATTCATGTATTACAGAAGATGTAATTCTCTCCCTGCTAATCTTAATGCCTGTGTGCCTCTAGACCTGGATAATTGGACAATGACCCTTCAATGGCATACCGGAGTCGGGCTTGTGAGATACATTTTATTGTCCAGTGTGTAGAGGTGTTAATTGTTATTCTAAACCCCAGCCAGGTCAACAGACTCATAAGTGATACTTATTGTCCATTGTGTGATAACCCTATTTAAAGCCTTTCTATTATAAGGTGTAAATTACTTCTGCCCTGTCTCAATTCTCCAGACGGCTCCATTGTTCTGTGGCTGGCTATGGTGTACATTGATTGACCCCCTGGGGCTTTTGTCTGAACACAGATATTCAGGCTTCTGGCCACACCTATTCAAGCTTTGGGACCAATCTCTGCGGAGACATTTTCAAGTCCTCATTTGCATGGTTTTTAGAGGACCAGAGTGAAGACTGAATACTTTACAATGGACCAATAGGAAAGCGGTTGTTGGGGGCGGGATGTTCCAAATCCTGTATAAAGTGTGCTGTGTACTTTCATTAAAGTGTGTCCTGTTAGATCCAGTATGAAGCCATGGCTCATGTGTGGATGATTCGGCGATTCCAGGGATATTCCTAAGTCGGGGAATATTGGGTGATTTCTTTTATGGGAGAAGAAGGGAGAGGATGGCGGAGATATGCTCTAATACCGTCACAGGGACGATTGTCATTTATACAGTGATCAGAGCTAAACATAGCCACTGATTACTGTATAAATGCCACTGGCAGGGAAGGGGTTAACACTAGGGGGCAATCAAGGGGTCAAATGTGTTCTCTGGATGCGTTCTAACTGTAGAGGAGATGGGCTGACTATAACATGACAGACATCACTGCTCCCGATGACAGGGAGCAGTAGATCCATGTCATGTTGCTAGGCAGAACAGGGAAATGCCATAGGCATCTCTCCGTTCTGCCTCTCCTCACCTCAATCGCAAGCCGCTGGCGAACATCGAGTTTGCGGGACCCACTGCCTTTCTCCCACGGCACGTGGCATGTGCACGCCTGATAGGTGGGAATTTCAAAGGGATGTACGGGTACGCCCTTTTGCCTGCCTGTGCCATTCTGCCAAAGTTAATTGGCGTGTGGCAGTCCGCATGTGGTTATTGCAATCATTTGAGTGACTAAACTGTGATTCTATTCACATCATGGACATATAAGTTAAATAGCAGTTCAACTGTTCAAAAGCCAGTATCAACAAAGACCAGACATAGCTCCCTAATGATTCTGATTAAATCAAGGGTAAACTTTATTTAAAACATTTTTAATTGCTATGACTTTTATTATTGGACTCACACATGACCTTAGTTTGATGGTGTCTGTGAGACTAGTACCTACCAAGAAAAATGGCATTAGGCATTACTGCAATTTTTTCTACCAAATCACATTTCCATTTCCATGTGCAACTTCATTTAAAATGTAATACTGTTTAGAAAATTAATATTGGTTAAAGATAAAGAAGAAACCGTTAGCAATTATCTTTAAGCGTGGATATTATTATCTTTAAGAGTGGATATTATTATCTTTAAGAGTGGATATTTGCAGATAAATGCACAAACACTGTTATGAAATTAGTCAGATTAAAAGAAGTCTAGTGATTATAGTATAATCGGATAAGCCAATTAAAAAAAAAAATATCCTATGTTTTAAAGTGTTTTTTTTTTAAGATGAGAAAAAAATCCAACGAGTCTTATTACAATGGTGGCAGTTGGCTCTGGCAATAATAAATAGAAATACTACTAAACCTGTTTTGAATTTTGATAAACATGATTTGTTTAAATATAATTATTTAAATCAAAGAGAGTGAGTTTACTTAATAAGTACTCGAAGGAACACACATAAGTTTACATCATCAAGTGAATGGTTGTCATGCAGTAACACAATATGATTTCGCAAGGGCCCTTGCAGAAATCCACAAATGGCATTTATGAATGAAACAAACCTATCCTAAAGAATGGTACCATTCGGCTAAACTAGTGAACAGTCTGTGCTCGCGTGCTCCCTCTATCAGGCGATCCTGCAAACAGCCCAAAGTTCATGTTGCGTCCGGATGGTACATGTTAAATTTGTAATCCACAAGTAATAAAAGATAAGGGGAAGTTAATCCAACAAAGTATGGTGAACATCAAACGTTGGTGAGCTGATTGCTAGCCAGCGTCAGTCACTTCTGCATAACCACTATAAACAGTGAAAAGGGTATAAGTTCAGGCTGAAGGCCAAACAGGGGAGGGAGGCCTGTGAGATGGCACTAAAGTGTCTGTCTAAAGGGAGAACTAAGAGCTGAGCATGTGGGAAATGTAGTCTGTTTCTCGTAAGAGTCAATGGAGTCCATATCTCCTTCTACTTGCAATCCCACAATGCATAGCTCTTAAAGGTAATATACATATTTACAGATGTGAATAAAGTCCTAGCGGGCATGGCCTGTCATTAGACTCTGACAGGAAGACCCCGCTACAAATTCTACCCCAAAGGGGAGAAAAGAACTTATGGGAAGTAAGGGATCTATCCTCACCGGTCGGCTAAAGCACTGTGCTTGGCTAGCATTGAGGAAGATGGAACCCCAAACTGATTGTCTGATCCGGGACCCGCCCTGGGTGAGAAACATTATTTGGACTAGAGTGTGACTATCTCTCCCTCTGCCCTTCTCCATAAAATAGAGGGAAGTGGTTCTCTAGTCGTCAGAGAAAGCGGGGAGCAATGTAACTGATATTAATGCAGCACATGAAGCTGGCAAGCTTTTTGGCAGAAACAACAATATTTAGTTTTTGAACAGATACAGTGGAACCTCGGATTACGAGCCACTAGCGATTAATGCCCTGTACAAAATTGTTTAAGTATAGCCTCAGATCGAATTATTTAAATAATCATATAACGTACATACGATCGGTTCATCCGATGAAAACGTACCAATGGATTTTTTCATCAGATATCCGACATATCTTTCATCAGTCTTGCCTACACATCATCAGTTAAAAATCCATTTGTGTCAGAAAACAGTGACGTACAGTAGGTGACCACGATATTGTGTCAATCTCGCTCCCTTTCTCGATGAGATTGACCACCTACGAGCCCCGTGGCGGGAGCCAGCCCTGAGCCGGCTCGCCGCAATGGGAAAAAGCCGTCATAGAAGCAACGGGGATTCCGACTTGGATTCCTGCCAATTCTATCCGCGGCGTTTGGTATGAATCATGAGGGGGAACTCCATGCCAAATTTTAAATTAAAAACTGGCATGGGTTTCCCCCTCCTTACAATCCATACCAGACCTAAGGGCCTAGTATGCCCCTGGGGGGGAACCCATGCCGTTTTTTTATTTAAAATTTGGTGTGGAGTTCCCCCTCATGATTCATACCAAACGCCGTGGCTAGAATTGGTGGGAATCCAAGTCGGATCCCCGTCGCTTCTATAACGCGTTCGCTGGAATGTGCTTTTCCTATTCCAGCGAGTGCAAGATGTCGGCACCATGTTGCCGAGAATCAGCGCGATGTCGTCGTGCTGGAAACACATTCTCGGCGACAGGTACTGTAAAAATGAAGTTCAATGCTTCTGAGCATGCGTCGACTTGATTCTGAGCATGCATGGAGTTTTAACTGATGGTACACACACGATCGATTCGTCCAATGAAAATGGACCATTTTTATCAGACGAACCGATCCTGTGTACACGGCATAACAGTTGCCAGCTCTCTGCTCAGGGAGCTGTGAAAACCCAATGCTCTGTGGTGTTTAATTGCTTGGTTCTCAGCCTTAGAGCCTGTGGGGGGACATATGCAGCATCGGACTGATGCTGCATCCACCTAGGTAAGTAGGATTCTAAAATAAAAGCAATTCCCTTACTTCTCTTTTAATCCTGTAGAAGAGCAGTGGTCACACACAGAATGTGTTTTACAATTGCCCATGTGTTCCTGGCTGTTTTTATTTTTTGTTTGTTTTTCACAATAAGTCATTTGTTTTTATTAACTATATTACTTTTTCATAAATGCATTCAGAAGAAGCCCAAAAAATATCAGGTGTAGTTTTATTCTTGAAATGTGTATATGATTCTATTTTATTTTAGCTGGCCTAGAACAGAATATATCTGACAATCTATAAAACGCCACATACAATTTCCAGTACTTTTATTTATTATGCAGGACGTGCTACAAATTAATATTGAAATACCAGCGATATTTTTATATCTGAATGGTTGTCTGTTTCAGAATATTGGTCACTGCTGATGACAAGGTTCATCAAATGGCACTCAACAGTAAATTGCATTCTTTCATTCTTGTCACCAAATAGGGAAAGTCTAATATATATACCATGAAGCATAATCCCAGGAGACTGCCAATCTCTTGAAGAAAATAAGGCAGATAACTCATATGCATGAAAAAAAAAAAAAAGACTTACGGGTGCTGAATCTTATGATATGCAGAAAGTCATAAGTCAGGGGTCTTTTGTTCATCCTTCAGTCTCACATAAATCTAGCCCAAGGGAATGGTCTTCTCTCTATCTTATTCCAAACTAGCTTGATGGAGATGGTCCAAGAGATGTATCATTCTGATGAATTAGCTACTTTCCAACAAGGATGTCATCTCATCAATATAACCCTGCAGCCTAAGAAATATTAAGACATTGACATACAATGAGGATTAGAGTGATATTGTTTCATTGATTTCTGAGTTGTCAGTGGATATCATTTCACTTTGCTGGAACGATGAATTCTAACAGGGCCCCAAATAAAATACTGAATTTTCACTTCAGCATAATGGAGCAAAATATGAAAACTCTAAGTACCATTAAGTAAGAAAGGAATAATAAAGTACTGTATATATTTTACATGACCATGTAATGGGGCCTCATGTGAAGATAACACACAGGCCTGTCGCTACAGGACAGGCAAAACAAACAATTGCTTGGGGCCCCGAGCTGGACTAGGGCCCCCAACTTCCCCTTCCCAGGCTGTAGTGTGGCCAAGCTCCTCTTCCTTCCTGTCAGTCTGGCCGGGTACAGGAGATTCAATTTCCTGTCGACAGGAAGTGCACACTGAGTGCTCACTTCCTTTCAGTCTGGCCGGGAACACAGGAAACTGAATCTCCTGTACCGCGCGGTACCCGGCCCGGCCCGGGTACTATCTAAGGGGGGGCTGGGGACCCATAATGATAGAACACCGGTGACAAAAGGAAGAGGAGCTCGGCCACGCTACAGCGGCAGCCTACAGGGATGAAGGGGAGGTGAGAATAGAAAAACATAGGAACTAGGAAGGCTTTGCGTGCGGGGGGGGTGCTTGGGGGCCCTGTTTTGCTTGGGGCCCCTCAAATTCCTTCAAACTACCCTGATAACCCTGATAACACGAGATAGAAGAGACTTGCAATGACACAGAGTTAAAGTTTTGTTAACAGGCTTTTTATCCTTACCATTCAAAAAGGATAACAATTCAGGAAGAAGCTGGTAAAGATGTTTCAGAAACAACAAATCTATTCAGCAGTAAACTTTGCGGACCTGGTCTGTATAACAGAGAATACCTAGCAGGTCACAACAAATGTTTGACCCTATCAGTACTTCTCGTTAGTGGAATGTGCTTCCAATTCTTTCTTGACTGATCAATTGTTCCCTCTTTACAGATAGCCTCTCTTTCTTCGCCTGTGTTTTCATGTCCCTGAGCATTGTCCACTGGCTTTTTCTAATGCAGGGGTGTCAAACAGGCGGCCCTCCAGATGTTGCAAAACTACAAGTCCCATGAGGCATTGCAAGGCTAACAGTTACAAGCATGACTCCCACAGGCAGAGGCATGATGGGACGTAGTTTTGGAATAGCTGAAGGGCCGCCAGTTTGACACCCCTGTTCTAATGCGTACACGCGACCATTTTTAATGGTCTAGAAAAAACAACTTTTTTTTCAACCCGAGTATTGTTAAGCCGGCCTTGCCTACACACGATCGTGAAAAAAATGCTTTAGCAAAACGCGGTGACGTACAACACGTACGACGGCACTATAAAGGGGAAGTTCCATTTGTGCTTTTCAGTCTGTTACAGTGTGATGAATGTGCTATCTATATTACGAATGCTATTTTTACCAGAACGAGCGCTCCCGTGTCATAACTTGCTTCTGAGAATGTGCGTTAAAGCCCACACACGACCATTTTTTACGACGTTAAAATTTTTTTTTTCACATTGCAAAAAACAGTCGTGTGTACACGACATAAGCCTCAAATCGGGCCCTGAAAGACCCAAATGCTGAGTCAGTATTTAAAGAGGAGGTTCACCCTAAATATTATCTCTCCCATGCGATCCAGCATACTGGCGTCAGTGCCAGTATGCTGTTTTTTTTTTTTAAATCCCCCACTTACTGTGAAATCTTTAATTTTTATTTCTTTCCCCCCGTGGTGGATGGCGCCTGTATAGCGCGTCACAGCTTCCGAAAATACCTGATTTAGGACTCGGGTATTTCCGGCGCAATGCGGCGCCTGCGCACAGACCTAGGAGCTGACTGCGCAGGCGCCGTATTTCTCCGAATCCTATGGCTATGGCGCGTCACGCCCTCCGAAAAAAGCCGAAATAGGACTCGGAGAAATACGGCGCCTGCGCAGTCAGCTCCTAGGTCTGTGCGCAGGCGCCGCATTGCGCCGGAAATACCCGAGTCCTAAATCGGGTATTTTCGGAAGCTTTGACAAGCTGTATAGGCGCCAGCCACCGTGGGGGAAATAAATAAAAATTAAAGATTTCACAGTAAGTGGGATATTAAAAAAAAAAAAAAAAACAGCATACTGGCGCTGACGCCAGTATGCTGGATCACATGGGAGAGGGTATATTTTAGGGTGAACCTCCGCTTTAAGAAGTGAAGTCTTCATAGGTACAGAACACAAATGCCTACAAATGTACTATTATTCTTACAGGATAATAACCCCTCTTTCAATTTAGATTACTTTCAGATATGACGTTAAGAATAAATGGTTATGTATTTGTATAAATTTATACCTAAATGGTAAAACAATAGTAATTTGAAGAAATAAGAAAAAATAATGGTCACTTTTTATAGGGCTATAATATGTTCAATACACAGAGGATCTGCAATGAAGTTCTTTTGACTGGACTGCAAATATGAGCGTGGCTCATCGAGGGTGTTTATTCGGCAGGCTTGTTGGCTAAAAGAAAAATACATTAAAAGACATTACAGTATAACTAAAGGCAAAACTTTTTTTTAGTTTTGGATAGAGTAAAGAGGGATTAAAACACCTGCCTGTTTTTATTGCTGTCTATACCCCCGTTAAGGAGATTCATCTGCTCTATTTGATGTTTTTACCATTCGTTGGGTTGTCCCCAGAAAAGTAAAAGAGGGAAAATCTTCCCCTGAAGATACTAGCTGTGGTGATCTGGGGGTCTCCAAGGAATTTTTGTATATTTGCATTGATTTTCCCTCACCTGCTGTTTGGCTATGGGACACGATGCAAAGGGAAATCTTTTCAATGGGACACAGCACAGATGGAGAACAAAAATCTGACAGGGGTTATAACTCTCCCTTGTCCTGTCCAATTTGTTTTTTAAAGTACAAGTTTAAGGTCACGTACACACGATCGGACCAATTCGATGGAGTGTACGGCCCATCGGACCATTGTCCGTCGGTCCAAAGTTTTAAAACCTGCTTTAAAATCTGTCCGTCGGACAGATTCGATGGTTAGTACGCCAAAGCATCGGACCAAAAACCCGCGAATACTCAGAATCCATTCAACGCATGCTTGGAAGCATTGAACTTCCTTTTTTCAGCACGTCGGTGTGTTCTACGTCACCGCGTTCTGGTCTGATCGGATTTTTGGTCCGATGATGTGTACGCACATCACACCATCAGACCACTTCAGCCTGGTCCGATGAAAACAGTAAGCTTAAAGTGGATGTAAAGCCTTTTTTTTTTTTTTAATTAAGACTCGTATCTGTTGAAGCAGAGGATATCATTTCATCTGTGCTCAGTCTTGCCACAAAGAATTAATCCAGCTCTGAGCAATCCTCTTATCTTTCTTTCAGTAAGATAAAAACATACACACAGTGAAATAGGTGTCTGTTTCTTCCACCTTACTGTGACAGATAGGTGATTTCCTTATCTCATGCATGAGCATTCTGTGTACTTCACATCCCCCCTCATTTCTTCTCCAGCTCTCACAGGATTGGCTGCTCTACACCTCAGCAAGATTGGGCATGTTGAAGTCATGTGGTGACTTTCCTGGGTTTTAAATGCATGTTAGTGATCATGGGGCATAATCAACGAGACCAGAAGTTCAGTGTAAGAAATATTGATGCCTGGCCAATGGGAATGTAGAGGTGGGCGGGGAGTTTACTGACATCATGACTCCACCCACTGAACCCTGGACAACAGACCTGCCCACAAAATCCAGAGTATTGCAGGGCTCCAAACAGCTAAAGGGCAGATATTTGACAGGTAATGTAAGGATACATGTAAGAGGCATGTGTATCCTTATAGATCAGCACTATGGACGTCATTTAGAAATGATGAGAGGTTTACATCCACTTTAAGTCAAATTTAAAACCACATAAAACCTTATTAACCATCAGACCCATGAGAGACAGGACATACCTGTAGTTTAACTCTTAAGCCTTGTACACACGATCAGTCTATCCGATAAGAATGGTCTGAAGGACAGTTGTCTTAGGTTAACCAATGAAGCTGACTGATGGTCTGATGTGCCTACACACCATCAGTTAAAAAAATTATCGTATCAGAACACGGTGACGTAAAACACAACAACTTGCTGAAAAAAATTAAGTTCAATGTTTCCAAGCATGCGTCGACTTGATTCTGAGCATGCGCGGTTTTTAACCGATGGTCGTGCCTACTAACGATCGGTTTTGACCTATCGGTTACGAGTCCATAGGTTAATTTTAAAGCAAGTTGGCTTTTTTTTTAACCTAAGGTTAAATAACCTATGGGGCCTATACATTTTAGCTAAATAGCTTCCTTTACCTTACTGCAGTGCTGTTTTCATTTCCTCATTGTTCGTTTTTGCTTTGATGTTGCTTTAATTCTGCTCTGATCTCCACACTTCCTGGTTGTCTGTTTCCTTATAACCACAGTGCTGGGAGCTTTCTCACTGTGGTCACTAATCAAGGAGGTGTGATTACTGTGTGTAAACTGAAACTGGGTTGTGCTGAGGGGTTTTAGACAAACCATCACTGCCCTCTATTGGCTCTCTGGCTCTGTACATCAGAGAGACAGGAAATAACAGCAAAAACGAAACTAGAACTGTAGGTTGATTATATGATGGATTTTCATCTATTTTTAATCATTTTTAAAAGGAATCAGTTAACTTTTATGTCTCTATACCCTGTAAACAGTCATTTCAGCCCAAAAAATGTTTTCCTTTAGTGACCCTTTAAGAGTTTCAATTTGTATGCAATCAGGCAGGCCCTTGCACTACATCGTTTTGGTAAACCTGAAGAGAAAAATCTGCAGGAAAACTGATAGTGTGTATGGGGCTTTAGACCTCAGAGCCTCCCCGCAGCCCACCAAAATGTATATGTATGGAAAGTCAGAGCAAACACACATCTCCAACCACATCTTAGATTATAACGCTTGTAACTTGGGTGACCTTTAGCCTTGCCCAGGTGTAAGACATGAAAGAGTTTGTATATAAGACAGAATCTCATAAAACCATAGGATTCAAAGCTAGCTAGAGCTAGCATTTGTCTGATGTTTTTTATTTATATGTAATGCCCCTGTAACTTCCAAGTACAGACGCTGTTAAATTTAAAGGGGGATGAGAGAATTACTTAGCTCTCATCCATGTGATTTATGTTAATTTAGTCGCTGTGCTGTGCTGTTGTTTAATTCTGTGTTCCAAAGATGCCTTTCCATCTTGGAACGACAGGTGGCAGCAGTGGAGACCAGTGGGAGCGCCTTCTTGCCAGCAGCCTATCAGAGGAGGTTTTCCCTCGCGCGGCATGCTGGGGGAGGGTACTTCTTGAGGGCGCCATCTTGGCATCGGGGAGTTCGAGTTTGGATCCAGGTGCGGCACCCACCTTTAGGGTGTGCGCACATCACGGGCCCCGGCGATATGGCCTACCAGGCCGGGGCGCAGGTGCTACGCGGAGTTCCTGACTCTGGGCCCTCATGGTCCGGAGCAACTAAAGCTGCAGAGGGGCCCCAGTGACTTACTGGGTCCCCACTTCTATGAGAAGATTCCAAGTGAGTTGTGCTGTTCGTGGGGAGTCAGTCTGAGGAGAGCCCGGAGGCAGGCGATCCATTGGGCCTAGACAAGCTATTGGGGATCAAGGTGACCGGACACTGGGAGTTTGTTTTATGGCAACCTGTCAGTCGATCACCTAAAATCAAGGACTGCCTGAAGACAATTCAGGCAATTACTTTACTGAGAAGTAATCGCTCCATCAAGTTGCATTCCAGAGCAAGGGCCTGTGGCAGAGGTACCACTCTTATTACATTGAGCCAAGTCTGTGGCAGAGGCTTGTTTCCTTCTCAGAGTTCCGAGTTATACTCCGGCTGCCAGTTCTGTGAGAGAGACTGTCCGGGTACACTACACCCACTCCGGCTGGAGTGGCGACGAAGCAAAGGTATCGTAGAAGCAGGACTGCTTCTGTACATAGTTGAGGCCTGAACCTGCAACTTCTTCTTCCACCATCTTTCCTCTATTCACCTGAAGTTACCTGTTGCCGTGTTGGGCACAAGAATAAAAGCACAGAAAACGACACTTTGCTGTTTGGACATTCTATCATTACTTACGCCATCTACTTTCATCATACCCCTAGACACGTTACAAATGTGACACGCCGATCCCAAATCTAACCAGTGGCTCCTGCTGGGGTAGCGCTACACATAGTTTAATAGCTAGATGGAAGTCTGACAATGCATAATAAATCAAATGTTTTTTCATAATAGTCAATCTTTGCCTACAGCCAAACAGACGTGTGCATCAGTTTGATCAGAGACCTAGAATACTGGTTCTTCTTAATAGGAGATTTCAATCAATTGCCCTTTCACTCCCTACACATTTAACAATGCAGATGTCAAAAGTGGTGACTGTATATGAATAAATAACCTGAAAATGCCTGATGGCACGAGATATGGTTGGTCGAATTTCATTGAACTTTTAATGCAATGGAAAACCATTTAAAAAATATATAAACAGTGATAAAGTACTGTAATGCTGTATCACAGAACACATACTTTGAGTTAAATAAACATTTTTTTATGTGATTCTAACGTATCTTTCTTCTAGAATCTCTCTGTATGAAAAACATTTGTTATTCTATTTGAACTTCCTCAGATGAAAAGGCTTATGCTTGGTATATGATGTGCAGTAATAAGATATATCTCTTAGGCCGCGTACACACGATCAAATCTATCTGCTGGAAATGGTCGGCCCGACCGTCCCAGCAGACATATTCGATCGTGTGTACGGGCGAGCCGACGGATTTGGCCAGCCGACAGATTTTAAAGCATGCTTTAAAATCTGTCGGCTGGGAATCTGTCCGCCCGATATGTCTGCTGGTTAGTACGCTAACCAGCAGACATATCTTCTCGCACACGCGTCGAATGGATTTGACGCATGCGCGGAAGTAATTTACTTCCTGGTGCGGTGACGTGGCGGCGTCAACGTCACCGCCACGTCACTGCGCTGTCTGCGGGCGGTGATTTTGGTTTGATCGTGTGTACAGCGATCAAACCAAAACGGCCAGCAGACAAATTTGTTCAAATCGGTCGGTCCGACCGATTTGAACAAATCTATTTGCTCGTGTGTACGGGGCCTAAATTGTTCTTGGCAGTTGGCTACCTTATAATAATCAATATAAATAACATAGGGTTTATGTATGTGAGACAGTCACATTTCTTTTTTAATGTTTTTTGGAAACAGTTTCCTATGTTTGCCATTTGTATATTGGGTAAAGTAAATCATATAAATGTATAAATGACAGAGGTCAATGAGCTGGATTGGATGGACATAGATTCAATACAGATTGCCCCGATTTTCTGTGAATCTGATCATTTTAGTGACACTTTATTTTAATTCTCTTTTATATTGGTATGCAGAGTAGTCTGCAGAGAATTACTGAATCCATAAACCCATGATTCATGATCTTCATTATTCTCTGTGCACTGGACAAATCGACATGCATATACACAGAAATACAACTAGGCAGCCTTAAAGGAGTTGTAAAGGAATTTTTTATTTTTTTTTGCTGAAATGACTGGTTACAGGCTTTAGAGACATAGGGCCAGATTCAGGTACATCTGCGCATTATTGGACCGGCGTAGCGCACCGCCTTTACGTTAGACTTGCGCAATGTAGCCGCGTAATCACCCTATTCTTGTAGCTTTTACGCAGAAAATTGCGCTTGCGTAACGTTATTTCAGAGGCGTAAGGCGGAGTAATACAAATTGGGAAGGACGTGGCCGTGTTACATTGAAATGAGCCGTGACCCCATGCTCACAACTCGGGAACGGCGCAATCAGTGAAATTGGAAATGGACTAAGGACTACGCAGACAGCATAAATAGACAGACACAAACGCACTTCCATTGCAAAAGTACATCCCTTTGTCCCTTCCCATTTAACAAAGTGCTTTTGTCCCGTTGTTAGTTGCGTTGTGTTTTGTATTTGTCAGATTAGTGTACTGCGTGATCAAGTGTTTGTTAGTAGATCTTTGAAAGTGTTTTTAGATAAGTGTTTGAGAGACTGTTTGTTTGATATATTTCTGCTCGTTTGTTTTCTTGCTTAATTGTTGCTGTTTGTTTTTGTGACTGATTTTTGCTGAGTGCTTGTGTGATTTTTTGTGTGTTCGTTTTCTCTTTGTGTGTGTTCTTGCTTGATTGGTTGTGCTTGTTTTTGTGACTGATTTTTGTTGACTGGGAGTGAGTTTTTGTATGAGTATGATAGAGAGAAAGAGAAAACTATAACTCTAAAGATATGCTGCGCTGCAAAAAAATGTAAATAGGTGAATCTATATACTTATGTAAACACCAAGTTCCTTCATGGATGATAAAAACTTAAAATAAACCGCTAGTGAGGTGAAACAGAAAAGTCCAAGCAAAATCACAATCAAATCTGTGAAGCAAAAGTCCATCTGTGTCCTATAAACACCCGAAAAGTGTTAGAAGAAGAATCTTCGAGTGAAGTCAATCAAAGGCACCTCCGCCTTTGATTGACTTCACTCGAAGATTCTTCTTCTAACACTTTTCGGGTGTTTATAGGACACAGATGGACTTTTGCTTCACAGATTTGATTGTGATTTTGCTTGGACTGTACTGTTTCACTTCACTAGCGGTTTATTTTAAGTTTTTATCATCCATAAAGGAACTTGGTGTTTACATAAGTATATAGATTCACCTATTTACATTTTTTTGCAGCGCAGCATATCTTTAGAGTTATAGTATTTTATGTGTATCGCACATTTTTTTGCAGCAGCAGCACAACACAATTTATTTTTGTCACAACAATTTTTTATTTTATTTTCAAAGACCTGCGCAGTAATTTTTTCCCATTGACAGAAAGAGAAAACTAAATTTCACTTTGGGGGAGAAACAAATTCTTGCCCGGGCCATTAGCGATTATGGGCGTTTCCTCCACGGCCCGGACAGTGCCAACACCAACCCGGCCAGGAGGAGGGAGATTTTGGACATCATCACTGAGCAGGTGAATGCAGCGGGGGAGGGGGAGACACGGAACCGGTCTGGGATTGATAAAAAGATTAATGACCTCCGGCGTCTGGTCAAAAAGAATCTGGCCAAAATGCTTGCCCATGCCAGGGGCACAGGAGGGGGCCCACCATGCCGTGTTAGGCTGACAGCGGAGGAGCGTGCGGTGGCCCTGACCTTTCATCGGCATGAAGTGGAGGGCCTTCCCGGCTTTGACTCAAGTCCGGAGCCCGTGGTGCCAGGTAAGTTTTTTTTTGATATCAGGTGTGTAGCATGTGTGGAGGAGGGGGTGAAAGGGAATATGTGGCAAGTGTGTGGATCCTCCAACCTGTGAATGTTTTGTGTCATCCACAGATGTGCAGGAGGGTGCAGGGCCATCTGGCCTGACCGCACCATCCCCAGGACAGCAGCCTAATGAGGCCCCCCCGACAAGGCCAGAGTCCGCAGAGGAGGTTAAAGAGGAGGAGGAGGAGGTTGAAGAGGAGGAGTTTGAGGAGGAGTCCATGTCAGGCACTGGCCTATTGTTGTTGGAGGACCGTTCCCCTCTGGCTGGTAGCAGCCAGCCTCCCTAAGGGGGAGCCCCCCCCCTCCTCCCCCAACATGGCTCCTCTCCCAAGGGCCTCCCCTTCTCCCCGGCCACAAGCATCAGCTGGAGGCAGGAAGGCGACCCAGAAGACCAGGGGAGTGGCCGATCTCCTGCCCGCCACTCTGAGAAGGGACCAGTTCCTCCAGACCCGCCATCTGGGACAGGTCAGCCAGACATTGGTGCGGATGGAGGAGAGCCTGTCCTCCATCAAGGATACGCTGGGGAACCTGGACTGCCACTCCCGGGCTTTCGCAAACTGCCTTAACGACCTGCAGACTACATCAGCAGGCGTTGGGCAGGATATGAGGGCCCTCACCCAGGCTATCCAGGCCAACACGGCAACACTAGGTGGTGCCCTGGACAGAATAGCCGTGGCCTTGGAGGGCAGGCCGCCAGGTGGGCAGAGATCAGGGGCTGCTCCTCCTTCCCCAGTTTTCCCCCTCCCCATGAGTCTCCTCTGAGGAGCCGGGGCTGTGGCCGGGGGCGCCCCAGGCGTGGCTCACGTCAAGGGCACTAATTTGTTTTTCCCCCCTTTTTTTTTTGCTGGAAATTTTTTGATTTTGTTGGTCATTTTTTTTTTTTTGGGTTGTGAATGCTGTTTGAATGTGGGGGTGACATTCCTGCCAAGAAAGGGGTGTCATCCTCAATTTTGGTGGAGAAGGATTCCCCAGGACCAGGGAGAAGTGATCCCCAGGTCCGTGTGAATGGTGTATGAATGTTCAGTGATATAATTGGAGCCTTGGCGTGGCGTTGCTGCTCACAAGTCCTGCATGGTGGACTGGTGCCAATCCAATTTGATGTGGATGTGGGGTGTGTGTGCTAGGGACCACAGTGGTGTGCATGCATGCATTCTCATTGTGCCATGATTAATGTGTGTGTTTAACGTGCAAAGATGCCCAATGTGAGCTGTCTCCTGGCTGCTCTTCCCTCAGAAGACGGGGACACTCGGTTAGGGGGGGATTGTCTGGTTCAGGGGTCAGGTCATTATGTAGGTCAATCTGCAGGCCCTTTCTTACTGCGAAGTAAATTATTAAAAATAGATAAAAATCAATCATATAATGTGCCTGCACTTTCAGTTTTGTTTTTCATCTAGTTTCATGATTGTGTGAAGGACAGAGACACAGAGCCAATACAGGGCAGTGTTTGTTTTTAAAATGAAAGTGATTGGTTTTGAGGGGTTTTAGACACACAGTAATCACACTTCCTTGATTAGAGACCACAGAGAGAAGCTCCCAGTACTTTTTTCATAAGGAAACAGACAAGCGGGAAGTGTGCAGAACAGAGAAGGATTACAGCAAAAACAAAGAATGAGGACACAAAACTAGGACTGCATTAGGGTAAAGGAAGCTATTTAGCTACAAAAAAAAATCCTTTAGTGACCCTTTAAAGCAGGGGTCTCAAACTCAAATTACCTGAGGGCCACAAGACAGTTTTCATATCCCATGGGGGGCCGCATGCAAACTTTCAAACTTCAAAAACAGTACTGGTGTCAGTGAACGCATTATTAACCCCCAGCACTTCACTACGCACGGACCACTACACTGCCAACAGACCACTACACTACACACTGACCACTACACTGCCAACAGACCACTACACTACACACTGACCACTACACTGCCAACAGACCACTACACTGCTGACAAACCACTACAAACTGACCACTCACCATCATGGCACAGCACATCAAGGCACAGAGCCCAGCAAATCAGGGCACAGCACATCAGGGTACAGGGCACAGCACATCAGGGCACAGGGCACAGCACATCAGGGCACAGGGCACAGCACATCAGGGCACAGGTCACAGCACATCAGGGTACAGGAAACAGCACATAGGGGTACAGCACAACAGGCCACAGGGCACAGCACATCAGGGTACAGGTCACAGCACATCAGAGCACAGGGAACAGCACATCAGAGCACAGCACATAGGGGTACAGCACAACAGGCCACATCAGGGTACAGGGCATGGCACATCAGGACAGGACATATCAGGACAAGGCACATAGCACATCAGGGTACAGGACATGGCACATCAGGGCACAGCACATCAGGACAGGGCACATGGCACATCAGGGTACAGGGCACATGAAACAGCACATCAGGGTACAAAGCCCAGCAAATCAGGGTACATGGCACACATCAGGGTACATGGGCCACAATCAGAGCACAATCAGGGCACATGAGAGCACACCAGGGAACAGCACATCAGTACAGGGCACATGGCACATCAGGGTACAGGGCACAGGGTACCCTGATGTACAGAGCCCAGCACATCAGGGTACATGAGGCACATCAGTGTACATGAGGCACATCAAGGTACATGAGTCACATCAGTGTACATGAGGCACATCAGGGTACATGGGGCACATCAGGGTACATGGGGCACATCAGGGTACATGGGGAACAACAGGGTACATGGGGCACATCAGGGTACATGGGGCACATCAGGGTACATGGGGCACATCAGGGTACATGAGGCACATCAGGGTACATGGGGCACATCAGGGTACATGGGGCACATCAGGGTACATTAGGCACATCAGGGTACATGGGGCACATCAGGGTACATGAGGCACATTAGGGTACATGGGGCACATCAGGGTACATTAGGCACATCAGGGTACATGAGGCACATCAGGGCACACTCAGGGCAAAGGTCAGCGTTTACTTGTTTTTTCTTGAGATGCAGAGAAGTGCAGGAAGCGTCTGTCATAAGTTCACTTGTCTCTCTCACGCTACTACTCCCCGGTGGCCCCTCCTCTCTTCTCGTACATCCCAGATGATGTCACAAGCAAATGGGGATGGACGAGAAGAGAGGAGGGGCCGCCGTGGTGTAGCAGTGTGAAATGAGAGAGAAGTGAACCTCTGACAGACGCTTCCTGCGCTACTCTTCATGCACCTCGATCTACACTTCCCTGCCTGCGGGCCATTTATTACCGGCCCTCGGGCCATTTACGGCCCGCGGGCCATTTATTACCGGCCCTCGGGCCATTTACGGCCCACGGCCTGTAAATGGCCCGAGGGCCGGTACTTTGAACCCCCTGCTTTAAAGGAAAGCAGAATTTGCCAAAATAATAAATTAATGTAAATGTTGCTTGGATGCCTTCCTTAAGATGCCGATAGACATGTTATTGAATTATGCATCTGACAATTGACAATTTCAGGTTTATGGGGCAGTGCAAAAATTTTTGTACAAAAATTAGAGCTGTTACTTAACCACTTCTACTGGGCACTTTTACCTCCTTCCTGCCCAGGCCAATTTTCAGCTTTCAGCGCTGTCACACTTTGAATGTCAATTGCACGGCCATGCAACACTGTACAGTACTCATATAAAAGTGTTATCATTTTTTTCACACAAATAGAGCTTTCTTTTGGTGATATTTAATCAACACTGGGTTTTAATTTTTGTTGCTAAACAAGTGAAAAAAGTAAAAAAAAATTGAAAAAAACAAACCCTTTTCATAGTTTGTTATACAACTTTACAAACATGTAATTTTTCTCCTTCACTGATGTTTGCTAATGGGGCTGCACTGATGGGCACTGATGAGGTGGCACTGATGAGCACTGATAGATACTGATAGGTGGTTCTGATAGGTGGCACTAATGGGCTCTGATAGGCAGCACTGATAGGTGTCACTGATAGGTGCCACTGATTGGCACTAATAGGCAGCACTGATGGACACTAAAAGGCACTGTTATGTGGCACTGATGGGCATAGATAGGCAGCACTGATAGGTGACACTGATGAGGAGACACTGATGGGCACTGATTGGCTACACTGATGGGCACTTTTGGGACTGCACTGATAATCCGGACACTGATAATTAGTGCCCTGATTATCAGTATCAATGTCCCTTTAACACAAGCCAGTTATCAACTCTCTTCTTCTCTCATCATGCTGTCAGCATGAGGAAAGAAAAGCTGATAACCGGCTTGTGTTTACATCTGTGCTCAGCTGTCATTGGACACAGCTGCTGTGATTGGCTCTATACCTCGTTCTGTGATCAGCTGAGTCAATGGAATCACAGAGAATGTCCATGTACGCACTGCTGGAAAAGTAAGCCCGCACTGTAGCCATCTTATGGCTCTAGCATGGGCAGGAAGTGATTAAAGTGGTTCTACAGTCAAGACATTTTTACCTCAATGCATTCCCTGGTTATCTTGCTACTTGCCCCTTCTCTTTCCCCAATTACTTACATTACTTACCTGAGACCTTCTCTGGTCCAGCACTGAGCCAATTAGCACTGGTCTCTGAACCTTCTCACAGGACAGATTGATATCAGCAAAATACATTGTATCAAGTACCTGGAAGCAGAGTCTAATATGATGAGGAATGCCTGTCTTACATCTCTGACTTGGGCACCTGATAGTGTGAACAAGAGGTGCAGGAATGCAGAGAGACGCAAGGGCCTGTAGGACTTGCTAACAGCAGAACAGGTGTCCATGCCAGGCAAGGGTATCTGTCATTGGTCTTCAGTGAAGCAAGCAAATTGTATGGCAGCTAGGAGCAAAAAGCTGGTACTGGCAACAGAAGGTAGAAGAAGCATATACTAGCATATAGACAAGCAGGCACAACTGGATGGTAGGCAGGAACTGGTGTCAGCAGGAGGAATAGCCAAGTCAGGCAGGCTGGGTCATACATTAGCTGGACAGATCAGGTACAGAGGCACAGGCAAGGGCTTGGTATGTGGAGCAGTAGCAAATGAAGCAGGCTTAAGAGGTGGTCAGAAGACAAGCCAAGGTCAGTACATGTTGAGTTTAGGGAGTAGTCCAGACTAGCCGGGTCAATAACTATAGTCAGGATACAGGAAAACAGGGTCTCAGGTCACACAGAGGATGGAGACAATGCAGCACTGAACCTGAACACACGCTCAGTTTAAAAAGTCAGTTTTGCACCATACGGGTACATGCATGTATGCACGCATGCGCATTAGCATTTACCCAATTCCTATGTCCACGAGAAGGAATTAGCCTTGGTATTTGGTATTTGGTATTTTTTTGCAAAGTGAAATTTTACCACATTCGTGAAGCTCTGGGGAATATCCCCTTGCAATCTGCAACTTCCCTTGCAAAGTGAAAAGCTTATTTGTCTTCAGTTATTTAACCCACTGTTTTTCCTGACACTTTGATGGCTGTATAGGAATATGCATTAAAAGAAATTACATTTAGCACTGCCTTGGTACATTGAAAAATAATCATTTTATAATATTCCAGATGATGTGTACAATAAAGGTATCGATGAGAAATGGCTCTGTGAAGATGCGAGCAAATACAACAATGAAGATGAGCAAAGTCTGGAAAAGACAGAGTATGAACAGAGTTTAGGACCCAGAGATGGAAATGTATACGTTCCTCTGCCGACTCGTTCTGGCTTTGAGAATGTGTCTGTTCAGGTAGACTGCAGTTCTGCCATTACTTCTTTTCTTCCAGGAGACAGTCCACCACAGCAGTTTCACTCTTCTCAAGGTACTGTTTGTTCATTTGTTCATTCATTTGAACTATGCATGTGTTCTTTTTAAAGGGCTATTGACAAGGAAAGTAGAAGTAGAAAAAGTAGAATACCTGAAAAAACTATAGCTTCCTAAGAGCTGAAGAGTGCCCGGTGGAGATGGGAAGGAGATTAGCTGTCCTGTGGCATTGTGGGCATTACCTTCTCCCTCACTGAAGAGTATCCAGTGGATACTGGAAGGAGGCATCTGGCTATCCTGTGACATTATGAGTACGGACCTGAGCTCCAGGGCCTAGTGACTGGACGCTGGTGTCCTTTGGGCCAGAGTGCAAGTGGTGATTCCGTCTGGGACAGCCCGAGCAAGGTCCCAAGTCTGGTAATCCTGCTTTGCTCCTGGTGTAAAGACTGTTCAGAGAAGCTTAGCATTTTTTAGTGTATCTTCCTGTTCCTACGTAGTATGTCCAGAGTATCTCATATGACCCTACACCCTTATTCAGCAATAAATACCAAAAAAATACCCTAAACTGTTTATTGAGTGTGTGGATTGGTGCTGTTTGCCTGACTGCCTCTGCCTATTTCCAGAAAAAAACACTTACATTTCATTCACTCCTGCGGGGGTAGCGCTACATATAGGCACCATACTGAAAGTTAATTGAAACTGTTGTGAGCTGTGCCAAGTGCCACAGACATTTGTTGCACAGACAAGTGGCAGATTTGTAATAAACATGTACAACACTCTTTCTGAATTTATGGATGTGACAGAACCCACTGTCACTTTGTGTTTTGGAGGGGGCTGTGTGCTGGCCTCCTACTCAAAGACTTTGGCCCAGCAGAGGCTTGGAGACAAAATGGCATTGAGATAATGTAATGTAATGCTACATCTCTTCAACCCCCCCCCCTCCCCTCTTGTTGCTGTGTATAATTGTGTTCAGTCATGGCACAGATAAAGGATGTGGAAACGGGCTGCCTGCTTATCATAATCCATTGGTATGTTTCAATTGCAGTTGTTTAAATATACAAGTGTTGAGTTTGCATTGGTTCTTCCTTGTCCCCTACCCCCTCTACGACAAGGCTAAGGGGCATGTCTCTAACTGTGTTTAAAAGTGTATGTTTTGCATTTAACTACTTAAGAACCCGCTCATGTACATATACGTCGGTATTTTAAAGATGGATATCTCAGTAACGGCAGCAGCTGCTGCCACAAACGAGGTATTTATCTTTATCATGAGCGGTCCTGTAAATGATAACGGTGGTCTCCGCAGTGTATTTACTGCGAGATCACAGTTATTGGCAGCGAGAGAGGGCCCCCCCCCTAACGCCGCTCTCCCGCGCCCTCCGCCGCTTACCGGAGCCGTCGGTAGCGGCGGAGGCGATCAGGTCCTGCTGCCTGCTGTGTGGGGATGCCAGTGAGGGCAAGATGACCCTGTCCCCATAGCATAGCAGGGCGGAAGTGACGTCAAAACGTCAGTCCCGCCCATGCGTCTTAACCTCCCTGGCGGTATGATTCTTTCTGATTTTAGGTGCTGAAAGTGGTACCATTATTTGCAAGGAAATTTGTTTTATACTGTAGGCCTGTAATTCTTAGGAACAACTCACTTAAATCTGACCAAACACGAGTCTAATAGGCATCCCAGGTATGATTTAAAAAAAATAATAATATATAAATTATAATATAATAAATAATTATAAATAATTATAACAAATAAATATGACCACACTCTCTCCATTCTCTATACGCGGACAGCCTCAGTGCCGGGATACGGGCACCATCCCAAGTAAGCGGCCACTCGGCACTGTGTTTTTATCCTTTGTGTTACAAATAAACAATTTTACACTATGGCAGCATTTTCTTTTTCCCATGGTATCAGGTGTGTTCTATGGTGCTGACATCTGTACCTCCATGTGATTGAGCTGACCGATAACATTCAAGCCTTATTTGACCTTATTTTAATTAATTAGGTCAACTACCTTTGGTAAGGAGCCATCTATCTTTCATTAAGGTGACCTATTGGTGAAGGTGGATTACTTCCCTGTTTGCACTTTGAAGATATATTGAGCACCTTGCACTTTATTCACCACGTTTTCCTGGGATTTTATTCATTTATTTATTTATTACTTGCAATCAGTTTTGCACATGGAATTTTTATAGCGATATGACTGTTCACTGTAATATATATCATTGCACGGTATTATCTATTACATATTGTTTGTATTCATTTGCACTTATGCATATTATGGCATTCAAGTTAAAGTTCCAATTACTATATAGTGTATATCTTTAAAATAAAAAAATGTTAGCGCCCCTTTTTCACTATTTCACAAGACTAAATTCAGTAATCTGCATTTTTTAGGGAGCAGCTTCATATTTAATTTTACAATTAACCTCCCCCTTATTTTTTGGCGCAAGTTTTCCTTTCTTTTCACCTCTATTTGTCCTGGTGACCATTTACACAGAGACACAGAAAGGGTAAATCATTACAAATTGGAGTTTTCATGAGAGCAGGAAGTGGGAGAAAATGACCCAAAAGGAAAAAATGTCCTGGCAACAACTGTCTAACTTGTGAAAAAAATTAAGAGTCAAAGACTCTGAGTCGGACTTTGCAGGCAAGATGGATGAGAGCATAATAAAAAATTATATTTTATTAATAACGAATCACTCACAAACATTTCAAGTATAGAAAGAGTTATAAAAACATACATTAAACACAGAAAGATACATAAAAATATGATGTGAACAGAAGGCTGACACCAAATAGACAGCAGTGAGCCCCTGTGAGTTTCGCTATTTCGATTTGTCAGGACACACTTGGGTATGATCGAAAAGAACGGGTTTCACTATCTTATCAGCACACAATTAACCCATATGGGAGACTCCAGATTGGACCTCAAGGCTCATCATATGAAGAGAAAAGAGAAAAATGTATTCTACCGTTGCTAGTGGCCAAATAATGTGTAGCAAAGGAACAAAAATATTTCTTCCTATAGGGTTTATTGCAGAGAAACGTACATCAAAATGACATGGTAAACCCCCGGGATGATTAAAAAGAAAGAAATAGGAAAAGGGGGGGTGGTATATCCAAGGCCTTTAAAAACTGGCAAATATTCTCCCAACTCTGAAGCCAAAATAGTAATTTTGTGTTCTCTCACGCCAAAACCAAACCAAAGGGAGGGGACCAGTACAACAGCAAACACTGGACCCTTAAATCCTTCAAGACTGCAGACGAGTCTTCTTTAGCATGAAGGGATACCCCCACTGTTGACCAATTTTTATAGTTAGAAGTTGGTAAGATGGTAAGAGATTTGGTTTCCAGAGGCTACAAGCTAGTGTTTTGTTCTCTACCTCAGCTCTGCTTCATGTTACCCAACCTTAGCTCAGGTTAGCAGACCCTCATGTTATTCTTGTAGATCTTTTGAACTAAGGAGTTATTGTCGTGATAGCAGTGGAAATGCTTCAGGGTTTTAACTCAAAACATTTCACTGTTCTAAAAACCAAAAGAAGGGCATTTTCTCCACCTTGTATCTGAAGGCCTTAAATTACTTAGTTTGACTCCCAAAATTCTGCATGGAATCCACCAAATCAGTCATAGACTCTATCCACCAGAGAAAGCTTCTTGCCCCTGTGGACATGATGGATTCATACGTGCATGTCCCAGTTTTTCATGCTATCTCCATTTTGTTTGTGGCACTCATCACTATCAGTCAAATGGAAAAAAAGAGGGGGGGAAATTGCGTTAAGATATAAAGAGATAACCTGTGTGTCCACAGAGTACAAAAATGCTGATAAAGCTAGTGTAAAGCTGCGATTTGCTGTGCAACATCAAACAGTGATCAAATTAGGAAGAAATAAAAATCGCGCTAAAAACTATATAAAGTTATTTAAACAAACATGTGCATAATTCAAAAATGACTTAAAGAAAATGACAATCTGCAAATAGAAACTGATAAGCATATGAGCAAATTCTATATATATATATATATGGTCCATAGAAAAAAACAAAAAGTGAAGAGGTGAAAAAAGTCTTTGGGTTGACCACATCAAGTGTTCAACCACCCATGCAAATACTTCTTGAGTGATGGGATCCAGTTACACCAATAGTGAAAGTTGCAGCCAATTTAGTGATGTCCACCGCCAATAAGGCAAACAAATCTGCTTACCAGAACCCAATGGTCCCTTATTATGAGGGACCGAGGGAGACGTATTAGTATGAGAGCTGCTGGGCTGTTTCACTCTAAATGACCATGCTATTAGTCATCTGCACACTCCGTGGTGATGGATGCCAAGTAGCATATAAAAAACAAAAGTGCCTCGAATAGTGTAAAACCTCTTAGCTTTAATGGATGAAGAAATATAAACATTTCACTTACAATCTTGCGGTGACAGAAATGCCTTAAGTCTGTTGCGCCGGCCGGACGCTAGCAGACAGACCCATCCATCTAGGAAACACAAGCAGTCCAGGAAGGTGTATTCAGTGCGCCGCTCGTTCCGCCCTACTAGTTTTGTGAAAAATCACGTCTTCCAGGAGCACTATGAGTCAAATGCCATTTTGTCTTCTGCACTCCAAGTGTTCACCAAGATATTGGCACCCGTGTTAGCTTTACAATACTCCAGGTTATTCTACTGTGGAATGCCTAAACTGCATTCTTTTCAGGAAACAGACAGCTAAAATACTGACCAACAATGTGACACAGACAGTCCTAACATATGTTCAGTTGAATCCCAAGCCTTCAGAAATCAACACTGACACATCAATTGGAGTATCTGGGGTTTATCCTAGATACACCCCAGGCTAAAGTGTTTGCCCCTCATGAAATATTTCAGAATCTACACTCCCAAACTTAGACTATATAGTCCAGGAGCTGTCCATTTTTGTGATACTGCAGTTTCCTTCATGGCAGTTTTCGTTTTTTGTTTGGATGTTTGAACCAATAAATAGCAAGAAAAAGATGAAAGGATCTGATGTCTATCGGTCTGTCTGTCTGCCTGTCAGTGGGTTGTGAGTGTTTGGGTGCAGGTCAGGTCACCAGTAAGAATAGGAAGAGAACCTGCTAAAAATCCAGCAGCTTCTTTTGGGGTCATTGCTACATTGGATTTCACAGCCTAATGAATTTCATCTGATTTTAATAAATTGCATTATATACAAAAATTGTATTATGTACACATATTTATTAGAAATTATATTTTTTCATGCTGGAAAAAAATGTAGACATGAAACACAATTTACAGTATACCTGCAACATTTGTAATTTATGTAGGTTACAAAAGGGATGATCAGCAGTAAAATGTTTTCAAATTTTTGTATGACAGAGGAGGAGCCTGATAATGAAAGTATGACATACCAAGGACTGACTGAACATCTGGATGAAGAACAAGGCAATGAGTGTATTGAGGAACCATTGGTATTTGCCTGCACTGAGGATGATGTGTACATTGTATTTGAAACCAACACTAAAGATATACAAAGAGGACAACAGTCCTTTAATATGCATAATGCAACCGTTCCAAAGAAAACCACTTACAACATTCATGGTAAGCCAAAACATCTTGTTATATTTAACTGCTTGCCGACCTGCCGCCGTCATTTTACTGCGGCAGGTCGACTCTCCTATCCTAAGCTCTATTTGTGGGAAAAAAAGGACGCCAATTTTGTTTGGGAGCCACGTCGCACGACCGCGTAATTGTCAGTTAAAGCGACGCAGTGCCGAATCACAAAAAGTGCTCTGGTCATTGGGCAGCAATATGGTCCGGGGGTTAAGTGGTTAATAACAACATTTTTCCTTGCTATTCTGTGCATACAGTATATAATATTTTTTTAAGTACATAAGCTTATTAGCTCATTAGACCAAAAGCATTGGGGCCTGTACACAGGACTAGGCATGAGTTTAGAGTTCAGTTTGAACACAGACCAAACTCTGCCTGTTTGAGTGTTTAAAAACATTTATGGTGTTGGACATGAAGGAACATGAAAGCTTCCGGTTGTCAATGGTTGCTAAGGAACCTTATCATGCACTGATGTCACCAGCCCATTCACTTACATGGGAGTGGAGTCTAACATCATTGCCTAAATATGGCCATATGGCCTGATTTGGGCAATCATGTCACCAGGGACCTATCATTTGACTCGTGTTACAATTCAGGCTCTTCAAGTTTCTTTTTATTAGCAATTCAGCTGTGGGGACATTGTGATAGATAATAAGGAATGTTTTTGGGGATTTTTATTTTGTAATAAAGTCCTTGTGAAACATTTGAGTGCCTTTATTGGTAGTGTAGCACCCTTTAGTGTGCTAGATGCAAATAGGTCCAGCCTGAGCTTAGGAGCTGGATAACTCACATGGCAGGTCTCTCACTTCCCACTAGTCTGGAAGGTGGTAGAAACTTCCAGAGCTGAAGGGTGGCAGTAAGCCATATGTCATGCATATTTTTGAAGCCTCAGCCAATTCCCAGCTTTGGGCTGGCAGGGGGCAGAACATAAGCCATGCCAGAAGGGCAGTTGGGTGGAATATGGAGTGTTGAGGAGGCTGTCAGTGGCCCTTGAGGGTGTGCCCTAGTAGGGGGGGTGACCTCAGGCCTGAACACACAGAGGAAACTCTTCCTGGAGGCACGGGAGCAAGAAAAGAGGACAGCAAGAGCAGGTCAGCACATCTGGGAGATCTCATGAGAGTCAGCCAGGTAGGCTGGTGAGTGTCAGTCTGAAGGACTGTGGGGAGAAGTTAGCCTGGACGGCTAACTTGGGGGCAGCTGCAGCCAGGTGGGTTGGCAGTGCCTGAGGAGGTGGTACTGAGATTGGTAGCCACAGAAGGAACGTAAGCTTGCCACTGAATTTTGCTACACAATCAAAGGGCCTCAGGTTCCTGCCTGTAATGGGCCATTGCTTAAATCTGACTGAGTTATTGTCAGACATACACAGTGTACCAGCTGGGTTCTGCAAGCAAGTGAGTGCTGGATGAAGGAGGGGCCCTGTATATAGGAAGAGTTGTCCCTGAAGTTTGTTCTGAAGTCATGTGGGCATCCCATAATCTCCCATCCCTATCCAAGTTATTATCCTTTAATAAATAACAAAAACAAAGTCAAGAACTGTTCTCTGACTCTGGAGTGCCTGTGAAAATTCAGTGTGCCTGGCTGTTCAGGGTGGGGATCCCAGTTCATCTTCAGCCTCTAAGGGGGTGTACTAAACCATGTAACATCTGTTTTTCTTTTTGTTTGTGAATGAGTACCCCATACCCATTCACGTGTTATTAAAGGGGGCTTCCAGATCCTGATATGCCCCCCTGCCTACAGAATCTCACAACCACCAGGCAATGGTCGTGGGGATGAGGAACCCCCAAGTTGAGGGCATGTGGCTTGGTGTAGATTAAGGGGGGGGGGGGCTCTCCCCCTTTCCTGGCAAGCCAGGCTGCATGCTCAGATTAAGGATCTTGTATGATTTTTTTAAGGGGACCTCACACTTTTTTTCTTCTGTTTTGTTTGTTGTGTATTAGGTACCCCTGTTCAAATCCATACCAGACTCAAAGGAACATTCTTGCTGTTCATTCTTTTGTAACAGCAAATTAAAAAAATACAGTTTAAATTGCTGGCAAATAAGGCATTGATGGGTTTACCCTCAAGCTTGATGGTTGTCAAAGTTGTTAGCAATACATGAAAGGCCTGCCCTAGCAAAGATGCAGAGCCTCGACAGAATAATGCGTAATGACTTCCCAGTCTTTGGTAGTGACCTTAGCTCAGGGTATGGCAATCGAGAAAACCTTTTGGGAGCATTGATCAGAGTGTATGATGTAAACACATTACAAGTTCAGTCAAATGCTCCACAAGAAGACATAAATTAAAATCATGATGAAACCAGAGATCAGTCTTTATGCTTAACCAAACAGAAATTAAAACTGTGAGTTATTCAAAGGCTTTGTTGGTGTGTGGCCTAGAAATGAAGTGCTAAAGTCAGTTCGTCAGCCCATTTCAATTATGTAGCTTGCAAAATGTTAGCAAATCTATTTTATAAAGTGTTGTGATAAGGGGGAGGGGAGTAACCATTTATTTTACACAACTTTAGGTCTAATGCCTCGTACTTTTTACGATGAGTAAACTGCTATGAGAGTTTTTCGTCGGGAATCCCGGTCGTGTGTATATTCCATCGCAGCTTTTCCGACGGGAAAACTGCCGGACAAAAAAAGAGAGCAGGATCTCTTTTTTCCCCATCAAAATCCTGGCGGGAAAACTGTTCGTCTGTATGGTTTTCCAACAGGAAAAAAAACATGCATGCTCAGAATCAAATATGAGACGGGAGCACTCTTTCTGGTAAAACTAGCGTTCATAATGGAGATATCACATTCATCACGCTGTAACGGACTGAAAAGCACGAGGCTGAAAAGCGCGAATAGTCTCTCACCAAACTTTTACTAACACGAGGATCAGCAAAAGCAGCCCATAGGGTGGCCCCGTTGGAATGGAACTTCCCCTTTATAGTGCTGTCGTACGTGTTGTATGTCACCGCGCTTTGGACGGGCGGAATTTTGTCTGAGCGTGTGTATGCAAGGCAGGCTGAGAAGAATTCTGTCGGGAAAACCGTTGTTGTAATTTGTTTATGTTAATGACCTGTGTCATTCTGGAAAGGTCCACTGGCTTGGACTGCATTCTGGGGATGTGAGTATCACCTTTGGCCGTCAGTGGGAGCCAGAGGGATTTCTGGCAGATAGAGTCTTCCTTAGCAGCCAATTGGAAAGGGTTTTCCCCGCTGGGCATGCTGGGGAGGGGTATATCTGTGATGGAGGTCATGTGTTCGGGGTTCTTTTCCGTCTCCTGTGCGGGGTCCCGGAGTTGGGGTGTGGCACCCACCTTCAGGGTGTGCGCATCCATGGACCCTGCTGGCGTGGCCCACCTGGCCAAGCTTCCAGGCCTTGCTGAGTCTCGGTCTGGGACAAAACTAAAGGGACCCCAGTGACTTACTGGATCCCTGATGCCGTAGAGAGGATCCGGCGCCCGGGCCATAGACAGGTACCCTCTGCTGTGCTGAGATAACTGCTGGGAGGATTTGCTCTGTTTGGACATTTACAAACTATCTAGATTACACTGGCCTGTGGCAGAGGCCTAGAGCCGGGTCAGTGAGAGAGACCTGTTCCTCCCAGTCAGCATTTAAAGTGGCGATGCGTGCAAAATTGTATCTTTCAAGGGGCTGATTTTGCTGTACATATATCCAGGCCTGACATTGAGAATCTCTATTTTCTCATCAACCTATTCTCCTTTCACCGAGTTGATGTTTGGCTATGTTGGCCTGGAATTGAAGCATTGAGAAAATCTTTATTGACTGTGTGGACACTCAATTACTATTCAAAAAAAATGTGTGTAAAAATATTGCGCAAACCCTATTGTAGAAAATAGGCAGCCAACACAACAAAGAAAGTTGTAAAATGAGTGAAAAAAAGCAAGTGTAGCGCCAAAAAATATATATACATATAATAAAATAACTCCACTTATGAGGTGGGTATTGGAGACAGGGATTGAGTGTCCCCTTTCCCACCAATGATAGGGGTGTCCCGTACTCAGGTGATCAATGTGTTCAAACAAAGACAAAATACAAAGTTGTGTATATATATATCGCCTTAAATGGTGGTAATCAGCCAAGAAAGGAAAGAAAAGTGAGAATATACATAAATAATGGTGTACATTCAATGTGCGACAAGGCCACAAATATTTCAAACTTGAGCCAAAAAATCAGTGTGAGTTAATAATAACAATGATAAAGTTCAAACAACAAAAAAATAATAATATAAAAATAACCCAGTGTAAGGGGTTGCGAGCAGTACTTTAGTCCTTTAAAGAAACAGTACGAATTATAATCCCAAAGATCCCAGGTGTTAACTTTGGGTCAGAGATTACAATCACAGGAAGAAGATGTAGATCCTCACACTCTGTGGATCGCACTGATGTCAATTCCTTTCCCAGTGAGTACATTCAAGTTCATATATCTCAGAGAATGCAATCCAAAAATCTTGGTGATATAGAAATGGTGAAATACTCTTACCAGATTCTGTGGACCCGTAACTCACCATACGGCGGAGGGTCTCAAAGGCGTGGACAGATTGAAGGCTGTCTTTCCTTTATTCTCTGTATGATGTCACCAGCAGACTTCCAAGATCTGGGAGGCTTCCAAAGGTTCCAAGTATTGCTCGCATTCAAGGATGTAAAAATGTGATTCCATATAACCAATCAGTAGGTTATCACACCCAAAAAAAGGGAGAAAAAAGGAATTCTCATAGTGTAAAAAAAGTACCAAACTTTAATTAAAATTACAAAAAGATTACAAAATTTAGGCATTCCCACCGCAATACATCTCATTCCAATTCAAATCCAAAAATGAAAGACTGTTTGAAAGTTCACAGCACAGAAAAATGCAAGCACAATCACTCCACTACCTCAATGAAGTAGGTAGGGGTATAAAGCAAAAAAAGTGCAAGAAATTGGGAATGAACCCAGCATACCCTGGGTACGCTGGGTTCATTCCCAATTTCTTGCACTAAATTTGAATTGGATTTGAATTGGAATGAGATTTGAATTGGAATGAGATGTATTGCGGTGGGAATGCCTACATTTTGTAATCTTTTTGTAATTTTAATTAAAGTTTGGTACTTTTTTACACTATGAGAATTCCTTTTTTCTCCCTTTTTTTGGGTGTGATAACCTACTGATTGGTTATATGGAATCACATTTTTACATCCTTGAATGCGAGCAATACTTGGAACCTTTGGAAGCCTCCCAGATCTTGGAAGTCCGCTGGTGACATCATACAGAGAATAAAGGAAAGACAGCCTTCAATCTGTCCACGCCTTTGAGACCCTCCGCCGTATGGTGAGTTACGGATCCACAGAATCTGGTAAGAGTATTTCACCATTTCTATATCACCAAGATTTTTGGATTGCATTCTCTGAGATATATGAACATGAATGTACTCACTGGGAAAGGAATTGACATCAGTGCGATCCACAGAGTGTGAGGATCTACATCTTCTTCCTGTGATTGTAATCTCTGACCCAAAGTTAACACCTGGGATCTTTGGGATTATAATTCATACTGTTTCTTTAAAGGACTAAAGTACTGCTCGCAACCCCTTACACTGGGTTATTTTTATATTATTATTTTTTTGTTGTTTGAACTTTATCATTGTGATTATTAACTCACACTGATTTTTTGGCTCAAGTTTGAAATATTTGTGGCCTTGTCGCACATTGAATGTACACCATTATTTATGTATATTCTCACTTTTCTTTCCTTTTTTGGCTGATTACCGCCATTTAAGGCGATATATATATACACAACTTTGTATTTTTTCTTTGTTTGAACACATTGATCACCTGAGTACGGGACACCCCTATCATTGGTGGGAAAGGGGACACTCATTCCCTGTCTCCAATACCCACCTCATAAGTGGAGTTATTTTATTATATGTATATATATTTTTTGGCGCTACACTTGCTTTTTTTGACACTCAATTACTACTTAGTGGCTTCTGGTGCACCCCTAGACCAAGCAAGGGTAACTTAATCTGCCGATCCCATTATTAATCCAGCGGCCCTTTCGGGGGTACACTACATTTATGACACAGTGGAGCGCTAAAATGAGTTCCAATGAATAATAGGTCAAGGAATAATGAGACAGTAATCAGTGCAAAGTATAGTCCAAAGGGTCTGTATGAAAAACATAAAAGAAATAGATCAGATGCAACCACTGTGTCACTCAGACAGTGTCCAAATAGCTGAGGACCACCATCAGGGGAATTGGAAACTCACCGGAACCAATAGCTGCTGTCATAGCAATGGGTAAAAGACAGCGATAAGCTTCCTCTAGTGACTCAGAGTGAGGTCCCACTGAGAATAAATAAAGCTTGTGAAGCCCAGATTGATATTTCATAGTGCACTAGGTTTATTGTTCAAAAGGTAAAACAGATAATAAAACACAAAATACGTGACTTACGTAAAAAGCCAATCGCTCAGCAGTGAGATATCAGCATCAAATAGCCTGTCCTGATGTGTTTTGTCCTAAAGGACGTTATCAGGGGGATTTTGGTCAAATCTTCTCATATTAAACAACATCCCATCCTTATAGTTTTTTTCTGTGCTGCGTTAAAATCATTCTCCAAATAAAGTTAATAAAAAAAAAATAGTGATTGAACTTTGTAAGTCTTATTGTATGATATCGCATTTGTCATTATTCGCATGTACAGGTAAAAGAATTAACTTGGATTCTCTTTCCATATTGCCAATAAATAAACTCTTTCTTGGTCTGTAATTCAAAACAGACAATAACACTTCAGCATCAGATTTGATTCAATACCCATCCTGAAGGAATCTAAGCTTGTATATATACAAATACGCTCAGCTGTTTTTTGCAGTTCTCTAAAACCACTGCCAGTTGTCAAAAGTATTATTTAGATTAGCTGTCAAGAAGTTGAATGAATGTGGAAACTTCTCCAAAATCCAACAGATTAAATATTGTTTATCTGCTACACACACTTGTATGCACATTTTCAGTTTCATTTAAAGCGGAGGTTCACCCTAAAAACATGTATATTTAATTACATTCTGCATACTTCCAACATTTACAGTATGCTGGGTTTTTTTTTGCTGTACAAACCCTATTATTGCTATTTTCCACCCGGCTTCCGGGTACTCACTCCCGCGGGAGTAGGCGTTCCTATGCAGAGGCGCAGTGTCATATGGTACTTCGCCCAGATGATTGACGTCTTGAGAAAAACTCCCCCCCTGGCAGAGTTTCCGAAAGTAGCCGTACTGCTAGTCGGCTCTATACGGTGCCTGTGCAGTCAGCTCTACACAGCTCCTAGTCCGTGTGCAGGCGCCGTATAGCGCCGTATAGAGCAGACTCGCAGTTCAGCTACTTTCGGAAACTTGTGACATGCCTTATCCGCCGGAGAAGGGAGTTTTTTCCAAGACGTCAATCATCTGGCCAAAGTCCCACATGACACTGCGCCTCTGCATATGAACGCCTACTCCCGCGGGAATGAGTACCTGGAAGCCGGGTGGAAAATAGCAATAATACGGTATGTACTGTTTTCAATATTGTATATAAGAATTACTTCTAGAAAGAACCGAGAGCTATCTTCTCAGAATTGTATAATCAGCAGAATGTCCAAAACCAGCATATTAAATAAATTATGGTAAAGCAGTTAAACTTGTTTTAACCTTTAATCTCTTTTTTCTCTTGGTTGAACAGAGCTTCAAAGTTGCAGACTGCTCTGTTTACAACAAGATTGAAAGGGGGGGGGGGCAGAATACTCAATTAACCTTAAAGCGGAGTTCCATTCCCCAAATGTATTTTTTTTTAATAGCTTGCCTAATGGTCACTTCCCCCTTTCTGCCCAGGCAAGAACATTAGCACTGTTGCACTTTGAATGACAAAAAACACGTAAGCCAGTCGGATTGAAGTCCGCAGCCGTATTTTCATGGTTTGAGGTTTCAGAGTAGTGAAAAAACGCGCGTAATTTGAAAGTACTGCAGTCTAACGCGAGTTAGACAGGAGTAAGGGCTCTGTGAATCTGGCCCAAGGTATTTAGTAAAAAAAATATATAGCTATTTAGAATTGCAATGTGGATGGGCATGTGAATGATAGTACATTTAAAAACTGGGTGGAACTCGGCTTTAAAGAAGAGCGGTCCAAAAAATTCATACAGAAGGGAAAATTAGCAAAATATGTAATGCCTCGTACACACGATTAGTTTTCCTGACAAAAAAAGTGCAATGTGAGTTTTTGTCAGGAAAACTGACCGTGTGTATGCTCCATCACACTTTTTCTGTCAGTTTTCCTGTCAAGAAAAGATTGAGAGCAGGATCTTAATTTTCATGACAGGAAAAATTCCTTTCGCGAATCGCATTTGTCTGTATGCAATTATGACGCGCAAAAAAACGTGCATGCTCAGAATCAAGCAGAAGAGCTGAACTGCCTATTGAACTGCATTAATCTCGGCTCATCGTACGTGTCGTACGTCACTGCGTTCTTGACGTTCGGAATTTAAGCCAAGATTTGCGTGACCGTGTGTATGCAAGTCAATTTTGAGCCGTTTTCCTGCTGAAAAAACAACAACGGGTTTCCTGTCGGAAAAACTGATCGTGTGTACGAGGCAAAACAGTTGCAAATTATCCCCTCAATTTACAGATCATAGAGTAGAGATGGAAAACTAAGGAGCCCTAATGAAGAAACCAAATGATACACATGGGGAGAGATTTACTAAAATAGTGCACACAGAATCTGGTGCAGCTGTGCTTAGTAACCAATCAGCTTCTAACTTCAGCTTGTTTAATTAGGCTTTGAAAATGAGGCTGGGTTCACACTGGTGCGACACGACAGCTGTCCTACTTTGCATCCGACTTTGCCCTGCGACTTAAAGCCGACACCAAGCAGGTGTAGATGGATGTGGATGGGCTGATATCTGCTGGGTCCGGTGGGCTAAGAGATGAAGAGAGTCTGCCGTGATTAACAGCTTTCGCTACACAGAGCCACAGACGCTCAGGGGGCTGAGATGGAGTCCACCGGCACTCTCGTATGACAATACCGTGGCACAGGAGTGTAAATGCCGGACCGGAGTAAATTGCCAATCAAACCAGGCTGGAAAGCAAGGGGAACTGTTGCCATAAGGAAGTTTTTTTCGCATGAATGCGCTTTATCAAGCCCTTGGACTTGACAAAGCGCATACGCGAGAAATGCGTCATCACGGCAGCAGTTCCCCTTGCCTTTGATTGTCATTAACCAGCATTTCCTTGTTTACATGTGATCAGCTGTAATTGAACACAGCTGTCCCAGGGGCTGTGCTGCATTTAATGACGTCATCCCAAAATGAGAGAGCCGCCGCCCGCCCGTCAATTGACAATACAGCGTGAGGTGGTTAAATGCTCCCCCGTCATTGTTAACACTCCTATTTTAACATTTGGATAATGTCACTAATGTGTTCCTTCTTGTTTCTTTCATATAATTAAAATCTAACCTGATCTCGGAAACAGGCAAGGTTCTTTGTGGTTGTGGGCATCTGCTACCCAGCCCTTGGACAAAGCGTATGTGCGAGAAAGGCATTGTCACAGGAACAGTTCCCCTTGCGTTCCAGCCTGGTTTGATTGGCAATCCACTTAGGTCCAGCAGTTCCACCCTTGTGTTGCGGTGACGCCAAATGGGAGCATCGGTGGACCCCGGCTCTGCTGTGAACATCTGTGGCCCTGTAGCGGAGGCTGTACATCACAGCAGACTCTTCATCTTTTAGCCCACCGGACCCAGCGGATATCAGCCCATCCACATCTGTCCTTACCAGCTTGGTATCATATTATCTTATATGGTCTTAAACTTTTTCTGTGAACAATAAATTACCTATCTGGGCCTTCACTATTAGCTCACTGTGTTATACATTCTAAAGGGATTCCATGTTGTCAACCACTAGGGATGAGCTGAACACCCCTGGTTTGGTTTGCAGCAGAACATGCGAACAGGCAAACAAATTGTCTGAACACGCAAACACTGCTAAAGTCTATGGGACACAAACATTAAAAATCAAAAGTGTTAATTATAAAGGTTAATATGAAAGTTATTGTCATAAAAAAGTGTTTGGGGACCTGGGTCCTGCCCTAGGGGACATGTATCAATGCAAAAAAAAAGTTTTAAAAACTGAAGTTTTTCTGGAGCAGTGATTTTAATAATACTTAAAGTGAAACAATAAAAGTGAAATATTCCTTTAAATTTGGTACCTGGGGGTGTCTATAGTATGCCTGTAAAGTAACGCATGTTTCCCGTGTTTAGAACAGTCCCTGCACAAAATGAAATTTCTAAAGGAAAAAAGCAATTTAAAACTACTCACGGGTATAATGAATTGTTGGGTCTGCTGGAATGTGCTTTTCCTATTCCAGCGAGTGTGAGATGTCGCAGAGAATCAGCGCGATATCGTCGTGCTGGAAACACATTCTCGGCGACAGGTACTGTATATAGCTGAGGGCAGGGCCACCCGTCACGTGGGGTTATCCAGTGACATGTATGTATGACCCAGCCCCTTCTGACACATTGGTTTCCCATTGTCCTCCCATGGACATCGCTTTTTTTTCTTTTTAATATAAAGGACTTGTCCCAAACTGCCTATTGTGGTTTTTAAAATTTTTGACACTTTTTTGTGAAGTGGTACGGGTACAGTGTACCCCGTTACCAATTCACATGGGGGGGCCAGGATCTGGAGGTCCCCTTTGTTAAAGGGGGCTTCCAGATTCTGATAAGCCTCCCTCCCGCAGACCCCCACAACCACCCGGTAAGGGTTGTAGGGGTGAAGCCCTTGTCCCCATCAACATGGGGACATCCTCCCCATGTTGAGGGCATGTGGCCTGGTACAGTTCAGGAGGGGGCACTCTCTCGTCCCCCCTCTTTTCCTGCTGCCTGCCAGGTTGCGTGCTCGGATAAGGGTCTGGTATGAATTTTTGGGGGGAACCCCAGGCCAAATTTTTTTTTATTTTGATGCAGGGTTCCCCTTAAAGTGGAGTTCCACCCAAAAATGGAACTTCCGCTTAACCCACTCCTCACCCCCTTACATGCCACATTTGGCATGTCATTTTTTTTAGGGGAGTGGGAGCTTCAGGAGGAGTGGGACTTCCTGTCCCACTTACTCCTTCCGCCGAGGGGCTGCAGCCCCTCCCTGTAGGCGATCGCCTGGGAAACATCACAGGTCCCAGGCGATCGCCTGTTTAATGGGACGGCGCAGCGCCGTTTGCGCATGCGCAGTGACGCTCGCGCATGCGCAATGGGTGCCCCGCCGTGAAGCCGAAAGCTGTCACAGCCGGGTGCCCACACTTGAAATTAAGACGCCAGTGGGGGAGGGGGGAGAGGAGCGAAGCCCCGGCCAGCGCGTCACTGGAACCATGGAGAAGGTAAGTGTATGTTTATTAAAAGCCAGCAGCTACACTTTTTGTAGCTGCTGACTTTTAATAAACATAAAAAAGGCTGGAACATCCCTTTAATATCCATATCAGACCTGAAGGGCCTGGTATGGAATTTGGGGGACCCCCACGCATTTTTTTTTTATTTTGGTTTGGGGTTTCCCTTAATATTTATACCAGACCCAAAGGGCCTGGTAATGGACTGGGGGGAACCCATGCTGTTTTTTTCAATTACTTTTATCTGTATTGCCAGGACCCGACAATTCATTATAGTCGTGAGTAGTTTTAAATGACTTTTTTTCTTTTAGAAATTTAATTTTGTACAGGGACTGTTCTAAACACGGGAAACATGTGCTACTTTACAGGCATACTATAGACACCCCCAGGTACAAAATGTAAAGGAATATTTCACTTTTATTGTTATACTTTAAGAAAATCACTGCTCCCGAAAAAACAGCTGTTTAAAAAAAAAAATTGTATTGATACATGTCCCCTGGTGTAGGACCCAGGTCCCCAAACACTTTATATGACAATAACTTGCATATTAACCTTTAAAATTAGGATTTTTGATTTCTCCCATAGACTTTTAAAGGGTGTTCCTGTGACTTTCGAATATTCCGTGAACACCCCCAAATTGTTCGCTATTCGGCAAACACCCGATGTTCGAGTTGAACTTATGTTCGACTCGAACATCAGGCTCATCCCTATCAACCACTCACATCCAGATAGCGCTGTCAATTTTGTGCTTGCCCTATTAGTAGAGCTCAGAAAATCTTTAATTTTTGTATTAGTCATCAGTGTGTGGCTGGGCATGAATTAAAGGGGTTGTAAAGACAAAAATATTTTCCTCTTAAATTCAAGTCTGACAGTAGCTGATAAAGTAAAAATTAATGTTCTGCAGTATAACTAGTTTGATACTTGGTGAAATCGAGCTGTTTTATTCACCTCCATCACTCCTGAATCATTATTCTCACTGACTTCCTGGTTTGCAGTGCGTGTTAATTCTTACTACATTACGGTCTAATGGAAACTACAGTTCCCATTAGGCTTAGCCTCCATGCCTATGAGGGTTAAGAGAGCATCTTCACGCAGGGTTGTAGTCATAGGGAGGGGTGAGAACATTCTACTTTCCACCATGCAAAACAGCTCAGGTGCTGGTGGAAAGCAAGAAGAGGAGAGACAGGAAATGGCATTTTCAAACCTGGATTACTGTATTTTGGAGGTCAAAAGGAAAAACAAGGTAAGTGATATTTAAATGCTCTATCTTACAGCAATCAATTGATCTATTAAAAAATGAACCTTTAGTGTTCCTTTAAGCAAATCCAGGACTATGTAGACATTCGTTTTTGTCTTTGTTTTTTTATTTTTTACAACGTACCCTCCTCTGTGGACAGATTCTTTTCAGACTTATCATACTATTAAGTTTAATTGTGACACTTTAAAACCACTATATGAATTCAGTATTCAACATTTGTTTTAAAATCATAACTGCTTTTCTTTATTGACAGAAAAAAATTCCATGCCTCTATACTAGTTTATAATGAATGCAAATTACAATAATAACATAACTTGCATTTCTGCTATGACAGAGGAAAAAAGGGACAGCGACAATGAGGATGTCACATCTGCTGTAGCAGATGAATATGCTGAAGAAGGAGATGATGATGAATATAATGAAAAACCACTGCTAGTCGCTTCTATGGAGGACGATGTGTACATTGTATTTGAAACGGGCACTACTGACACACAACAAAGACAAAATTCTTCTATTTCACACAATCCAGCAGCTTCAGCGATCACATCTAACCGCACAATAGAAAGTGTTGCATCATATAATATCCAAGGTAATCCTGATTTGTCATGACCAACCCTATTCAAGCCATCTTTGTTAACATTGATTTTATCCATCTACCTTTTCAGCACAACAGATGAGGAAAAGCAGTTTTCACTGACAAAATCTGTGTCTTTAATATGCTGCATTATGTTTCGAGAAAGACCAAATCCAGTAAAAGTGTAATTAATGGTTCGTCATTTGAGAGTCTGTGTCAGCACTTAGTTATTCAAAATCATTTCTTGGATTTCTTATTCCATGTAATCAAATAATACTGTGTATTATCAAAAAAAATAAAAAATAAAAAAGTGGGCAACATTACACATCGAGTGTACAAATATCTATGCCATATAAACAGTATAATTTTATACCAAAATGTTTAAATACAATTTATCTTAATAATATTAAATAAATAAGCGCAGTCCATACAGTGCACCAAGATGACCAATAGTGTACCAACAATGTCCTTATGTTATTCAATTGAGGTGTAGATCTTTGTGAAAAAGTGTTTCAAACTCCATAGGGTGCACCCCGCTCCAAGAGTGGTTATCCATACAGGGTACTCACACATCCAAGGTGCTTTTAGCATGAAATCATTATATCCAGCAGGACTGTATATAATACAATTTCAACTGTATCTCTGCTCATTTCCCTGCAGTAGCTCATCCAGCTGATCGTCCAAAAGCCTGATCGCCCTTACTGATCGTCCAATAGCAATCCCCCTGAGGAAGACACGTGATCCCTGTGCCGAAACGCATTGGGGAGGGGACTGGATGGTGTAGGCAGCGAGCTACTGCGGGCAAACTAACAAACATACGGTTGAAATTGGGTTATATAAAGATCTGCTGCATATAGTGTGGTGTGCTAAAAGCACATTGGATGTGTGAGTACCCTGTATGAGAAGTTTTAAATAAATGTGTTTTTAAACGATAAAGCACTATGAAGCTTGTCTCTTTATATACAGTATGTACTGAGGATATACCATCAGAATGGCTCAGGAATCTGCAGTCTTTATATCACAGAATCCAGGGGTAGCTCAACAGCGTTACTGACCAAACTTACACGCCCATAGGTGAGGATAACCACTGGGGGTGGGAGCACAGAATCCTTTGGAGTTCTTTGGAGTTTGGAGCACTTTTTCACAAAGATTTACTTTAATTGAATAACATAAGGACAATGTTGGCACACTATTGGTCACCTCAATACACTTTATGGACTGCACTTATTTATTTTATATTATCAATATAAATTGTATTTCACATTTTGGTATAACATATACTGTTTATAAGGCATAAATATGTGTACACTTGATGTGTAATGTTGTATTTTTTTTATTTATTTTTGTCATGATACACAATATTGTTTGATTACAGAACATAGAATAGGATTTGAAACACTGCATATGCATTTCTGCACATACATTTTGAACACTTGGATTGTAATAAAGTGCAACAAATTGATATATTATTTAATTATTAGCACAATCATATGGGAATGTGAACAGTGCCTGCAGCTGAACATCATGCATACAGTATATAATATTGTGAGTGATTAATTCTGGTAGTTCGCAAGAACCTTAATTTTGGTTTCTTGTATTTCTACCAGCTTCCAAAACAGCAACTACAATGGTTAATTAACATTTTTCATCTGTTGCTTAAAGCCACCTCTTGCTGTTTAACTATTTCAATACCAGACACTTTTACCCCTTTCCTGCCCAGGCCAATTTTTAGCTTTCAGCGCTGTCGCACTTTGAATGACAATTGTGCGGTCACGCAACACTGTACCTATGTAATATATATATATATTTTTTTGCAAAACAATTCAAATCTGTTATGAAATGTTGAAAATAAATAATCTTTCTTTGTGAATTTAGGGGAAAATGTATAATCAGTGTATATTATTTAGTCTGTAAGGCCGCGTACACATGATCAAATCTATCTGCTAGAAACGGTCGGCCCGACTGTCCCAGCAGACAGATTTGATCGTGTGTACGCAAATGGGAAAGACAACCGCTCCAGGTGAGCTCCAGGCAATCAATGTCCGTTTAGAACCCAGGCAGGTGCCGGAAATGCACTAGGCAATCAGAAGAAGAGGTTTGGACAGCCGCACTCAAAAATAGGTAAAATTCAAAAATAGCCCTTTATTGTGGTAAAATAAATGGATGCACTACAAAGAAAGCATACAGTGGGAACAAAAAACAGCTGACGCGTTTCGCATTGGGCTTCAATGCTTAGTCATAGCTATGACTAAGCATTGAAGCCCAATGCGAAACGCGTCAGCTGTTTTTTGTTTTGCTATTTTTGAATTTTACCTATTTTTGAGTGCGGCTGTCCAAACCTCTTCTTCTGATTGATCGTGTGTACGGGCGAGCCGACAGATTTTGCCAGCCGACAGATTTTAAAGCATGCTTTAAAATCTGTCGGCTGGGAATCCGTCCGCCCGATATGTCTGCTGGTTAGTAAGCTAACCAGCAGACATATCTACTCGCACATGCGTCGAATAAATTTGACACCATGCGCGGAAGCAATTTACTTCCTGGTGCGGTGACGTGGCGGCGTCAACGTCACCGCCACGTCTGCTGGCGGGGATTTTGGTTTGATAGTGTGTACAGCGATCAAACCAAAACGGCCAGCAGACAGATTTGTTCAAATCGGTCGGTCCGACCGATTTGAACAAATCTATTTGCTCGTGTGTACGGGGCCTAAGAGAGTTATAGAGTTCACAAACTATGGTACTGTATATACAGTATATCTGAAAATTGATGAATCCTGATCTACTATCTAATTTCTTTGGGCTTGAAAATGCCAGGACAGTACAAATGTTCCCCTAATGACCCTGCTTTGCAAAGTAGGCAGTTCAAGGTATTTAGTACGAGTCATTGAGAGTTTTTTGAAGTTGTAATTTTTTGTCACTTTTTTGGGAAATTTAAGAAATTAAAAAAATATATATTTACAAATGTTTTAAACTATGGTTGCTTATAACTGAAATTTACAGTTATAAGCAACCATTTGTTTCTGAATGAAATCTACTCATTCAGTGTTTACTATTGTGATTAGCTGTGATTACTGCTATACACTACTGGATTGTGCTATTTTATGCTACAACCTCATTCCTGAGCAACAGCGGGACCATAAATATTTCATTTTTTTGCTTAGAGCGGCACTTTAATTATAGGCAGTTCTAAATAGGTGTTTGGTAGAGAAGTTAATGGTTGACTCCACACACAAAATGGCATGGAATTCCCCAAAAAAATCATAATCATACCTGACCCTTTGATGAGGGTTGAGTATGGATGTTAAGGAAGACACCATGCAAATAAAAAAGAGATGCAGTGCCCCCCCCACCCCCCGAAAATCCACACCAGATCCTTATCCAAACAAAATATGGTCATGGCCATATTTGGTCAAAGATGTTACCCAGGACACCCTGCCTCTTTGTTTGCATTCTGCTCTGGCAATTGGGAGATGTAATTTGCAGAGAGTAACATGTTGGGTATTTTTTTATTCCTGCAGGCAAACAGACATCATTCTCTGTGATTGATGAGGATCTGCTTTGGAGAATTAGAATTTTTTAATAATGGGCTTGAAAATGTCTGAGTCTTTATTTACATTTTTTTTTATGCGTACTATGTACCCCTTGCTTATTCACATAGGGAGGGTGGTACTTGGGTAGCCTCATATTTTGATTGGGGCTTTCAGATTCCAAGCCCCCACCTACAGACTTCTACAACCCCTGGGCAGGGGTTGTGACAAAGAGACCTTTTTCCTTATTAACAAGGTGGGTTACTTGGTGGGTGCCCCTGGCAAGGTACCCTCCCCATATTGAGGGCATGTAGCCTTGTATGGTTCAAGAGGGGACATGCACAATCACGCCCCCTTTCCTGGCCTACAAGAATGCATGCTCAGATATTGGTCTGGTTAAAAATGTGATGAACCCTGTGCTGTTTCTTGTTTTGCTTTGTTTTTTGTATAGCATTCATCTTGAAATGTAGATGGTATACATTTTGTGGGCATGAGCTGTGCATAAAGATAAATTGCTGGTTGCTAGGATGCTGGCAGCCACCTGATCCTAGATCAGAGACAAAGGTTTGGTTCGGTCAAACACCCATTTAGTTTGGCTAACCTCCAAACAAGCGAAATTCAATATGAACATGAGGCAGAACTGGAAGATCATCCCTTATGTATTACAAGCATGTGGCAGGAAACACACGTGTCCAACAATCAGATGACTCGGCACCCATACTGGTTACAGTAATGAGTCCACTTTACAGGCCAAGTGCACCCCAATAATTTTTATATTTATTTTTTGCAGCCACAACAACCTGAAGTGATAACTGGTACTTTCAAATATTGAAGAGCATGTGACACTCCCTCTGCCTTCCCACTGTCCAGTGTTAGGTACCTAAGAGGCCAATGGCCAGTCCCAAGTGCTGCAATGTGTATGTAGAGGGAGTCTGCAAAACGTGTGTAAGATTCAACCAAGCTAAAAGTTGCACAACAATGTGGGTGCTCTGGCAATGGATCTCTGTGGTGTGGGTGCATGTACAGTATCTCACCCCCACATTTTTGTAAATATTGTATTATATCTTTTCATGTGACAACACTGAAAAAAATACATTTTGCTACAATGTAAAGTAGTGAGTGTTTAGCTTGTATAACAGTGTCCATTTGCTGTCCGCTCAAAGTAACTCAACACCCAGCCATTAATCCCTAAACTGCTGGCAATTAAAGTAAGTAAACCCCTAAGGCTCCATTCACACCTAGGCGTTTTTACGCCTGAAGCGCAACGCTACAATATGCCAGAGGGTCGAAATTGCATTGTTCTCTATGGAGACTGTTCACATCTCCTAACGCAGAACGCCGTACGTCGATAGAACGCCAAACGACGAAATTTCAAACAAGTCCCGGACCCTTTTTCGACGCGCGTATCGGGCGGCTTTGGCGTTCCGCATAGCTGACAATACACTGTAAAAAACGTGGTTTAAAACTACGCGTTTTGACGCCGCAAATCGCAGGACAAAACGCAAATTGCCTACGCTAAGGTGTGAATGCAGCCTTAATGAAAATGTCCAAATTGAGCCATTTTCCCTCCCTGGTGTCATGTGACTCGTTAGTGTTACAAGGTCTCAGTTGTGAATGGGGAACAGGTGTGTTAAATTTGGTGTTATCGCTCTAAGTCTTTCATACTGGTCACTGGACTTTCAACATTGCATCTCTTCGCAAAGAACTCTCTGAGGATGTGAAAAAAATAATTGTTGCTCTATATAAACATGGCCTAGGCTGTAAGAAGATTGCCAACATCCTAATACTGAGCTGCAGCATGGTGGCCAAGACTATACAGCGGTTTAACAGGACAGGTCCCACTGAAAACAGGCCTTCGCCATGGTCAACCAAAGAAGTTGAGTACACATGCTCAGCGTCATATCCAGAGGATGTACTTGGGAAATAGATGGTATGAGTGCTGTCAACATTGCTGCAGAGGTTGAAGGGGTGGGGGGGTCAGCCTGTCAGTGCTCAGACCATATGCCGCACACAGCATCAAATTATTCTGCATGGCTGTTGTCCCAGAAGGAAGCCTCTTCTAAAGATGATGCACAAGAAAGCTGAAGAACCCCCCCCCCCGCCCAGTGCCCACAGCTTCTAAATCTTGTTTTTACATAAAAATACTGCCACTATATACCTTTATGGCTGATCTGTATACCACGGTCACGTGATAAACTGCAGGGGCTACCCAAGTGATGAGTGTTCAGGTAGTAGGACATTTCCTTTATAGCCTGTGTCCTCATGTTGTTATGGAAGGCACATTATACATCAGTTTTTTGACATTCCACTTGCTGTGTTCTTTTTTAGTTACTGGGCATGTTAGAGGAGGGAGGGATTGGGCTGTCATTTAAGACTTGCCCACATGTGTGATGTCAATATCATGTGACCTGAAAAGCTGAGCTCAACAAGGAAATGTTCTCTCCAGCAATAGAGACCAAACCGAGCAAGTGTAGCTTTACTACTCTAAATGTGTCTTATCTGGCCGTGCCAAGAGAGACCCTGCAGAAGGGGGAGAATCTGTGCATACAGGATCTAACAGCCTTTTTACACAATGCAGAGGATTAACCCCTTAAGTTCTCGAGTGAGTATAACAAGCATGCTATTCTTCATATACAGAACATTTTTACTGTTGTGGGTTTAGTAACACTTTAGGCCCAACATTGTAAGCCCAGCACTGTAGAGCTAAGTTCTGAATAATAGATATGCCATGGAAACGTTCTCCTATCTCTCTTGAGGATTTCTGCTGCATCTTTAGATGCACTGTACTTCTGGCCTCTTCATTGCTTTTCTGTCTTATTTCCTATTTACCATATTTCTTCTAGTTTTAATACTGGATTTAATAATGCTCCAGGAGACATTCAAAGTTGGAGACATTTTATAATAACCCAACCCTGGTTGATCCTTCTTCAAAATATTATTGATAGTTTTTTGACTCTCTTTACATATGCTGTCATTTTAAGTGCTGATCTTCCGTTGTTCACCTTAGGTTTCATCGACCCCCTATGCAAGTGTATCCTTAATGCATGCTTTTCTAATATAACTGTATTTATTTGTTGCAGAAGTGAGAAACCATGACACCTTTAGTGAACATTATATTTGGGATGAAACTATGGATGAAAGCATCGAAGAAGATCCATACAGTCTTACCTCCCATGAAAATGAATATATGGAGCTACCTTTTGAACCTGCCGATGAAGTGAACCAAAGAACAAAAAAGTCTTTTATTGTGCATAGAGCTCCCCTTCCAGCACCCAGGCCACAGGCAGCTGCCATTCCCGAACCAGAAGACTCCTACATTTCTAAAGGTAAAAATGGATCACCTTTGTATATAGCTCTAAGGCTGCGTACACACGATCGGTTTAAACCGATAAATATGGACTGAGGTTCGGTTTCCATCGGTCCAAACCGATCGTGTGTAGGCCCCGTTGGTCCGTTATCCTTCGGTCAAAAAACAGAGGGCTTGCTTTAAAATTTAACCGATGGACGGCTAACTGATAGGTCAAAACCGATCGTTAGTATGCAAAAGCATCGGTTAAAAATCCACGCATACTCAGAATCAAGTCGACGCATGCTTGGAAGCATTGAACTTCATTTTTTTCAGCACGTCATTGTGTTTTACATCACTGCGTTCTGACACGATCGGTTATTTAACTGATGGTGTGTAGGCACATCAGTCCATCAGTCAGCTTCATCGGTAAACTGATGAAAAACGTCCTTCGGACCGTTCTCATTGGATGGACTGATCGTGTGTACGTGACCTAACAGCTTGACATGTTAAAGGAGAGGTTCCTATGTCCTGCATGGTAGTGGATGAGCAGCTAAAAAAAAAGTAAAGTTGCTTTTGTGTTGAGAGTTTAGAGGCAGAAATACCTTACGGACTATGAAGTTATTTCTCATATACCATCAACAAATCAGCATGGCTGCTGCTATGATGGTGTGGATGAGACACAAGGTTGCAGATACTATACCAATAGTCCTTAACCACTTTAGCCCCGGACCATATTGCTGTCCAAAGACCAGAGCACTTTTTGTGATTCGGCACTGCGTCGCTTTAACTGACAATTGCGCGGTCGTGCGACGTGGCTCCCAAACAAAATTGGCGTCCTTTTTTCCCCACAAATAGAGCATTCTTTTGGTGGTATTTGATCATCTCTGCGGTTTTTATTTTTTGCGCTATAAACAAAAATAGAGCGACTATTTTGAAATTAATGCAATATTTTTTACATTTTGCTATAATAAAAATCCCCAAAAAAGATATAAAAAAACATTTTTTTCCCTCAGTTTAGGCCGATACGTATTCTTCTACATATTTTTCGTAAAAAAAAACGCAATTAGCGTTTTTTGATTGGTTTGCGCAAAATTTATAGCGTTTACAAAAAAGGGGGTAGTTTTATGGCATTTTTATTAATATTTTATTTTTACTAGTAATGGCGGCGATCAGCATTTTTTTTCGGTACTGCGATATTATGGCGGACACATCGGACACTTTTGACACATTTTTGGGACCATTGGCATTTTATAGCGATCAATGCTATAAAAATGCATTGGATTACTATAAAAATGCCATTGGCAGTGAAGGGGTTAACACTAGGGGGCAGGGAAGGGGTTAAGTGTGTTCCTATTTGTGTTCTTACTGTGTGGGGGGAGGGGTAGACTCACTAGGGGGAATCACTGATCTTCTGTTCATACATTGTATGAACGGAAGATCAGCGTTTCCCCCGCTGACAGGAACGAGAGCTGTGTGTTTACACACTGCTCTGTAACGAATGAGCGCGCGTGCCCGGCGGCGATCGTGCCCGCCGGGCACGCGCGCGGGACTCGGGGGCGAGCAGGGGGGGGCGCGCGCGCGGGCCGCCGGCGGCGCGCACGCGCCCCCTAGTGGCCGCGAAAGTCCCGACGTAGCATGACGGGCTCTCGCGCAGGAGAGCCGACCTGCCGCCGTATAACTGCGGCGGCTGGTCGGCTAGAGGTTAAAATAAGTAATTTATGACCTCATAGTTCTTCATTGGCTTGATAGCATAGGCATTGTGGTATTCATATGGAAAGGCAGAAAAGTAAACTAGTCTGTATTATTATTGAAGTTTTTTTTGCTATTTTAATACTATTGTCACAATACTATTTTAATCATACTTACTGATCTTTCAGCTGATAAATGTCACATTTCAAGCTTGATTTCTTGGTTCATATTTTGTTTTGGAAAACAATATTTTTTATATATTACTGATGTTGAAGCTAAGACAATATTTTTCTTATAATTATTAACATTCCAAAAGAGGATGATGTTGTACATTGACCAGTAAACCTATTTGCTGGGTTTAAAATAAGACACCTCTTACCCACCTTTAAAACAGTAGTAAACCACGTTAAAAAATAAAAACTGCCCCCCCCCCCCACAGGCTCATGTCTAGGGAAGAATTTTGCCGAATAGCAAACAATTTGGGGTGTTCTTAGCAAATTCGAATGCTGCGAAACACCCTTTCTATGGAACACCCTACTAAAGTCTATGGAAGAAATAAAAAGTGCTGATTTTAAAGGTCAATATGCAATTTATTGTCAGAAAAAGTGTTTGGGGACCCGGGTCCTGCCCCAAAAAATCAATGCAAAAAAAGTTTTAAAAACTACCGTTTTTTCGAGAGCAGTGATTTTAATAATGCTTAAATTGAAACAATAAAAGTGAAATATTCCATTATCCAGTGAAATGTACGGATGACCCCGCCCCCTCTGACGAAACGGTAGGGGGGCGGGGTCACCCGTGCATGTCACTGGGTAACCCCTGCGTTTATTTTTTATTTGTCACAGGGTTCCATATCAGACCTGAAGGGCTTGATATGGAATTTGGTAATGGACTAAGGGGGGAACCCATGCTGTTTTTTTCAATGACTTATATCTGTATTACCGGGACCCGACAATTCATTTTAGCCGCGAGTAGTTTTAAATGGCTTTTTTTCCTTTAGAAATTTAATTTTGTGCAGGGACTGTTATAAACACGGGAAACATGTGCTACTTTACAGGCATACTATAGACATCCCCCAGGTACGAAATTTAAAGGAATATTTCACTTTTATTGTTTCACTTTAAGCATTATTAAAATCACTGCTACCGAAAAAACTTCAGTTTTTTTTGCATTGATACATGTCCCCTGGGGTAGGATCCAGGTCCCCAAACTTGTTATGACAATTACTTGCACATTAACCATTAAAATTACCACTTTTGATTTTTCATGTTCGTGTCCCATAAACTTTAAGACCACGTACACATGATCAGACTGGTCCGATGAAACTGGTTCATCGGAACAAGGCTGAAGTGGTCTGATGTGTATACACACCATCGGACCAAAGATCCGATGAGACCAGAACGCGGTGATGTAGAACACACCGACGTGCTGAAAAAAGGAAGTTCAATGCTTCCAAGCATGCGTCGACTTGATTCTGAGCATGTGCGGGTTTTTGGTCCGATGCTTTGGCGTACTAACAATCGAATCTGTCTGACGGACAGGTGAAAAAGAAATTATTCAGTGCTGGAACACACACAGCAAACTAAAATGCAAGCCAGCACTTAGGTAAATTCAAATAAAACACCTCAAGACATATAACATATAACAATAAAGATAGTGCAGTGCAAAACAAAAAATAAAATAAAATAAACAATTGCATAAGAAATTAAATAATAAAGATCAAAAGTCCATAAAAAGTGCTCAGGTGCATAAATGATCCAAAAATGGAAAAACAAGTGCACAATCCAAAGGGTGATTTCCAGAAGAAACTTCCACCAGATAGCAGGAATGGCCTCTCACCTTAACACTTCAACCAACAATAGGCCACAGAGCATGAAATAGAGAACCTCCTGTTCTCAAAGGCACAGCAATCAGATGCAGCAGTTCAACCTCAGTAATGGCAGGTGTCCATCGGACAGATTTTAAAGCAAGTTTTAAAACTTTCGTCCGACGGCAAACTGTCCGATGGGCCGTACACACCATCGAATTGGTCCGATGAAACCGGTCTGAACATGTGTACGCGGCCTAACAGTGTTCGTGTGTTCGAATAACATTTTTGCCTGTTCGCCTGTTCTGCTGCGAACAGAACCGGAGTGTTTGGCTCATCCCTACTCATGTCATAATGTACTAGTATGCATTGCAAAGCACTTAAAAAGCAGGTCCCTCCAGCAGCATGCTGTCACCACTGACAGGAAAAACATCTTCATCCGATCTTCTGCCGGGTTTGCCGCCTCCGGCTGTTTGAATGGCCGTGCTGTGATGACGTCACGCATGCTCATGGGAGTCATGGCCATCCATTGAGAGCATAGTGCGCAGAGGCCATCACTGGCTACTACACATGTATATATCACCTAAACGGTGCATACCTGTAGGTATAAGATAAGCATGGGAGTTTACTGACACTTTAACTAAATGATTGCAGCAAACACAAGTGGTTTGGATTGGCATAAAGTTTAACACAAAATTGGTAACAGCAAATAAGGTAATTCAACCGGACCTTAGATTAACTTTTGTAGGTTTCACAATACACACTGATATCTACCATGCATCTGATATCTGTGGAACAGAACCTAAAGAACAGATGCTAATGAGAAAATAGCACACACATAGACATAAGCAGTCAAAATACCATCTTCCATCCCAACGATTTCCTTCTGAAGCCCTTTTTGCCTATAGATTAGGTAATGCTTGCTTTCAAATGGCCATATCTAAAACAAACAATTGTCTGTGTTTGGCAGTATATTATCATGAAAGTTTCAGGTACTGTTTGTACAAACTCAGTTTCGGTGAAGTTATAAATTATACACCCACCCCATATGGATGATTCCACCCAATGCAGCCTGCATCCATGCACTAGGCATGGAACCTGACCAGGATGTTTCTGTGTGGTGCTAGGCATTGCTGCACAACAAAGAACTGGGAAGTGAGGATAAATGTAAGTAGGCTACACTGTGGGAGGTGAGGTGAATATTTAAAGGAAAACTAAAAGGGAAGCTGTTTTATTCTTTGCCGTGTTAAAGAAACAAGCACTGTAAAATGCACTCTTTATTACATCTATCATAATACTGATTTATGTAGTTTTTAGTATTGTTGATTCAAAGGTGACCAGAGTATCAATGGCAGATCGATGGAGAAGATGGAGCAGGTTCACGAGGTTCACTCATGAGGATTTTCAAAGCAATGTACTTTTTTTCCCTCATGATACAAGATAAAACCTTTCAAGCATTCTCTTGTGGACATATAGGTTGATACATAAAATCTCAGCAGCTAATTAAGGAGTACAGTTCAGGAGCAGAATACTAAGCTGTCTCACCAGCATCTGTCTCCTCACTCCAGGGAGCTTACAAAAAAAAAGAACAAAAGGTATGTCACAGATTGAAAATTCCCTGAGATGTAAAAATATTATTTTCAGATACAAAATACGAATCAAACAGTTGTCAAATCAAGTTTGAAATGAGACAGTCTGCAGCTGAAAGACCAGTAAGTATATTTAGCGCACATGGGCAAGGATTTTTGTCCTGGTTGTACTAAATCAACAGAAATGAAAACCAAGATATTCCCTTTTCCTTTTTAATTACAGACAATCTCATGTACTTTCATTTGGAAGACCAGTTATTTGACATTTTCCCCCCAAATTTTTTTTTTTTTTTTAAATCTTTTTAGACAGCTACTGGCATAAAATTCATTTTTTTTCCCTGAAATCTGAAATGTTCTTTCCGGAAATCCAGCATTGCCAAATTCGGCATGCTAAATAAACAGACCAAATTTGGTAAATTATATAACATTTACTGATGCTTTGCTTTCAGGGGAAAAGGGAATGCAAAATTTGGAAAAAATTCAACAAATTAAGTTATTTATTTTAATACATTTTACATTTTTCATGGATACTAAAGGTTTGGACACCCCTGTCCTAGGGTGTCCTAGGCTGCCTGTTTTGTTTTGTTTTTAATTAATAATATGGAGAATATAACAGGAAAAGCTGAAACACAAATGCAGGATTGCTAACCGTTAGAACATTTAAGCACAGTTTGTAAAAATCTGTGATTATTACAACTGTCTGTAAATATCAGGGGCTGATAAAAAGTCAGGCTGTCTTGACTTTTTAAGTGTAAACCAGACAAATTAGTTGTTATGTGTATTGTCAGTGTTTCCATGTTTTGTTTATACTGTTTACATATTAATTGTCTAGTTTTTAATAGGTGTTTTGTCATTTTGCAGGTTGTCAGTAAAAAATGTGTTCTGTCAGTAAATTGTACATGTTTTGTCAGTAAAAAATGCTACAAGAGGTTGGCAACAATGCGCAAAAGGATGATAGGAAACACCAGGAATAAGATCAGGGAGATCTTTATAGTAAGGTGTTCAAGTGACCAATTGAACTAATATTGATACCACTCACAATTCCACACCAATATTAGGCTATATTTGGCAGTTCTGGATGTGCCTTTTGCCACTAAGGCAAAAAGAAATGATTTTCATGGCTCTGCTTACTCTCCTGAAATTAGGTATAATCTTCTTATATTATCATCTACAGTATCTCACAAAAGTATCCCTCACATGTTTTAAATATTTTATTATATCTTTTTATGTGACAACATAGAAGAAATAACACTTAGCTACAATGTAAAGTAGAAAGTGTACAGCTTACAGTATATAACAGTGTAAATTTCCTGTTCCCTCAAAATAACTGAACACACAGCCATTAATGTCTAAACAGATTGCAACAAAGGGGAGTAAACCCCTATGTGAAAATGTCCAAATTAGGCCCAATTAGCCATTTTCCTGCCCTGTGTCATGTGACTCATTAGTGTTAAAAGATCTAAGGTGTAAATGGGGAGCTGGTGTGTTAACTTTGGTGTTATCACTCTTACTCTCTCATACTGGTCACTGAAAGTTCAACATGGCACTCTCTGAGCATCTGAAAAAAATCATTGTTGCTCTACGTAAAGATGGGCTAGGCTATACGAAGATTACCAAGACCCTAAAAACTGAGCTGCAGCATGGTGGCCAAGACCATACAGTGGTTTAACAGGACAGGTTCCCCTCAGAACAGGCCTCTCCATGGTCGACCAAAGAGGTTGAGTGGTGCTATTCCTCTAAAATTCCCTTGTGAACAGATTACTTAAGGGTATTAATAATAATGTGGCAGTGGATAGATAAATCAGCCAGAAATACTCTAGAATGCATTTGAACTGGGTAAATATGTGCATGATTGTGTTCACGTAAAATAAAGATTTAAAATTGAAATTAAAGTGATAGATGCTCATGTGTGATTGGTAAGTGTATTATCCTGAGGTTTATTTAATAGTAACACGTGCTAATGGTGTGCAGAAAAAATGTTGTATTCCTTGCTTTAATTTCAATTTTAAATCTTTATTTTACGTGAACACAATCACACACATATTTACCTAGTTTAAAGGAGGTGCATTCTAGAGTATTTCAGGCTGATTTATCTAGCCTCTGCCACATTATTATTAATACCCTTAAAGGGGTGTTCCAAATTTAGTTTTTCTTAAAAGTCAGCAGCTACAAAAAGTGTAGCTGCTGGCTTTTAATAAACACACACTCACCTGCTCCACGATCCAGGGATGCGCCGGCCGGGGGTCCGCTCCTCTCCCCCCCTCCCCGGCCGGCGTCTTCATCCTAAGTGTGGGCACGGCCAAGCACCCACTGCGCATGCGCGAGCAACACTGAGCATGCACGAGCGGCGCGGCCCGCCGCTGATTGGACAGTCGATCGCATGGGACCTGTCAGTGTCCCATGCGATCGCCTACAGGGAGGGGCTGCTGTAGGCGATTAAGCTTAATCGCCTAACCAGCCCCTCGACGGAAGCAGGAAGTGGGACAGGAAGTCCCACTCCTCCTGAAGCCCCCACTCCCCCCCCCAAAAAAAATACATGCCAAATGTGGCATGTAAGGGGGAGGGGAGTGGGTTGAGCGGAAGTTCCAATTTTGGGTGGAACTCCGCTTTAAGTAATCTGTTTACAGTGTAGTTGAGCATCATGGGAAATGTAGTTTCAAAACATCTGGGGTGCCAAGGTTCGCCATCACTGCTACAGCTTTTCATAATAAACATAAGAAGCAGGAAAAAAACATAGCCTTACTCTATTTATTTAAATGAATATAAAAAAAATACCAAGCAGATCCACTCACTTATGGCAAGTTCACCAAGCACTCTGTATATTGCATATGTTGCTATATCCCTAGCAACATCTACAGAGACCAGCTCTTGGACTGGCTGTTAGCAGTGCACTCAATCCAATCTCTTTCTAGTCGACCAGATCAACCAGACCAGATCAAGTGTAGGGATAAATGTAAACAGTATGAAATTTGATGTCTACTGTGTAGTTCCTCCCTTACAATTTTGTCACATGACTACACATGATTGCATCTGCCCCATGGCGCCTCTACACTGAGAACCGAGCGATCGAACATCACCAATCGCTCAGTTCTCACAGGTTCCCGAGCTGACTCTCAGTCACAGCTCTATGCATGCCTTCTCCTCGCTCACTGCAGTGCTGGGCTGTGGATTGGGTGGGAGCAGCCAGCTGAGGCTCTCAGCGGCTCGCTGAGAGGCTGAGCTGGGTGTTGGTCCAGAAGTCTAGTCAGTCTAAGTGTCCTGGTTGTATTGACGCAAAGCCTGGACCGACTCTGTGACCAGTCACAGGAGTGCAGAACAAACTGCACTCTTGTGATCAATAGTAGAAGTACAGCCAAACAAATTTTGGCTGTACTTCTACTTTAACATATTTATTAAATAATTGATTACATTGTTATGTCCCTATGTTTAAGCTGTTGTATAGTGCATACAATGTGTTTCCAGTCTTCTTAAATACCCCAAAAAATTATACATTTTCCTAGCACCGTTTTTTCTGTTAGTTGAAACTAGAATTGCTAATTAACATCATATGGTTAGGAATGGCATGGCTAGGGCTCAGCTTAACCATCATACAGCAACACATATGGGGGTTACATGGAACATACTAAAGCACAAACACTGCAAGCAATTTAAAAAGAAGCTTCGGGCTCCTTAGGAAACATTTCAAAGTCAGCAGTTACAAATACTGTAGCTGCTGACTTTTCTTTACAATAATTTTTATTAAGACATTTTCAAAGTACAAACACAAAGAAACACAAACAGTCCCAGGGAACTACAAAAGGATATTGTACAACATAACCATTATACAAACGCAGACAACATCCAGCTGCTGACTTTTAATATATGGACACTTACCTGTCCATGAATCCAGCGGTGTCCTCACCCCAGGCAATTTTTCAATTAGCTCTCGGGTGCTGCTTCTGCAATTTCTTGTAAGGCAAACTACCTGTGAAGCCTTGTGGCTTCACAGCCGGTTCCCTACTGCGCATGTGTGTATCGCGCTGAACTTTGTAAATGACCTGGCGGCGGGGGGAGGAACTTCTGGGTGACTTCGCCATGGCAAGATCAGGAAAAGTGGAAGCAGATACCTGTCAAAACCAGGTTCTTCCCCCCCTGAAAGTGCCAAATGTGGCAGCAGAGGGTGGGAGGAGGGAAATAAGCTTTTGGGTGGAGCTCCGCTTTAACATCAGGTTAGTGTGACATTGCACAGTTTACAAGCATCGCCCAATGCCTAGTATTCCAGCAGTAGAAGACTTGAGAAAACTATTTACCAAACTCAAAATACACGTTAGTCTAAACTTTCAAGCTATTCCCTGAGTTCTGGGACTGTATTCCTTGATAAGGAGGACATTGATGTGCCAGCTTTCATCCTAAGGTGTGTAAATTAACAATCTACAGCACTCTGCATTTGTCTCTTATCCATGGAAGGTTAGTGAAGAGTGGTGCTCATGTGGCCAAAGACAAAAAACACAAAACCTTTCAATTACAGGCTTGGGCAATGTCTACGTGGTGTTATGAAACAGCAACAATGATAAGGATGGCCTTAGCGTCAGTGTACTCTGGCAGCATATATTTAGCTGTGGAAATATTTTTTTCTGTTGAATCAGATTAGCTTACATACAAGAGCAGCAACAAAAATCTTTTTACACAATGGCTGCAAATCCAAACCTCATCTCATCCCTATTGAATATATCGTTTGTAATCATTTCAGGCTTGGATTGTTTGACTATGGGTGTATAGTCAGCTAAATTGAAAATATTGACTTGATAATTCATGCACAAGTGATGAGTATCAATAGTTTTTTTCAATGCACTTGTACCACAAGCTCAGTATTTTTAGTCTGGCTATATCTGTACATTCACATTGAGCTAAGAAGGACAGAGAATCAGCTGTAACACTGAACAATTAAATATTCTTCTAGGGACATTGATAAAAAAATATGCAGTATCTGTTCATAGGTCACTTCATTATAAAATGTTCTTCCTAAATCTTTGCATTACTAAGGTTTGAACATTTTGTTTCTGAAATTCAGGTGTGTAAAAGAGAAGAGATTGTTTGAAATAATGGGCAATATTAAAAGGTGAGGCAAGTGGAACTTAAACAGGGTATTGTTCTTTGCATAAAGAAACAGCAATTTGTTTATGACAGCGTAGGTAACTCAGAAAGGTATCCAAAGACTTGCAAGCTGCTTAGAAACAATAAACATAGATATCTTCCAGGAACAACAAAGTCTCAAGGGACATAATACATGCAAGTCCTGCCAACATCACGTATGCAAGTTTTTACTCACTTTTGCAAGCTGCTGCTTATGGTATATTTCCCAGGTCAGGCTTGTGTGCATGTGCTGCCACATTCTGAGTCTAACAGGGAAGAGGAGGAAATTAACCCAAGTGGTACTTATATGCATTACTATAGGTTTGCGCTGTTAGATAGGCAGTTGGGATACTGACATTTGACTGACTGGCCGAACACAAAATGAAAAAACTGAGATTTTTATTTGCTAGCTTGTCAATTTAGCATTGAATTTCCAGCCTGGCTGAGAAAGTACTGGCTTGGAGGCAACTCTAGCTGCATCTAGTTGGTTTCTGTGTACCACATTCCTTCTGGCTGGGTAATACTAAAATACTTTAAAGATCATGCCTTTTAACCACTAGCCGACCAGTCGCCGCAGTTTTACACAGTTTTACTGCGGCAGGTCGGCTCGGCTGTGCGAAAATCACGTAATATAACGTGATTTTGTATTTCAGCCACTAGGGGCCGACGTGCCCCCAGCTGGCCCCTTGTGCAGACGCAATCACCGCCGGGCACCCACGATCGCTCATTACAGAGCAAGAACCGGGAGCTGTGTGTGTAAACACACAGCTCCTGGTCCTGTCAGGGGGAAAAATGACTGATCGTCTGTTCATACAATGTATGAACAGCGATCTGTCATTTCCCCTAGTCAGTCCCACCCCCCTTCAGTTATAACACACCTAGGGAACATAATTAACCCCTTCCTCGCCCCCTAGTGTTAACCTCTTCCCTGCCAGTGACATTTTTACAGTAATCAATGCATTTTTATAGCACTGATCACTATAAAAATGCCAATGGTCCCAAAAATGTGTCAAAAGTGTCCGAAGTGTATGGCCTGTAATTAGGGACTTCAGAGACAGAGTACAGAAATGGAAGGATCTCGCGCTTACTTTGTTAGGTAGAGCTAATTTGTTTAAGATGATTTTTCACCCGAAATGTTTATATATTCTTTCTAATGCCCCATTAGGTATGTACCTAGGAAGACGTTCAGATACATTGACTCCCTGCTGACCTCTTTCTTGTGGGGCAGCGGGGCAGCCTGGTTGTCGCTGACCGTCTTGCAGTTGCCGATGGGGAGGGGAGGTCTGGCGATTCCTGACCTCCGTCTGTACTACTTGGCGTCACAGCTGGTCCAGGCTCACTTGCGTATGTTCCCGCAGCTGAACAATGCTGCTACTGCGGTGGAGGCAGCTGAGGCAACTTCTTACGAGACACTGCTGAACTTTTTCTATAGGGGGAAGTTCCCACAGTAGGCGGAATGACTGTACTCAAATCAGCTAAGCGGATACTTGAGATTTTTATGAAACATGTACAGGATGGTCCCTAATGGTCAGTACACCAGACTGCTTTTCGGGTTCTAAACGGTAGTTTTACCAGAACGAGCGCTCCCGTCTCATAACTTGGTTCTGAGCATGCGCAGATTTTTCATGTCGTTAAAGCCCACACACGACCATTTTTTATAACCTTAAAAATGACAATGTTAAAAATGTTGTGAAAAAATAGAGCATGTTCGAAAAAAAAAATTGCCCATTTTTTAGAACACGAAAAATGCTCTGAAGGCCACACATGGTCATTTTTAATGACATTAAAAAAACCTTCATTTTTTAGAACCCCGAAAAACGGTGGTGTGTACGCGGCATCACACTTATCACCTAATGCCCCACTATGGTTTAACCCCAGACTAACAGATTTTTTTCTATTGGAAGATGGCCATTTGATGGGCCAAATGTGGTCTTGTCTATCAGGGGGAACTCAAAACATTTGCGCAATTGAAGAGAGAGATGGGTGTTCCCGACTCATGGCTATTTCATTATACCAGGTTGAGGCATGCAGCTTATGCTCAATTTGATACTGGGCCTGTTATTTTGGAAAACACTAAATTAGAAGTACTAATTGTAGAACCTGAACACACCAAACAAATATCTGTTTATTACGCTGTGCTCATGGGAAGGAAGCTGCCGAGGGAGGAGAGAATGAGACTCAAATGGACTGATGTGATTCCTGAGCTGACTAAGACTCAGTGGGAGGGGGTTCTGACTTCTTATTTGCCCACGGTCATTTCTGCTAGGGACAAACTAATACAACTGAGGTACCTGCACCAAATGTATTACACCCCACACAGATTATATAGGATGGGCAGAAGAGATGACCCTACTTGTCATAAGTGCCTGGTGGCGGAAGGTACGTTTATTCACACGGTGTGAGAGTACAGGTGGTCTTGTGGGGCTGCCCCGCTGCCCCACAAGAAAGAGGTCAGCAGGGAGTTAATGTATCTGAACGTCTTCCCGCCTGTTGTGGTCACAGGTAACCCAGTTTATCTCAGATTAGATATGTGCATTCCCGTTCGTACGAATGTGTACATACGAAAAAATGAAAGCACCAAAATATGAAAATGACGAGATTACGAATGAGCCGTATAACGAACAACTGCAAATACGAACGAACGAACCGACGAAAATACGAAAATACGACAAAACGAAAACGGCAAAAGAACTAAAATGACATCTATAACAAAAGATTTGCATTCTGTATTTTGTTTGAATCCTTTTTCTGTTTGTATTTTCAGTCGTATGTTCATTGTTCATATGACATCTATAACAAAAGATTTGCATTCTGTATTTTGAATTCCTTTTTTCTGTTCGTATTTTGCATTCAAAATACAGAATGCAAATCTTTTGTTATAGATGTCATATGAACATACGACTGAAAATACCAAAAGAAAAATTATTCAAGATACAGAATGCAAATCTTTTGTTATAGATGTCATTTTCGTTTTTTTGAATGGGCAGTGAATGAGTGTAGTTAGTGAAGCAACTTCTCTTTTGTGCTGAGTACACTAGTACAGTGAGCAGTACAGTAAAGCCAAATAAACTTTTCTGTGGATTTTCATCTGAAGGGAGATCAGTTGGCCAGACTTTTGAACCCAAAAATGGTTTTCTGATGGAGTTTAAAAACAAACAAATTTTCTGAGAACGAACGGAAAACTATTGTTTTTATGTTTGTTGTTAAAAAAGTCTGACCAAGTGTATGGGACTTAACAATAGTTAATATGGATGAGCCGCGTGTTGAAAGTGCCGCGAATCCAGCGATATATTTACGAAAGTACAAAATGACAAAAATGCTTTTTCTGTTCGTATTTTCAGTCGCATGTTCATATGACATCTATGTCATATGTACTTTTTTTCTACGATTTTTCTGTGCACATGTCTATAGCAGATACCTTTTATTTCCCGAACATATGTAGTCCACTTTTGGGGCTCCTAGGTGTTATAGAAGATGAAGTAATGAGCAATGATATGAGAACGTTCTTGAGGCTGCTCTTTTACTATGTCAGGAAGCTGATTGTCTTAAACTGAGTGAAGAGGGATTATCTTACTCTATCTGCTTGGAAGGGTCTGGTTAATGCAAATATCACGCTGTATAAAATGACTTGTGAGGCAAGAGGCAGTAAGAAAAAATTTCATAAAGTAAGGGGTACATGGGTGGACTACACCTGGGAATATTTAAGAAGAACTTGTCTATGTTAGGATTGAATAATGCACACTGCGAACTCTGGGGGTCTGGGAGATCACGGCACATGGCACAATGGTTTAGGGGGGTACTCACCTTCATGTTTTTTTTTGTTCTGTGTCTGTTTACCATAATATAAGCTGATGTAATCTACTGTACATCTATAAATGGAGTGCAGTGTTTCATAGTTTGAAGGAAGGAAAACGCTATTTGTACTTACATATCTGTTCATGTTGGGAATGTATCTGGAATGACATTGAATGATATTTTTTTTCTCCCTACATTTTAGAGATGTTTACAACCATGTCTGTACCTTGTGTACTCTGTTATGCTCTTTGTATGTGCATTTGGCAAATAAAACCCTTTAAAAAAAAAAAGTGTCCGCCATAAGGTCGCAGTACCGATAAAAATTGCCGATTACCGCCATTACTAGTAAAAAAAAAATATTAATAAAAATGCCTTAAAACGATCCCCTATTTTGTAGACGCTAAAACTTTTGCGCAAACCAATCAATAAACGCTTATTGCAATTTTGTTTTACGAAAAATATGTAGAAGAATACGTATCAGCCTAAACTGAGGAAAAAAAAAGGTTTTTATATATTTTTGGGGGATATTTATTACAGCAAAAAGTAAAAAATATGATTTTTTTTCAAAATTGTCGCTCTATTTTTGTTTATAGCGCAAAAAATACAAACCGCAGAGGTGATCAAATACCACCAAAAAAAGCTATATTTGTGGGAAAAAAGGATGCCAATTTTGTTTGGGAGCCATGTCGCACGACAGCGCAATTGTCTGTTAAAGCGAAGCAGTGCCGAATCGCAAAAAGTGGCCCGGTCATTGACCAGCAAAATGGTCCGGGGCTGAAGTGGTTAATAGGTGTTTGCAGTATTTTTGCATATTTGCCTTTTTTTTGTGTGTTTTTAACAGACCAAAACATAGTAAAATATGTATTTAAAAAAAAAACACATTAAAATTCAACATTTTTAAACCACTAAAATGCAAATTCAGCATTTAAGTTACACCTAAATTTGACTACAACCAAAATGTAAGAGAAAACCAGCAAAAAGTGCATGTAGTGCACCTATAAACACCTTTCAATCATAAAGATGCTAAAAAGGCACTTACAATTGTGACTTGGTCTGGACCTATCACCAGGAAAAAAACACCTCCAGTGCAGAAGCAAGTCACACTGAGGCCCCGTACACACGAGCAGACAGATTTGTTCAAATCGGTCGGACAGACCGATTTGAACAAATCTGTCTGCTGGGATGTATTGGTTTGATCGTGTCGGTGACGTGGCGGTGACGTTGACGCCACCACGTCACCGCACCAGTAAGTGAATTACTTCCGTGCATGCGTCGAACCAGCAGACATATCGGGCAGACGGGTCCCCAGCCGACAGATTTGAAAGCATGCTTTCAAATCTGTCGGCTGGCCAAATCCGTCGGCTCGCCTATACACACGGTCGAATCTGTCTGCTGGGACGGTCGGGCCGACCGTTTCCAGCAGATAGATTTGATCGTGTGTACGCGGCCTTACAGTTCGGTAGTTAATAGAAGCACCATCACTAGGCATCTGGTAGAAGGAAATATGTCAGCATAGATGAAGACCTCCACTGACATTCTATGGGTCAATGCCCCTTCACCAGGGTCGAGGGTGAGGTATTGTAAGAACATTTCAATGGGCTGTGGAAGGCTGATACTGGTGCTCCAATGTGCTCTTTGGAATCATAATACTTTGTGCTGAGCTTGTGTGCATCAGGCAGATAAACAGGCTGGGGTCATTGGTGATTGAAAGCAAGGTCCCAGTATATGTGGCGAGACAAGCTGTGGCAGGGGCACTGTGTGAAGGAGAGAGAGAGAAAGGAATCTCTGTTAACACAAAAATCTACTCAGCAGGAACAAAACAAATTGCAAGAGGGGAAACATAAAAAGATAATTAAATACATTTGAGGGGGAAATAACAATGGATTAAAGCATCTACAAAACTGTACACATGTACTGTATATGAAGAAAAATATGAAGGCCTTTGAATCAATAAAATTATTTTTGTACGTACAATATGCACCTACAGCAATAAAATCACATAAATAACAAAGACGAATTGCATGAAAAAAACATAATAAAAATGCAATTAGCAAAACTGCCTAAAAGAAATGAAGCTGCCATTTTAGACCCCTAGGTGTTAACAGATATCAATAATAAGCTTAACTTTGACTACAAAAAAAAAATAACTGTAAATAAACATAAATAAACTGTACATAGTAAAACACTCAGCTATTGATGTCTAAACAAAAGTGAGTACAAGAATATAGAGTATATTCCTTAAAACATTAATCTACAAACAGTAGGATATAAAAAACATAAGATAAACATATTTAGTTACAAGTAAATGGCAGACCTTTCCCATAGTGTGCATCATGTCGCAACTTATTCCTTATTTTTATGTCATAACTTTTTCATAATAAAACGTTGTATTTTACACGTTGCATCTCCATATTTTTTCAACTTTGCTGTTTTAAAGCCCCACCGGGACAATTTCTTTTTCATTATATTGGGGTGTGCACCCCTATCTCTCCACCCACAAGTCTGTCTCTTTTTTTCAAAAGACCTTTCCCATAGTTACCATTTCCATCAAGGCTACATTCTGATGGCTGCTCTATCATAAAGTGTGTGTTTCCCTCCCATCTAGTCTGTGTGTGGCGTGGCTCTGATTTGTGGTCTTCCCTATTCCTGGTTAAGGACTGACTACATCTCCAATCCCTATACTTTTCAGAAGTCTGTGCATTCACTCCACTGCCTGGCAGGCATGTACTGGCCATCGGGACTACCAGGAGTTTCCCGGTGGGCCGATGGCTCAGTGGACTGTTTTCAGTGACAGGCAGCCTGTCAAAATAATGGATGTGTGGACCACGCAGCCATCATTTTGAGCACTGCTGTACTGCCCAGGGCTGGCCCTACCATGGGACCGAGGAGGCGATTCAGGGGTGGACTGGGCTGGGATGGTGGGAGCTTGCTGGGCGCTTCAGTGTTTTACAGCTTCTTATTGTTGCCGGCCCACCCACCACCTGTAGCACAGAGCCTACAAGCTTTTGGAGCACTTTCTTTGGCTCTGCCGCTGTGATAGGTGTCTGCTCCCCCTCTCTCTCTCCTTGTCAACATTCTCTTTTTCCCCCCTCTCTCTCCCCCTCTCTCACTCCCCCCCTCTCTCTCTATCCCCTCTTTCTCTCCCCCCTCGCTTTCCCTGTCCTCTTTCTCTCTCCCTCCCCCTCTCTCTCCCTGCCCCTCTCTTCCTGCCCCCCTCTGGCAGCAAGCCGCGGTGACAAGTGGCATGCTGCATCTGGTGGCAAGAAACAGTGGCAAGTGACGCACTGCATCTGGTGGCAGGCCGCAGTGGCAAATGACATACTGTATCTGGTCGCAGGCAATAGTGACAGGCTGCATCCGGTGGAAAGTGACAGTCTCAGGGTTCCCACTGGTTATGCATTCCGATGAGTTAAAATATTTCATTATATATAACAATATAGTAATAGAAATAATGTGATTTGATCATCCTGACACCATAGTAAGTATGGTGTAGGGATGTTTTCAGTGCTAACACCAGTCATTTACACGACAAATCACCCCCACTGCTGAATTCCCTGTCAACCCTGAGACTACAATCCCCCCCCCCCCCCCGTTCCTTGGCAAAATTGTCCCTGAATGGCAGTCTGGCAGTCTGGGGGGCAAGATGGCAATTTTCCCCCTCGCTCTGAGGGAAGCACCGCTTCCCTCAGATCCATCCCAAACTCAATAATCATATCGTGCAATTGTGTATAGTTTTATATACTGATTTTGTGCATGTTTGCAAAATTAAAGTGGGCCGGTCTGGATTAAGTCCAGGGCCAAATTTTTATCCCAGTCCAGCCCTGTGGCCTGGTCTTAAGGAAATTGCTGCTGTCATTTAGTTTATCCGACGGCTTTACCAAAATTTCTCCCAGTAGCATGTTGACGTCACTGACCATATCCACTTGATGCTGTGCGTCCTATTGGGACTTACTAGCCGTGGAGGTTAGTGATGTATATTTTGGGGGGGGAGGCAAACAAGACGTCCCGCTGCCACATCCTCCCCGGTTGGTCAATCGGCCCCGCACTTACTCCATCTAGGTCAAGGGCAGCTTTGGCTCCTTCCTTCGTCTCAGGACCTGCTTCCTGATTGGCCAGGGCGAGAATCAGGAAGACAATAGCAAACAATAATTTGCTTTTTTCACAGAACACTGGGTGGGAATCCGGGCGCAGTACTCCACAAGCCCACCTTTTTTAAGCCAATTAGAGCATATGGCTCTAATAACATGCTTTAAAAAAAATGTAAATTAGGAGCTGGTTGCATTGATTAAAGGGGCGACGCCCCTCCGCCCCTGACGGGCCACATCTGTTAACTATAGAGAGAATGAAATGCAAATGGGGGGCGGGTTTAGTGGTGATTATGAACTTCTCTAATTTTAAAGCTGAAGTATTGCAACAAATATGTCACATAACGCATTTTGGATTGTGTTTCAATTGTAACTTTATAGATCTTGTGTCTCATGGAAAGGACACAGTAGCTACTAAAAAGGGTAGAAAAGTATTTGCCATATTCCCCCCACAATTCTGGTTTTCTATTATTCCCCCAAAGTAAATAAACCTGATGTGTTCCCTGAGTGTCACCCTATTATGGTGGGCATTGGGTCCTTCTTGGAGAATTTTGAACAGTTGATGGTCCCCACTTCCTGCCATTAGTACATTGATCTCAAGGTTACATTAAATCTGTCTTAGGCACCTTAGCTGAATACTGCTGGAATGAAGATTACCTTTGGGTAGCTTTGGACATAAGGGCTCTTTACTTTTTTATACCCCACCATCGAACTATAAGGGCTCTGCAATATCATTTAGAAATGAAAAGCGACTACAAGAAGGATTTACAACCTTTCCTATTCTTAGCAGTGGAGTTCTTGCTTACGCACAATTATTTTTTAATTAATCACACCTACTACCTGCATGGGCATGGTCACCCCCATTTACTAAAAAGCCACTATATGGGTTGCGGGGGAAGCTTCACATCTTTGCAGGTACTGTAGTAATCTTTTTCTGCAGAACACAATATTGTTTGGTCACTATATTGATGATCTTTTGGTTATCTAGAAAGCTTCTTCTGATTATTTTAACCTTTTTGGCTTTATTTTTTATTTTCTAATTATTTAAATCTTGCTTTCTCTGGTAATTGGGACTTGGTTAACATCATTTTTTTAATATCTGAATTTTAAGGGGGATCTGTTAACTGGTTCAGTTTTGACCACTACTTTCCAGAAACCCATAGTGGGCAGTACCACTTACATAAAACTAGTTTCCAACCAAATCAAACAACTAAGGCTATGCTCACATGAGAGTTTGCGAGATATTTTTACAACTGATCCACTAAGCTCATTTGAAAAAAAAGTTGATAATGATTTGGCTTGTTTGTGTACTAGAGGCTATCCTAACTAGCTTATAGATATGAGGAAACAGCAGGCATTTATGAGATCTAGAGTGTTTCCAAGAGAAAAAGTATTAACAAAGTTATATTAATTCCATATCCTTTGACATCACGTATTTCAGTGGATACAATAGAATTGTGGGTATTATAAAAACGAGTTGTCCTGTGCTTTACACTGATGCCCATATATAAAATGCAACATGAAGCCTTAAAATAAGGTTTTAGGTTTGTGAGCTGTACATTCACAAAAACAGAAACAGAAACTATATGTGTGGTTTATACCTATGCAGGCATAGTGGAGTGCATAGAAAACTAAAGAAGTGTGTCTGTGAATATATATACTATTAAACAGTATAAAAGGTATGGTGCTAAGAAAATAGGGCCAGATTCTCAAAAGAGATACGACGGTGTATCGAAGGAAACACTGTCGTATCTCTGTTTTTTTGCCCGGGTATCTATGGGTGTGATTCCTAGAATCACTTACGCATAGATACAGCGAACATCCGACAGGTGTAAAACACTTACACTGTCGGATCTTAGGCCGCGTACACATGATCGAATCTATCTGCTGGAAACGGTCTGACAGACCGTCTCAGCAGACAGATTTGATCGTGTGTACGGGCGAGCAGATGGATTTGTCCAGCAGACAGATTTTAAAGCCTGCTTTAAAATCTGTCTGCTGGGAACCCGTCGGACTGATATGTCTGCTGGTTAGTACGCTAACCAGCAGACAAATCTGCCCACACATGCGTCGAATGGATTCGACGCATGGGCGGAAGTGTTTTACTTCCTGGTGCGGTGACGTGGCGGGGATTTTGGTTTGATCGTGTGTACAGCGATCAAACCAAAACAGCCAGCAGACAAATCTGATCAAATCGGTCTGTCCGACCGATTTGAGCAGATTTATTTGGTCGTGTGTATGCGGCCTTAGATGTAATTACTTCGCTGGCCGCTAGGTGGCCTTTACGTTGATTTCTCATTTGCCTATGCAAATGAGCCTAATACGCCGATTCCCGAACGTTTTTACGCCACCTTGTCGCCGTTTACGTTGTTTCCTGCTATATGAGGGGTAGGCTTACGAAGTTCCGTCGTATGCCTTAAGTATGGCGTCGGGTCAGCGTCGTCGTTTTACTAAGTCGTTCACGAATAGGGCATTGCGTAAGTGACGAGACAGTTCGATCGACACGGGGGCGTGCTTAATTTAAATACAAGCCGCCCCCTTTGAATTACGCGGGCATGCGCTGGGCCATTTACACTACGCCGATGCAAACTACGGAGCAAGTGCTTGGAGAATACGGCACTTGCTCCAGTAAGTTGCAGCGGCATAGTGTAAAGGGCTTACGCTTACGCCGCGGATTGTACCAGAATCTGGCCCCTAGTGTACACTGTTGTTTGATCTAAGTACAAGCAACATATAGGATTCACCACTGGACAGCTTAGGTCTTAAATCGGGGAACACTTTTTTGGGAATAGGAACCTGTCTGCATCTTGCCCTTTTAAGGTATCCCACCAATTCCAGATTATTATAAACTACTGGGGACATAACTTCCTTGTCATTGTATTGCATAGAAAGGGTTATGCTTCATTCAAGAGGTGTGATATACATCAAAGATTGCTGAGATATCAAAGATGTGGATCTTTAGGCTTCAGTCTGTGATTTCACAGGGCCTGAATCATAGATGGGATGCCAGCTTATACCTAAATAATAAATTACATTATTATGTAATTATTAGTAGTACATTTTTTTTTTATTATTATTATTGTATTGATTTTTATTTTTGTTTTACTTTGATATTCCATCTTTGACAGATTTGTTGCTTCCTTCACTGTTTTTACCCATATCACAATTTGTCTATTAGCCCTGATTACTGGCCTGTCTTTGTGTAAAGCTATTTTAAAAATGTTGCAATTTGTTGCAACTAGCTATGACTAAGGGAGTGTAGGCAGAAATGCATAATCTGTTGTACTGTGTGTTCAGAAATTACCTTCAATAAAGAAATACAGGGGGAGATTCTGAGAGACAGTAATTGTTGTTTTGCATTCTAAAAGAATGGTTGCTTTTGTAGAATCAAGATCTAAAAAAAATGAAAGAAAAAATGGAATGTAGAAAATATTGTACCCAAGTCATGAGAGATGCAGGTGAAATAATAGGATTTTTATAACACCTTACCTGTAAAATCTTTTTCTTGGAGTACATCACAGGACATAGAGCAGCCATAGTAATTACTATGTGGGTTATACGCCACCTATACGTGAATGGACACTGGTACACGCAAGACAGGAAGTCCCCCCCCCCCCCTATATACACCTTCCCACACAGGGAGTACCTCAGTTTTGTAGCAAAGCAGTATATATATCCCTATAAGAGGGAAGGGACCTCTATGTCCCGTGATCTACGGATTTTACAGGTAAGCTGTTTTAAAAATCCTATTGTATCCTACTTGTAAATCCTACTTTATCGTACATCACGGGACATAGAGCAGCCATAGTAATTACTATGTGGGATGTCCCAAAGCAATGCCAACTAAGGGGAGGGAGACACAAAAAAAGGCAGACCTTCATCGGACACAAGGACCTATACTGCTGCCTGCAAAGGTGGCATCCTCATGCCATTTTACATCCACCTGATAGAATTTAGTGAATGTATGCACTGACGACCAAGTTGCGGCCTTGCAAATCTGAGTCATAGTAGCCTGGTGGTGCACTACCCAAGAAACACTTACTGCCCTGGTAGAGTACGCATACCAGATTAACTCCATGCGGAAGGAGCGGATGTTTAGGAAACGATTCAGATCCTTGAGATCTAGAATGGGTCTGAAATCTCCATTCGGTTTTGGTACTGTGAAGAGGTTTGAATAAAACCCCATTCCTTGCTCTTCTAGTGGGTCTCTATGATTACACCCTCAGTCAACAAATGCTCCCGGTACTGGAAAGAAAGCCTGTTTGAATGAAGGGTGCCTACTCCTTCTCTTGACTGGTAAAAGGGTACTCTTACCACAGGGGTGCCATACCAGTGGCCTGGGGGGGCCTGATGTGGGCCGCAGCTTCCTGCTTTGGGAACCACCAACTCAGAGCATCAGTATTGTGAAGCAAGCGGCTGCAGAGCAGAGCCGCATAAGCCGATGCTTCCTGTAAAGTGCCAACTTCTGTCATAAGAGTGATATTAAATGAACTCTGCCTGGGACAGCAATAGCTGGCGATGCCTGAATGGAAGACTGTTATTAAATGTAGTGTTTTTTTTAGTAAACTCAAAGTGTACATATGGGCATATCTGTTCTGCAGTGGTACTGGGCTGCTTTCAAACTGATCTGTAGGTGCACTGTAGAACACCTGCGGGGTTAACTGCACTTTGCCATGGACTTCTATTATTACCTGCGGGTTTCGGCGCACTTCAGAAAATGCACTACACCTGCAAAATATAATAGAAGTCTATGGCAAAGTGCAGCTAACACACAGAAAAGCCACAGGTGCACTGTGCTGCACCCTTGGTGTGGGTAAACCACAGTGCATCAGTGTGAAAGCAGCTGACATGATCAATCAAGTTGTGGCTTCTGCGCTACTACACAGGTCTATCTAGAGTCAGAAACAATATGCAGCAAGCACAAAAATGCATACACAGCACCTAGTGAATTAATAATGGATAAAGTGACAGCGCAAATTGTAAACTCAAAATACCATACATCAATATATGTGATAAATATATAAACTCAACAGCATAAATCAATACATGTGAAAATAATGCAACAGTGCTGAATTAAGGTGCATATAAGAAAAAAGTCCAAACAAAGTGCAACAAATATTCCAACAAGTGCAGTGATTATCCGTAATGGTGAAGAAGAATAAAGGAGGATGCCCACTGATCCGAGAGTTGTAAAGAAAGACACCCACACACCGGGTCTGGTCTCCCAGAACTCTCACCTTAGGTAGGTATAACAAAGCATCAAACAGATCCTTTCACTGGCAGTCTCCCGGAGGATCCTGGTCACCACCACGGATCGATGGAAAAGTGAATGCCTGCGGTCTCAAAGGACAACATAGAGGGGGGGGGGGAAGAAGGAAGCCTCCAATCGTGTAATATCGTTGGTACTCCGTTTAATAAAAGTAAAAAACACACTTACAATGGATAAATGAAAAACGAGCCTGTAATACAGCAACAGCCGCAGCGCAGCACAGGAGGCACGTCACTCGATGCACGTCTTTTCCCTTGCATCGAGTGACGTGCCTCCTGTGCTGCGCTGCGGCTGTTGCTGTATTACAGGCTCGTTTTTCATTTATCCATTGTAAGTGTGTTTTTTACTTTTATTAAACGGAGTACCAACGATATTACACGATTGGAGGCTTCCTTCTTCCCCCCCCCCCTCTATGTTGTCCTTTGAGACCGCAGGCATTCACTTTTCCATCGATCCGTGGTGGTGACCAGGATCCTCCGGGAGACTGCCAGTGAAAGGATCTGTTTGATGCTTTGTTATACCTACCTAAGGTGAGAGTTCTGGGAGACCAGACCCGGTGTGTGGGTGTCTTTCTTTACAACTCTCGGATCAGTGGGCATCCTCCTTTATTCTTCTTCACCATTACGGATAATCACTGCACTTGTTGGAATATTTGTTGCACTTTGTTTGGACTTTTTTCTTATATGCACCTTAATTCAGCACTGTTGCATTATTTTCACATGTATTGATTTATGCTGTTGAGTTTATATATTTATCACATATATTGATGTATGGTATTTTGAGTTTACAATTTGCGCTGTCACTTTATCCATTATTAGCTGACATGATCAGTCTGACCCATTTGGACCCCCTGGTCACCTCTTGAGCCACAGATGTAAACGGACTTGTGGCCATATACCCACCTACCTCCAATTCAATCAAAAATCGAATTCAACCAAAAAAAAACAGAAGGGGCATGCGTCCCCTTCCATCTGGGCAGATTGGATCAGAAGTCCCATAGAGTAGCATGGGCCATGTCCACTCTGCATCCGCCTAGTCCGCTTATTATGGCCCGCGACCGGTTACCAAGTCGCTTAAGTGGCCTTCGCTCCTCAAAAGGTTGGGCACCCTTGTCTTACCACTTGAAATTTTTTGGATGTACTTATCCAAATCTGTGCAAGCTGACTCTGAGCAGGACTGGAGAAGCATTGTAATGTACACTCTCAGACTTGCACTTTTACCCCCTCTAGTGAAGACAACAGGCAAGACACAGTCTAAGCAGAATAGGGAAGTCCATAAGTGAACCTAGCTTCCTTTAAGATCTTCCTAACTTACCATTTCTGCCTCAGGATAGTAATGAAATTCACAGACAGACTCAATCTTCACCCATCACGGCGGGCCATGTCATGACAGACCTTCAAGGACTGGGTCCCCTTTGTATATGGGGTCCTCTCTCTTTGATCTGTACAGCACCTTGCCAGAAAAACCTTTTTGTATAGTATATGTGACCAAGGAGCTGGGTCCCAGGGTCCTCAAAAGAGGAGCATTACAGGCAGGACCTCGATCTTCTTCCTCGAGGCTCAGGTACCATTAACTTTGGCCTTTTTTGGTACTTTGAATGGATCTGATAGCATAGCCCCTCGATCCTGTCAGGGATCTTCTTAACGGAGCTCTCTCAGCACATCATTAACCGTGACCAATACATTAGACACTGGAAAAAAAACAGATGTACTCCCTGTGTGGGAGGGGTTATATAGAGGGGACTTACTGTCTTGAGTGTACCAGTGTCTATTAACCACTTAAGACCCAGACCTTTAGGTAGCTAAAGGACCCAGCCAGGTTTTTCGATTCGGCACTGCGTCGATGTAACAGACAATTGCGCGGTCGTGCGACGTGGCTCCCAAACAAAATTGGCGTCCTTTCCCACAAATAGAGCTTTCTTTTGGTGGTATTTGATCTGCGGTTTTTATTTTTTGCGCTATAAACCAAAATAAAGCGACAATTTTGAAAAAAATGCAATATTTTTTACTTTTTGCTATAATAAATATCCCCCAAAAATATATATATATAAAAATGTTTTTCCTCAGTTTGGGCCGATACGTATTCTTCTGTGACTTTGTTTTTTGTTATTTATAAGAAGGATTAGAACTTGGATGGGGTTTGGGACTTATGGGATTCCCATATGACTTCTGAACAAGCTTCAGGGACACTTTTCCTATATACAGTCTATATACAGCGCCAACTTCTTCCTCCAGCACACACTTGCTTGGTTCACAGCTGTGTCACTCTAAAAAGGATTTGTAGCAATGGCCCATTACAGGTAGATACTGGCAGCCCCTATACTTTAAGAACATTGGAGTGACACAGCTAACACATTTCCAGCACTTGTTTAATGTGTGACGTTTATAGCACCATAGAGTATGTCCCTAAGGCAGGCAACCAAGCACAGGAATAGCACAATTTCTAAGATAACTTACCAATTTCAGAGTAGGAGCAGTGAGTGGTTATTTGCAAAGTAATTCTAAAGGATTTAAGGGGCAGTATAGAAACTTAGAGCGCATTTCCGAATCCTACTTCATGTGGTAGGTAACCTGCAAAAAAAAAAAATTGCTTACTAGCAAATTATGAAAGATTTACCTGAAAACCAAGCCCTCCAGCGACAGGTTGTCACCGCTAACAGGGGTTTCATTTTCACCTCATCTTCCTTCCATTTCCAGGGCAGCCAAGCCGCAATGACGTCACTCAAGCACATGCGCCCCAAAGTCACGGGCACAGCTCTCTCTTTGGACGGGACAGCATTCACTGAGGGCACAGTGCTCATGCACCAGTGCATGCTTAGGAGATATTTACTGTACCTACATGTAAGCCTTATTATAGGCTTATCTGAGTATAAATAAAAAAAAGCCTTTGCTACCACTTTTTTTTACAGCACCCCTAAAGGTTTGCATAATCTCAAAAAACTGTAGGTTAATTTAAGATTGAATCAGGCTACTCCTGATGATATTCAGGAACTGACAAATGTATAGGGGCGGGGCCTTTTAGTGACACAACTTATGACCTTTGGAACACATGCTGGCTTCAGTTCTGATTAGAGCAGCAGCATTCCTAGGAAATAGAGTTAACAGGTTACTCGAGTGCCAAGGGGCCAACAGAGCTTGTGAGTGTAATACCTTTATGTGGATTTGAGTCATTTTATTAAAGCATAATGCACTATATTAGTGTTTTTGGTTCCTCTCTATATTAAACCTATGGGCCTAGATTACTTGTGAACAGTGGAGATTGCAAAATAGATCAGTGATTACAAGTACTTTTTTACTATCCTGGGTGTAGGCCTAGGTGGTCAACTGCATTTGGTGAGTGCTTTTTTTTAAGTAGGGGCACCAGTGGTGTGGTTATGGTGGATATCACAATTTGCTTAATTTTTGTTTTGGCACTAGCATTTTGTTTGGAGTATTTAGTCTTTGTAAAGTATGTGTAGCTCTACATTGTAGTTTAGACAAATCTCTTGTTTTACCTTGGAATTGTAGTCTTTATATGCCGCTTATTAGAGGTAGATGTTGAATTCAAAGCCTCTATGGTACCAGTAGTTCCCTAGTTGTAATAACTTGAGCAGAGTTAATCATTCTCTAATGTGGGCTGAGTTTGTTTTTCCTACTAGTTGGTCTGTTAGCATTAAAGCTGTTAGAGCACCAAACCCACAGACATTCTTGTCGACAATCATGCAGTATCCTGTAGTCTGTTATGTAAAATAGTTATAGAGTGTTTTAATAATTGAAATTAGTTAATCTTCAGGAATCCATATTATAATTGAAACAGGAAATAACTTGTCAGAGTATCGAAAGCATTATAGATGTAACAGCTGGAAAATCTACAATCTAGAGCAGGGGTCTCCGAAGTTTCTCCCAAGCCAGCTCCTCCTTGCAAGTCACCAGGGGCAGCGGTGGAGCCGCAGACAGTGGGCATCCTGATAGATTGGATGCCCCAAATCGTCCCATGCACCTATTGAAACGCATGCCGTATCACAACCAGGAAGTGCGGGTGCCTCCTGCATTCCAGCCCGCACTTCCAGTCGCGCCGAGATGTCACTTCCTATCCACTGCTGCCCCTGGTGGCTTGCAAGGAGGAGCTGGCTTGGGGTAAGGACCCTTTTTGTTTGGCCGTGTATGGAGTGGCTTGCGGTCCCTTGTGCCCCCCCCCTGTCCACCTCCCTTCTTCGCTCTTTTATTGCAGCTGGTCCCCGGTCTACTAGAGGGGTCCATGGGGACATTCTTTGGATATTTAAAAGAGGTAAGCTGCCACGGTGTACTATCTTTGGCCATTACTTTCTGACCCACTTCCTAGGGAGTGAGACTGTGGGTGATCCTTCCCTGTGGACGGGTGTGGTGGGCTAAGAGGGGCGGGGCCTGCTAATTGCTGGCCACCTGAGATGGGGCCCTCCCTGCGCACTTGTGTGCACACATATGCACATACTTAACTGAGGACACACAGGAGAGAGCTATCACCACTTGGGCTCTGAGGAAGGGGTACACCCCAGAAACGTCTATATGTCTGAGGTTCCACTGGCAGGTGCCGTGAGGTCCAGTTCTTAGCTGTCTGAAACGCGATTATTTCAGCTTTCATTGTGAGTAAGACCATTGTTTTATTCTGTTTTTAATACAATTTTAGTGATAATGCACTAGGTCGATGCGCCCTCCCTTCTGTTCTTTTTCTCTAGTTTTATGAACACCCTTTGTTCTGAGGAGAGCTGAAAGATTATAGACTTTGCCGTGAGACTATACTACATCACCCGGGTTTGGCGAAACACCAGAGCGCAGGAGAATTTTCTTTCATTGTTTTACTAAACCCTGACCCAGGATCATCCCAGGCCTGTCTCTCAGCCAAGCCACTTTGCCTACTGTAACTACTAACCTATTTACACTAGCACACTAGCTAGAGGGTTCTACATATGATTTGATGAGAAGGGCCATCTGATTCCTTTGGATTGAATTGTATTGTAGCTGTACTGTCTGCCCTCATGTTGTAAAGCCAAACTGTTGGCAGTATATAAATCCTGTATAATAATATTAATGATAGAAATCAGCAGAGCTTTCCTTCATTTTAGAGCTCCCCCTCAGATCTACTGCAGCTGGTCTTGAAGTGCACTTCATGCGTGCTATAAATTGCCTCCAGCATTGTTCCTGTTTCTTCTTGCTGGAGGCTGGAAAGCAACTGAGCATATGCAGAGGAGGGTAATGTTTTACATAACTATACCTGCAAAAGAAGGCAGCCTAAACTGGCCCCGACGTCTACTGGCCCATCCACTCATTTACCCCTCACTCCTAGCATTCAAGAAGGCCTCGGCGCTAGGGCCCCAGTCCCCTCATCCGAACACCTTAACGTCCTTACGGGGGAACCCAGACTTTCAACCAGGCCTGTCAATAGATTTCTTGAGCCAGGAATGGCCCTTTGAGGGTGTGTTGGCCCTTCATTTCTTCTCTGCTGGTCGGCTCCTGACCTTTGAAGCCGTAAAATCCATTACTAAAACGTCCTCTCTATCATTTTGGACGTACAGACAGATCCGGCACTTCCTCACATCCACGGCCAACTAATCGCTCTGGTCACGGCCACTTATGCCCTTTGAATCCTTGTGTCACCGTAAATCGCCACAAAGACATTTGATCTCACTTTTGTACACCCTCCTAGTTGAAGGCTCTCCACAGACTCCCACCCCGGCACAAACCTCATGGAATAGAGACCTTCAGACTTCCCTGACAGGGGAGGACTGGACCACTATTTATGAATACGCCCACAAGGGCTCTTCGAATGTGGCCATTCAAGAAAATGGCTACAAAGTAATCACTAAATGGTATAGGACCCCGGCGCGCCTTCACAAATTTTCCCCTAACATCCCCAATACTTGCTGGAGATGCGGCAAGAAAGTGGGAACTATGCTCCATGTGTGGTGGGATTGTTGTGCCCTCCAGCCCTTCTGGAGAGAGGTGTGCGATCTCATCTCCCATATCACGACTTACACCTTAGACTACACCCCTTCCCAATTCCTCCTCCATCATACATCACTCCCAAAACAAGACTACTTCAAATCCCTGGCCATGCATATGGTCAATGCTGCCAGAATTTGTATTCCTAGACATTGGCGCTCCTCTATTGTCCCGACAGTTAGTGAATGGCTTGCGCAGATCTCCTCAATAAAAGAAATGGAGGAATTGATCCACATTTCACAGGATAGAATTAACAAATTTTCCTTCACTTGGGCCTGCTGGAACCACTTTGTCACTACTGATCGCTACAGTCAGTATGTCTCCTAAGCCGCCTGAGGCAATTAGCATCCCACCATGTGCGTTGCGGGGGGGCTCAATCGGTTAGGAGCGGGTCCACTCTTGTGCACTCTACCTTCCCTCCCCACTGTGTTCCCTCGTTCCATCCACCTTTTCCCATCCCTCCCTGCCCCTTCTTTCCCCCCCTTTTTTCCACCCCCCCTACCGTTCACTAGTCCCCCCTCTTCTCTCTCTCTCTCCTACTTCTCTCTTCCTTGGACTTCTTCCTTCCTTCTCTTCCCTTTTTCTTTTCTTTTCTTTTCTCTCTCCTTTCTTCCTTCCCTCTGGCCGTGAGACCCTTAGCCTGCCATGATACATCGCTCTTTACTTATTGACCATGAACGGTGCCTTACACCACTTTCCCCTCTTTGCATTGGTCTGGGAGGGAAGGTGTGGGGGAGGGGAAAACTGGAAATATGAACCTCCGCCCTTAACCGCATCATTACATTTTATATACCATGGTTCTGGTCTGTAAACTTCAATCAATATGTTTATGCTGTATCATGCTGCGTACCTTACTTGTACCCTATTCGTTTCCCTGTTGTCACTCTCTGTTATGTGATAATTACCCTGTTACTTACTGTATGCTGTATTTTGATTGAATAAAAATCTTTATGAAAAAAAAAAAAAGAAGCCAGCCTAAAGTTATCTAGCAGGACTTAATTTTCTGACTAAAGTTCCACTTTAAGCCCTGGTTCACACTGGGCTGCGGGAGTGAAGCAGTGCGAGTTCAGCTGAACTCGCACGATTTCACTCCCGCCCGGCAGCCCCGATTTCAGCCGCGATTTCAGAGACATCTGTGCAGGTTTCTGCACAGATGTCAATGTAAATCGCAGGCTGAAATCGCAAAAAGTAGTACAGAGACTACTTTTTGAAATCGGTGCAATGCCGCAGATGCAGCATCGCACCGATTAGGACGGTGCCATTGCCGTCAATTTGAGGCAAAATCTGCCGTTTTGACATGCGATTTGACATGCCAAATCGCATCTCAAAACGCACCAGTGTGAACCAGGGCTAAGTAATGGTTTTATGTCAACCTAACTGTGTATAGCTCTTATGTCAGAGGCTATGCTAAAGGTTTAAGAAAGAAACATGTACAATTACTGTTTTCATGCCTTATTCTTAAAGCGACTTTCCAAAAACAAAATCCCAAAAAAAGTCTTCAACAATAGATGACTTGGAATACTTTCCTCTCCTCTCTGGTGGGTGTATAATCTGAACTCTTTTATCCTTCAGAGCTAAATCCTCCAACAGTCTTCACATTTGACACACATCTGTGTGTGTTATATGCCTGGCCTGTCACTGTGATCAATGCTCATTTAATCTGGCCCCTGAAATACTACTGTGCTCTGTAGTGATGTAGGGCCAGCAAATGGAACTGCAATTCAAGGCAGGGGACATAGAAATCTGACATTTATGAATCAAAATCAAAAACGGAAAATTCTGCTGAAGGCTGTAGTTTTTAAACTCAGGAGAGTGTGAGCTCACTGCCCACCAGAAATGTAAATATTCTGAGGCTTCTATTCATTGGGGGTATTTTTTTTTTTTTGTGAGCATATAATCAAGCAATAAAAGTGCTCTACCTCCTCTTCTTTTTGCAAAATACAGATGCAGCGGAGAGGCTCCTTCAAGCCATATGGGAAATTATACATAGTTGAGAACTGCCAGCACACAGCTAAAGATCTATATCAAAAGCTTTTTATTTTAAAATACAAGTGAATCCATATATGACCAAGATGCTAACATGTTTCAACTGTTAAAGTCATATTCAAAGCTTGCCTTTTATATTAATATACTTTCGGTACAGATTTTTGACTGTTTGCCGGCAGATCTCAACTTAATTTCAGTTCTATTTTATGTGAACTCTCTGAAAAAGGAATAGCCATGGAAGTTATTGCTGAAAGAAACATTAATCTACATACTGCCGAACAACCCTTAGGACTCATAAGGGTTTCTTACATACTGGCCAAACAAAGAACTATTATATTATGGATGATCCTTAGACATTGCTCTCGCATTGGTCTGCTTATATATATAGCCTGCCACAAAACAGAATTAACATTTTCTAGTCCTTTTTTCTGCCTTTATTTATCATCAAATAAATATGTATTATTTAAAGATTATTTTCAACATCAGTATTTCTTTCTACAGTATTTCGCCAGAAGGAAGAAGAGAAGAAAATATACAGCACCGGCCTCTATCAAAGTACGTTTTTTTTGTTTCCTTTTATAGACCTACCAGCACATATTAGAAATAATAAGGGCTGTTACTGATCAAAATTTTTGTGTTCGATTAATCATTTTTTTTTTAAAATAGATTAATCGACTAATTTCGATTAATTATAACGCACATACAGATCCAACTACTTTTAGCTGATCTCCTTGCAGGCCGATTCCCAGTGCAGCTACCAACAACTGGAAAAATGGATAGCAGGATACAAAAAACACACAAAGGCAGCGCTGGATGGGAATAGCATTAAAACGTTATAGTCTTCAAATAGGTAACAAAATAAATATTGCACTGGAGATAAAATCGATGTAGCTACATAAACTGTAAAAATGGTGCGCGTAATACCAAACGGTACCAAAAGTAGTCAGAAAAACATGTAGCTAAGTATGATACTGGTATAAAAATGTGTACAAAGATACCACTTCTGAATCCAGATGAGGAGAGGTTAACATCAGTCCATGGGCATGTAGATGTCCCATGAAGGGAACTATCACAACTCCCAGTGGATGGTTGTAGAATCCCAGGTTGATAGGGGGAAGTGTAACAGCCCTTGCTTGTGGCAGATAGTAAGGTCCTGCCAGCATGCAGATATGAAGGCACATCAAAGGAGCCCTTCGGATGAACACGGCAAGCCCCGCCGGTGTTCATGACATTACCGGATCTCTGACGGAACTCCCTGAAGGCCCAGAAGCTGGCGGAGAGGTAAATACCAATCAAAAGAATTTTAATCGATCAAAAAGATTTTGATCGATCAAAAAAATTAAAGATTAATCGATTAATTAAAAGTTAATTTGCACAGCCCTATTATTATTATTATTATTATTATTATTATTATTATTAAATAATAAGAAATAATAAAAGAAAGAGAAAGTCTTATTTTCTAATCTGACACCTGTCAACTGGAAAGGGAATTAGTGGACATCTCTCCAATAGGGACCCAGAGATCAAATAAAGATGACAGGCATTTATAACTTTCTCCACTCATTAGACATGATCATTAGAAAAATATGGCCCAGATTCACAGAGCAATTACGCCTGTCTAACTTGTGTTAGACAGGAGTAATTTCAAATTTTGCGCGCCGTATCACTAGTTTGAATCCTCAAACCATGATACGGCGGCTTCGGGCTTCGATCCGAGAGGCTTACGTCCTCGTAAGCCTTCGGATCTACACTGCGATATTTTTGCGGCCGCCGGGAGGAGTTCGCGTCGTTTTCATGCGTCGGGATATGCAAATTAGTTTTTACGGCGATCCACGAAGGTACGAGTGTCCCTCGCAATCGCCTACGTCATTTTTTGGCTACGTAATGTTAGAGGAGCTTTTTGCTGGTCTAACAGTGCGTAACCCATGTAAAGTATGGCCGTCGTTCCCGCGTCGATTTGAAAATATATATTTTTTTTTAACGTAACTCGTTCGGGAATAGGAATGTACGTAAACGACGCTACTACGATGTGACGACGTGTTTTCGCGCAATGCACGGCGGGAAATTTGCGAACGGAGCATGCGCAGTTCGATCGCCGCGGGAACGCGCCTATTTTAAATGCTTCACGCCCCCTACTCGCGCAGATGGATTGCGACGGGAGAAATACACTACGCCGCCGTCGTTTACTGGACAAAATCTACCTGGATTCCACGTAGAGCCAGGTAAAAAACGGCGGCGTAGTGTATTTCTGATACTCTACGAGAATCTAATTCTCTGTGAATCTGCCCCTTTGTCTTTATTGCTGTCTTTGTTCCTGTTTTCACTGGAGTTGGAATTCAACTAAACTCTAGAAAAAAAAAAACACTATATAAAAGATAACAAAACAAGGGTGTAGATAGAGTTAAGGGGGCTTTATTTCCAAGCTTGCTAATTAAATACTGTATGTCCCAATGAGAAATTAGAGAGGAAGTAAATTTAGAAGAAATATTCCCAGTAATCATATGGCCATTATGTATAGCATTTATAAACTCACCAGGATAATAATTAGCATTCTAGGATCTTTCTTACTGCAGTTTGGTTTCTAAGTGTGCTGTAAGTGAGGGACAAAAGACACGTGTGCGAGTGATGCCACTGACACAGATATCGGCAATACCTCCTAAATGGGGTTGAGGTTCGTATTCGAGTCGAACACACGTTCGACTCGAAAATCGTATGTTCGATCGTTCATCGAATTACGAAAGTTTTGAGCCGTTCGCGTCAAATTTGAGTGGCATTTCAAGGCCCATAATTCACTGCGGCATCACAGTGCATTGCTGGCTGATGATTGGCCAAGAATGCACTATAACCTGCATGCTTGGCCAATCACAGCTTGCAAAAAAAAAGAGAGCCATAATTGGCCAAAGCCAGGGTGGCTTTGGTCAATTATGGCTCAGGGGGTTTAGTACACGCCCCACACTATAAAAGGCCGCCTACAGGTCGGCCTTGTGAAGTGTGTTGCGGTGGTTAAGAGAGAGAAGACAGAGAGAGAGAGAGAGAGTGTCATTTTTAGTAGGTAGATAGAGCAGGCAGGCAGGCAGGCAGGCTAGTCAGTTAAAGTTACAGTGTGTAGAGGATATATATGCATCCCAGGTGTTGTATATATATATTTATAAACTGTATAGTTTAGCTAGTTCCACTCTTCCTAATTTACTGACAGGCAGGCAGATGATTGTGCTAGCTGCAGTATTCTCACGTGGTGTACTGCCTGTGTCTTCTGCAGTTTGCACCTAAAGCTACATGGTGTGTGTACTGCCCGTGTCCTCTGCAGTGTGCACCTAAAGCTACGTGGTGTGTACTGCCTGTGTTCTCTGCAGTGTGCACCTAAAGCTACATGGTGTGTGTACTGCCCGTGTCCTCTGCAGTGTGCACCTAAAGCTACGTGGTGTGTGTACTGTCTGTGTCTGTGCTATTTTTCTCAATGATTTTCATCCATATTGCAGGGACCAGACATTACATTAAAGCAGCAAGCAGTTTTAAATTACATTTTTCTTATAGTAATCTCATTTTGTACAGGGACAGTTCTAAACAAGTGCCACTTCACAGGTATACTATAGACACCCAGCAGGTACGATATTTAAAGGAATTTTTATTTAATTTTTTTCACTTTAAAGGGTCTAGTTTCGTTTTCCTAACCATCACTCTCTATGGCACTGTCCAGCACAGAGGCATTAAATTACATGCAAAAACCAGGCTAGATGCAAAAACAAAAGTAAAAATAGAGACACATATATGATTGATTTTTATCTGTTTTTAATCGTTTTTAAAAGGAATCAGTTAACTATTATAGGCCTGATTCACGTACATTGGCGCATATTTTGACCGGCATAGCGCACCTCCTTTACGTTAGACCGGCGCAATGTAGTAATTCAAATTGGGAAGGACGTGGGCGTGTTACATTGAAATGAGCCTTGACCCCATGCAAATGAAGGGCCGGCCTCATCGCGCATGCGCACATGAAGCAGACCATGGTCAGCACCTCTGTGCGCATGCTCACAACTCGGGAACGGCGCAATCAGTGAAATTGGAAGTGGACCCGGGCAACTTAGTGAACTACACAGACAGCTTAACTAGACAGAGACAAACGCCCTTCCTTTGCAAAAGTACATCCCTTTGTATGCCTTCCTATACAGCAAGGTGCTTTTGTTCTGTTGTTTATTAGCGTTTGTTTGTGACGTGTCTTTGAGATATTTGGGGACTGTTTTGTCTTTTCTGTGTTTTTTTTGTTTTTTTTGTTTTTTTTAATTATATTTTTGCTGGGCATTTTGTTTGTTTTTTTGGTTCTGTTTGTGAATGATTTTGGAATGTGGGGGTGACATTCCTGCCGGAAAAGGGGTGTCACCCTCATTTGTGGTGGAGAAGTGATCCCCAGGTCTGTGTGAATGGTGTATGAATGTACAGTGACATAATTGGAGCCGTAGCGTGGCGTTGCTGCTCACAAGTCCTGCATGGTGGGCTTGTGCCAATCCAATGTGATGAGGATGTGATGTGTCTGTGCTAGGGACTAGTGTTGAGCGGAATACGCCATATTCGATTTCGCGATATTGTGCGAATATATAGAAGAATATTCGTGAATATTCGCTAATATCGAATATTCGTGATATTTTATCCCAAACAAATTTTGCAAAATTTCGCTAATGCGAAATTTCGCTAATGCGAAAATGATTGCGAAATTCTCATAAACGGAGATCATTTCCTGTATTACTAAACTAATATGCACTAAACACTAACTCTACACTAACTCTACTTAAAAGAAAGGAGAATAAGGGGGCAAAAGAAGGGCGGAAAAGATAATCGCGCAATATTCCTATTGCGCGATTATCTTCTCCGCCCTTCTTTTGCATCAGAGCCAATCAGAATAACTCGAATATTCGGCAAAAGGAATATCGCGCAATATTCCTTTTGCCGAATATTCGAGTTATTCTGATTGGCTCTGATGCAAAAGAAGGGCGGAGAAGCTAATCGCGCAATATTCCTTTTGCCGAATATTCGAGTTATTCTGATTGGCTCTGATGCTGCATCAGAGCCAATCAGAATAACTCGAATATTCGGCAAAAGGAATATTGCGCTATTTTCTTCTCCGCCCTTCTTTTGCATCAGAGCCAATCAGAATAACTCGAATATTCGGCAAAAGGAATATTGCGCGATATTCCTTTTGCCGAATATTCAAGTTATTCTGATTGGCTCTGATGCAAAAGAAGGGCCGAGTAGCTGATGCGATTCTTTTATGTTGTCGAAAATTCGCAATGCGAATTTTCGGCAACATAAAAGAGTCGCATCAGCTACTCGGCCCAGGGTCTCTCTCTAATCATACCAGCAATGCTTTTAGACGTCATGATCTGACATACAAAGTTTGGGGAATACAACAGGGTACCATGGGCGGTTCCGTATAGGAGTCATGAGATGGGGTCCCAGTGCATATGCAGAGTCACCCTGAAGGGATAAGACAGGAGGATGTTAGTAGTGCATGTGCCCCTTGTGATGTGTGCATCATGGGGGGGACAGTCATGCCTGCCACCCATGTCACTCACCAACCAGCCAGCTGTCCCCATACATGTTCTGTTCGAAATCTGTGGGGATGGGGCTAGGATTGTATATGTAGCTGTCATGGGTGTCATGGGTGGTGTCATGTGTTGGGCTGGTGATGTCCTCCTGCAAGGTTGTGGTTAATTCCAGGATGGCATGAGGGGTGAATCTGAAGCTGCGAGACACCTCAGAATCACTCATGCCAAAGATGTCTATGCGTGTGTGATATATCAAGTGAAGAGTGAGGGGCTTGTATCAGATTAGATTATTATATCCATCAAGGTTTTAAAGGGCTATTGAAAGATAGTGAGACCGTGTTTGTAATTTGTAGGTATGTTATGTATTGATGTATATATGTATGTATATTTTTTGTAAAAATGTTTCTAAAAGCAAAGAAAAAGTTTTTTGAAAAAAAAAATCCTCTCCCGTGCCCTCCTCCGTGCCCTCCTCTGTGCCCTCCTCCGTGCCCTCCTCCTTCTTTGCTCATCTAAAGTCAGTAGTATAGCTATGAGCATGGATGCCTCTGGCATCTTGGCATACAGTTTGTTGTCCAGCAAGTGTGACTGCTCAGCTCCTCACTAACAGTGTTGCTTTAGCTGACATGTAGACGGATTGTCTAATTTTATTCCACCTTTTATATGGTCTAATTTTAGACAGGACATGCAGCTGTTGCGCACAGCGCGTAGCCTGCTCTGCACCAACGTTCTTTTGTGGATCCCCGTAACTCCCTCATTTGCATATTTGAATAGCAAATCAATGGTGTGTCTAGCGCAGTTTTGCGCGGACGGATACGCCGGTCTATCGAAATGACTCAGGTTAAAAAAAAAGTAGATTTCTTGCGTATCTCGTTTTGGGGATGCGGCGCATCGAAACGCAAGGCGCAAATTTAGACTTACGCCGCGCATCTAGTGTAACGCCAGCGTAATGGCTCTGTGAATCTGGCCCTATGTCTCTATAACCTGTAAACAGTCATTTTAGCAAAAAAAAAATTTTCCTTTAGTGACCCTTTAAGCATCATTAAATTCACTGCTCCAGAAAAAAATGCCGTTTTTAAAACTTTTTTATCCATTGATACATGTTCCCTGGGGGAAGACCCAGGTTCTAAAAAACGTTTTCCAACAATAACTTACATATTAGGCTTTAAAATTTGCACTTTTGTATTCGAACGCTCGAGTCCCATAGACGTCAATGGGGTTCTAAATGTTCGTGCGAACAGTCGGTCCGTTCGAAGGTTCTGGTGCGAACCGAACGGGGGGGTGTTTGGCTCATCCCTACTCCTAAACAGCACAGTTTGTAAAACTTTTAAAGCCACCTACATGTAAGTTATTGTAAAATACTTTAAATGTGGTACAGTTAGGCATGGGAGTTTACAACCACTTTAAATACACTCTACATAAAAATATTTAGATAAATGCAAGCCCTTTTTTTTTCTGTGCCTTTAGATCGGCTGTATAGGGCTGCTAATCTGCCAATGATGCAGAAAAATCTAACTTGTGTGTCGCTCTGGTGTCCCTGAAAACCCCAACCCAGAAATGATATGCTTTCACTTTCAGATTATGGGTTCAGAGGTGCCAGAACGACAAGGGAGTAAGAGCTTTCTGAATCAAGGAAGAAGAATTACAAGCATCTTTGTGCCAGGATTTTAATGCTATTTTCTGGCACAGAACTGTCATTTATTAGTTGTCTGTGATTAAGTGAAGAAATAGTGCTTTAAGTGTGTGTTAAATCTGGTGCTACCAATTAACAAAGTACTGTTTTTACCCTGAAGTGACCCTGTCATCTAATCAAAAGTGTGCAAGCCCATAAGTATATGCACAGCAATATGACTGCACATATCTACCAGTCTTAGAAATGCTTCTTCTGTGTAGCTAGGGAGACCCTAACCTTGGTATACTCTGCCTGCTACCCTTAATACAGCTCTAGGTCAGAATTCTGGAATCCTCTTCTTCTCTCAGATCAAAGTAGCTCTTGACTTGAGGCGGTTTTTGAGGTGGTCACAATGCCAATGGCAGAGGCAGGTCAGAACTTCAATTTGGCACCTGCTCTAATTGACTCGTGGAGCAATTCCCATTGGGTAAATGCTTTAAGCCATAGTGCATACTTTGCTAGTTATATTACAGTATGCATGCAAAGATATGCCTATTGTGACCACGCTAAATGTTGATATACAATTTCATACACTGCTGCCTCTAAGAAGTTTCCAATGCTAAATCAGATCCTTTCTTGCATATATCATTCTCACCACTTGTGTGTTCATGCAAGCCTGTGTTTTAAGAGTATATACAATTTATCACTGCACTTGTTCATTTTCTTTAGTAAATTAGGCCCTATGAGTAGCCAGTTTTTGAAAATACATTATCATTGTAGTCAGATAAGTGCTCTTGGAGCTCGGACACTGAGACATCTGCACAGTTACTAAGATCCTTTTTTGTCAACTATGTTTAAATCCAAACCACAATTGAATGTCTGCCTCCAGTATAATAGATATTCAGCGATTAAAGATGTCACTTGAAATCTCAAATAAGCAATTTTACAAGGTTTCAAAAAGACAGTAAATGCTAAACTTGAAAAATATTCAAATGGTTGGTGACATCAAACTCTTTGTCAGTCTACACTGGTCTGACAGTTTATACACTGTTTCCAAATTTTGGCATGTTAGATCAAATAATTGATGATTTAGCAATGTGTCTTTTACCTAATTTTTGTCCTAAAAGATATACAAGTGCCACTTTTTACAGGCAAACTACGTTCATAACTTTTTAGACAAGCAAAGATGTTGGAAGTTATACTGCATGTACTGTATGAAGGCTTACAAGTAAAATAATAATTTCTAACTATGCAAATCATTTTGCCTTTGGTTATCTTGTAGTTTTGTTACCTTTTTTGCTACTAGCATCAAACTAAATGAATAAAACAGAGACCTTAACCAGGTACTTTTAGGAACAGACGATTAGCAGTTCAGTTTTAGAATTATTAATACATCATTCATGCATAGATGTGCGCAGTCTAATGTATTAGGGTATGCACCTCAAAGCTCAGACACAAATTTGTGCTTGTATGTGTACATTTTATATATATATATATATATATATATATATATATATATATAGTGTGTATGTGTATATATATATATATATATATATATATATATATATATATATATATATATAGCAGTAGAGCAGTGGGCGATACCTTAATTTTATTTTTATTTTTTATAACAATATATCATTATTATTATTATTATTTTACAATTTTCAGGAGCCCAACTGGTGACTGGGGGGCTTTGGTGAAATATCAGGTCTAAACAGACCTTTGATATCTCACTTTTGAGACAGAGAAAGGGACTGAATACAGATTCCCCAGTCCCTTTCTCTGTAGCCAAGCAGAAGGGGGAATCTGCGCAGCAATTGGGGATTAGGGTGTGCCCAGGCACACCTGGCACACCCTGTGCGCACACCTATGCATTCATGTCAATGAGTTTTTTTGATAATGATTTTACTGCTTTCTTAGAAAAGTTGTTAGCTTCTGCCCTTCCCCCAGTATGTTACCTTTATGAGAACAAACATTTATGTTACATTTCATATAGAGGGACACTAGAAGATATAAGCTGGTATTATTACCTAAATATCCAGATAAAATAGCACTGTATGGGCAAGATAACCAAAATAGATTGAAACACTAGTAGGACACATATGAGAAGAAAGAGGACCCTACTTGTATCAATACAAAGAGTTATGTATATGTGGATCTTCATTTTACAAAGGAGAACAGAACAGAAGTAAAAACTTTTTTTATCATAGTATAAAATCATAATCAAAGATTAAGTGCACTTTCCACACAAAAGTGTCAAATCTCAAATAAAGCATATATGAGCTTCTTATCTGCTTTCAGAAGTAAGCCAAAGGGGGTGGGGGGGGTTGCAGTTAAGAGTGTAATGCCGCGTACCCATGACCGGTTCGTCCGATCAAAACGGTCCGATGGACCGTTTTGATCGGGGGAACTGATCGTGTGTGGGCCCCATCGTTTTTTTTTTCCCATCGGTGAAAAAACTTAGAACCTGTTTTAAATTATCTGATGGTTAAAAAACAGTAGAGAAAAAACATTGTCTGTGGGCAAGTCCATCGGTTAAAAATCCACGCATGCTCAGAATCAAGTTGACGCATGCTCGGAAGCATTGAACTTAATTTTTCTCAGCACGTCGTTGTGTTTTACGTCACTGTGTTTTGCCAAAAATGGATTTTTAACTGATGGTGTGTAGGCAAGACTGATGAAAGTCAGCTTCATCGGATATCTGATGAAAAAATCCATCGGATGAACCGACCGTGTGTACGTGGCATAACTCTTATTTAATCTAATCTTCAGCTATTGAGCTCAACAAACACACTCGTTACAACAACTAAGAAAATACAGCAAAACTTTTGTTGTTTTAGCCTTGATCATAATAAAATATATTTCAAATTAACAATCGGTATATATATATATATATATATATATATATATATATATATATATATATTTAGAACAGAATATACTCTCTAAGTGTATAAATTTGTAGCAAACCATCTATTCTTGTGTAAGAGATGTACAAGCTTATCTTTATGAAAAAATGCCCTCTTATACCTAAATTGTTCTCTACAAGTTAATTCACGTTGGGATCCGTTAATAGCAGATACCATTATTTAAGAAGTATTGTTTCAATTGATGATGTTGTTTTAAATATCTCATGATAACCTTAGGTCTATGCTGTGTTTTTTTTTTTATTATTATTAAACAACATTGATTTCCGTGGTTTAGATAGAGCTCTATTAATGACTGTTTTCAAATTTATTTTGGTGTAGCCCCTGGCCAAAAGTTTATTATTCAGCTTGTAATAGAAAACTTTGAGGCTTTCAGTCTTAAATATTGACTGTAAGATAAAGAATAAGCTAATGGTGAGGATGAAAGCTGGTTAAATGGAGTGCAGTATACATAGTATTCCCCACAGTACTATTTTGATAGCAATCATTAGCTAGCATGTCCTTTGATTTTATTATTATTTCCACATTCAAAAAAAAGATTTGTTGCTGGTTGCAGATCATAGTAAAGCTTAAAGCTGGTATGGAATTTGGCCTGGCCCCCACGCAATTTTTTTATTAATTTTGGTTCGGGGTTCCCCTTAATACTCATACCAGACCCAAAGTTCCTGATAATGGACTGGGGCGGGAAACAATGCCGTTTTTTTCAGTGACTTTTATCTGTATTGTGGGACCCCACAATTCATTATAGCCGCGAGCAGTTTTAAATAACTTTTTTCCTTTAGAAATGTCATTTTGCTGCAGGGACTGTTCTAAACAAGGGGAAAATGTGCCACTTTACAGGCATACTATAGACACCCCCCAGGTACGAGATTTAAAGGAATACTTTTATTGTTTCACTTTAAGCATTATTAAAATCACTGCTCCTAAAAAAAACACTGGGCCAGATTCAGGTACATCTGCGCATTATTGGACCGGCGTAGCGCACCACCTTTACGTTAGACTTGCACAATGTAGCCGCGCAATCACCCTATTCTCGTCGCTTTTACGCAGAAATTTGCGCATGCATAACGTTATTTCCGAGGCGTAAGGCGGAGTAATACAAATTGGGAAGGACGTGGACGTGTTACATTGAAATGAGCCGTGACCCCATGCAACTGAAGGGCCGGCCGGCTCGCGCATGCGCGCTTGAAGGAGACCATGGTCAGCACCTCTGTGCGCATGCTCACAACTCAGGAACGGCGCAATCAGTGAAATTGGAAGTGGACTAGGGCAAATTAGAGAACTACGCAGACAGCATAAATAGACAGACACAAACGCACTTTCTTTGCAAAAGTACATCCCTTTGTATCCCTCCCTATACAGCAAGGTGCTTTTGTTCTGTTGTTTGTTAGCGTTTATTTGTTTGTTTGTGACGTGTCTTTGAGATATTTGGGGACTGTTTTGCAGAGTGATTATTGTCTTTTATGTGTTTTCTTTGTTGTTTTTTTTGTAAAATTATATTTTTGCTGGGCTTATTTTTTTTTTGCTGGTCATTTTTTTTTTTGTTCTGTTTGTGTATGATTTGGGAATGTGGGGGTGACATTCCTGCCGGAAAAGGGGTGTCACCCTCATTTGTGGTGGCTTGTGCCAATCCAATGTGATGAGGATTTGGGGTGTGTGTGCTAGGGACCACAGTGGTGTGCATGCATGCATTCTCATTGTGCCATGATTAATGTGTGTGTTTAACGTGCAAAGATGCATAATGTGAGCTAAGATGAGATGGGGTCATGAGATGGGGTCCCAGTGCATATGCAGAGTCACCTTGAAGGGAAAAGACAGGAGGATGTTGGTAGTGCATGTGTCCCTTGTGATGTGTGCATCATGGGGGGGGGGGGGGCAGTCATGCCTGCCACCCATGTTACTCACCAACCAGCCAGCTGTCCCCATACATGTTCTGTTCGAAATCTGTGGGGATGGGGCTCTGATTGTATATGTAGCTGTCATGGGTGTCATGGGTAGTGTCATGTGTTGGGCTGGTGATGTCCTCCTGCAAGCTTGTGGTTAATTCCATGATGGGAGACACCTCAGAATCACTCATGCCATAGATGTCTATGCGTGTGCAGTATATCCTCTCCCGTGAAGAGTGAAGATTGAGGGGCTTGTATCAGATACGAATATTGTATTAGATTAGATTAAATTGTAAAGTTTATATAAGCAAATAAAAAGTTAAAAAAAAAAAAAAAATCCTGTGCCCTCCTCAGTGCCCTCCTCAGTGCCCTCCTCAGTGCCCTCCTCAGTGCCCTCCTCCTTCTTTGCTCATCTAAAGTCAGTAGTATAGCTATGAGCATGGATGCCACTGGCATGTTGGCATACAGATTGTTGTGCAACACGTGTGACTGCTCAGCTCCTCACTAACAGTGTTGCTTTCTCTGACATGTAGACAATTTTTCTAATTTTAGACCAGCTTTTATATGGTCTAATTTTAGACAGGTCATTTAGCTGTTGCGCACACTGTGTAGCCTGGGCTGCCCCAACATTCTTTTGTGGATCCCCGTAAGTCCCTCATTAGCATATTTGACTAGCAAATCAATGGTCTGTCTAGCGCAGTTTTGCGCGGACGGATGCGCCTGTCTAACGAAATTACGCTGGACAAAAAAAAGTAGATTTCTTGCGTATCTCGTTCTGGGGATGCCGTGCATCGAAACGCACGCGCACATTTAGACTTACGCCGCGCATCTCCTGTTACGCAGGCGTAATCGCTCTGTGAATCTGGCCAACTGTTTTTAAAACTTTGTTTTGCTTTAAAACATGTCCCCTGGGGCAGGACCCAGGTTCCCAAACACTTTTTTGACAATACCATGCATATAAGCCTTTAAAATTAGTATTATTGATTTTTCATGTTAGTGTCCCTTTAATGGGGTTCCGTGGCTTTCAAATTTTCCCCGAACTCAGCATATTGTTCGGTGTTCACCAGAACACCCAAACAACCAAAGTTCGGCCCGAACTTAAGCTTGGGTCAAACCGTTCGCCCATCCCTATAGGTAAACTGACAAAACATCCTATGTGCCCCCCAGGTACAGGTTAGCATAGGCAGGTTACAACAAATTCACATTGCCACTTCCTGCACTTAGAGGTAATGGGACCACCCAAACTAATGCTGTCATACAAAATGAACTCCAAAGCTCCCAAAATGAAAGCATTGTCCATTGCTTGTCCTCCTTTTTTTTACAGTTTTTCTCTATTGGTTTGGCTCATTTCTTGAAACAGAAATTACATTCTCAAAACAACATGGACACATCTCCAAACCACTTGGCAATTGTTCACAACTGAATGGCATTTCTCATTCATTTCATCAAATTGCAAATGTCTCAGTACATGTCTCAATGTCTCAGTACATTTCTCAAATGATTTAGTACAAGTAATCTACATTTAGCACAATTTCCAATTGAATAGATCATGTTGATCCAAACTGATTGTCATTTCTCAGTGTAAATGGTCGTTCTCTCCAAAACGTGTCAGCGTCATTTCATTGTTTAAGTCATCACATGCACAATAGTCTGTTCAATTGTCAAAATTATTCAGGAACACAATACCATGAATACCATACATGAATCTCTTGGAACATTTGATAAAATCATTACAGCAATTGACAGTCAGGTAAAACTAGAACTTGAACGAAGGAGGAGTTGGTCTCAGATGACCAATCAAACAGTATGTTTAGTTACCTGACAGGTACTGTCCATTACTGTATTGTGAATGCTGCCAAACATGTATATATAGGGATTGACCATGCAGGACCAGTACAATGTCTGAACATGGAGGCACCTGGCCAAGTAGATGAACACGGGCAACTGCCTGCCCGAGGAAGAGGAAGAGGAGGAGGAGTAAGGGTGCGTGATGGTGGAATAGGGGGAAGAAGCTGAGGAGCACGAAGACACCATGCTGTCCCTAATGAAATTTGGGCGACAATTATAGACCATGTCATCAACCATGCCCTCACAATCAATGATGGAATGATATAATGTATAGGACAGGACATGTATAGGACAGTGCATAGAGCAAGAAATATGTTTATTTACTCATTTGCGTATTCATTTAGTGTGTGTGTGATAGGCCTACAGTATTACAGTATCTTACTTCAGTGGAATGTTACGTATGATACTAACCATGACAAGAAAATTATTGTAGAAAATAAACTATGGAATAGTATGGAATAGTTTATTTTCTACAATATTGATAATACAGTTTACAGTAGTATTCCAGTATTACAGTAAAAACTGCAGCTTACTGTATGATGCAATTATCATTATAATCCTTATTTTGAAGAATATAACCTACAATATAGTAAGTAAAAGGGTCAAAGAGCTGCAATTACAGTAGTGTCTCCCATGGAAATCTATCTAATAATGTTACTGTAACATTTCAGTAATTTCATAATTTTTCCCCTACCCTTTCTGTCAAATACCCCCTGTAGTACCTCTGCATAGGGTACATGTACCCCAGGTTTGGATCCACTGGAATACTGGCCAGTAGTATATTGTGCAGAACATAGAACATTCCTATGTAGCTGTCTGTAACTGTATTGTATGGGGATGAGGCTGGCTTCAACCTGGCCAAGGGCCAAAGACGTGGCTGTAATTTTATTGACCACTGGGCCATGGTGGATGTCCCAGGCCAGCGAGTGGGCAATATAACTATGTGTGCTGCTATTTCTGAGAATGGTGTGGCCACTCACATGCCCAGTCTTGGCCCATACAAAACACAGAAGCTCCTCATCTTCTTGGACCACTTTCATTTGGATTTGATCCCAGAAAATGAGAGAGGTCTCATAGGGCCTCACCTACCACAATATATAATTGTATGGGACAATGTGAATTTCCACCGTGGCCCGCTTATCAGGGCCTGGTTCACTGCTCATCCAAGGATGGATATTGTGTTCCTACCACCTTACTCTCCTTTCCTCAATCCTATTGAGGAGTTTTTCTGCGATTGGAGGTGGAGAGTGTATGAGCATCAGGCTCAAGATCAGAGGTCCCCGTTCCATGCAATAGACGCTGCCTGTGAGAATATTACAGGAGATCAGTGTAGGCGATGGTTGCAACATCTCCCTCGTTTCTTCCCTCAATGCATCGCAAGGGAGGATATACGCTGCAATGTTGATGGGAATCTGTGGCCAGACAGTCAGCAGCGTGTGGATGAGCAGGAGGGTGAGGACAGTACCCAGGAGAGGGAGGGTGAGGACAGCGACCAGTGAAGAGATGTTAGGGCTCTTTCACATGGGTGGCCTGTTCAGGTCCGCCTGCCAGTTTTTTAGGCGGACCTGAATGGGCACTCTGTGCTCCTCTATGGAGCTGCGGATGTCAGGGGTGACATGCCCACTGACATCAGACCCGCTCCGGTCCGCCAAAGTGTGATGGAGGAAAAACCTACTTTTCCATCCGTCTGGTGGATTGGATTGGGTGAACACGGATAGACGGTCCGTGTTCATCTGATCCCCCATAGGAGAGAGCGGATAGCTGGCAGGGCAGTCCCTGTACAGTGTGCGAGGACCTCCCTGTCATCCACCGGCTTAGCGGGGATCAATGGAGCGATCCCCACTGAGCAAGTGGAGGTTCACGGGGCGGATCATTACTGATCCACCCCGTTTGAAAGGGGCCTTACAGCTTTATTTACAGCATTGTAGGCTAAATTTACAGTAATTGTCCTTGTTTTTTGTTTGTGTGTTTATATTTCCATTTATTATGCTGTATACATTTTCTTTTTAGTCTCATATATGGAAGTTACTTTGTGTGTGAATGATAATGGTTACAATACTGCAAAGTAATGTTTCCTTGGCAGTATGAGTGCAATGTGTGATGTCAAACCTTGGAAGCTACTCTTACCCTAAAAACTTTTCTTATTTTTCAGTTTTATACACAATTGTATTCAGTTAGCTAGACAAAAACTGTACAGTAACCATTGTCAATGAAGGACTGGGCTAAGACTGAAAGGTGGACATGAGGGATATTTCAATGGTCCTCTGCCATAGAGATAAAACATCTAAACATTTTGACTTGCAGTGCTTACACAATGCCAAAGGGATGATGCATTTTGGGGGCACTGACTACAGGGAGTGCAGAATTATTAGGCAAATGAGTATTTTGACCACATCATCCTCTTTATGCATGTTGTCTTACTCCAAGCTGTATAGGCTCGAAAGCCTACTACCAATTAAGCCTATTAGGTGATGTGCATCTCTGTAATGAGAAGGGGTGTGGTCTAATGACATCAACACCCTATATCAGGTGTGCATAATTATTAGGCAACTTCCTTTCCTTTGGCAAAATGGGTCAAAAGAAGGACTTGACAGGCTCAGAAAAGTCAAAAATAGTGAGATATCTTGCAGAGGGATGCAGCACTCTTAAAATTGCAAAGCTTCTGAAGCGTGATCATCGAACAATCAAGCATTTCATTCAAAATAGTCAACAGAGTCGCAAGAAGCGCGTGGAAAAACCAAGGCGCAAAATAACTGCCCATGAACTGAGAAAAGTCAAGCGTGCAGCTGCCAAGATGCCACTTGCCACCAGTTTGGCCATATTTCAGAGCTGCAACATCACTGGAGTGCCCAAAAGCACAAGGTGTGCAAAACTCAGAGACATGGCCAAGGTAAGAAAGGCTGAAAGACGACCACCACTGAACAAGACACACAAGCTGAAACGTCAAGACTGGGCCAAGAAATATCTCAAGACTGAATTTTAGAAGGTTTTATGGACTGATGAAATGAGAGTGAGTCTTGATGGGCCACATGGATGGGCCCGTGGCTGGATTGGTAAAGGGCTAAGAGCTCCAGTCCGACTCAGACGCCAGCAAGGTGGAGGTGGAGTACTGGTTTGGGCTGGTATTATCAAAGATGAGCTTGTGGGGCCTTTTCGGGTTGAGGATGGAGTGAAGCTCAACTCCCAGTCCTACTGCCAGTTTCTGGAAGACACCTTCTTCAAGCAGTGGTACAGGAAGAAGTCTGCATCCTTCAAGAAAAACATGATTTTCATGCAGGACAATGCTCCATCACACGCGTCCAAGTACTCCACAGCGTGGCTGGCAAGAAAGGGTATAAAAGAAGAAAAACTAATGACATGGCCTCCTTGTTCACCTGATCTGAACCCCATTGAGAACCTGTGGTCCATCATCAAATGTGAGATTTACAAGGAGGGAAAACAGTACACCTCTCTGAACAGTGTCTGGGAGGCTGCGGTTGCTGCTGCACGCAATGTTGATGGTGAACAGATCAAAACACTGACAGAATCCATGGATGGCAGGCTGCATGAGTGTCCTTGCAAAGAAAGGTGGCTATATTGGTCACTTATTTGTTTTTGTTTTGTTTTTGAATGTCAGAAATGTATATTTGTGAATGTTGAGATGTTATATTGGTTTCACTGGTAAAAATAAATAATTGAAATGGGTATATATTTGTTTTTTGTTAAGTTGCCTAATAATTATGCACAGTAATAGTCACCTGCACACACAGATATCCCCCTAAAATAGCTAAAACTAAAAACAAACTAAAAACTACTTCCAAAAATATTCAGCTTTGATATTAATGAGTTTTTTGGGTTCATTGAGAACATGGTTGTTGTTCAATAATAAAATTAATCCTCAAAAATACAACTTGCCTAATAATTCTGCACTCCCTGTATTTGAACGAAAAAGACATTTAGTTTTGACACATGAGTGAACTGTTTTGGGAAAGATATGAACTTTTGAAGGTGAACCATGGTATTGTGCCGAACCATTCAGGTTATTTTGGCAAAAGCACCAAGAGAGCTGAGAATGTCTGGTCTGTTTCAAGAAATGAGCCAAAGCAATTGAGAAGAATCTTTGCCATTTTGGAGGCACTGACTCTTTATATGGGAAAGGAATATGGTTTTGAAGCATGAGTGAACGGTTTTGGGAAAGATATGAGCTTTTGCAAGTGAATTATAGTGTTGTGCTGAACTGTAAGACTGTTTTGCCAAATGATCTTAGAGTTTTGAGAATGTCATTTCGGTTTCAAGAAATGAGCCAAAGCAATAGAGAAAAACTGTAAAACCCACAGTGATGAAAGATGTAAGAAAGTAACTAACATCAATTAGGGTAGTGCAGGGCAAATATTTAACATACTGAGTTTTCTTGCAAGGACAAGTAACATTTGTATAGTGCATAACATGTCTATTGCTTCTTAATCCTGAACCTTATTGTATTTATTGTATTTACTGCAGGCAGAGTACAAGTGGCAAAGAATGATGCTCATGTTACACAGCAACCTTACCTACCTAGCGGGCAAGATGAGCTGATAATGTTACAAGAAAAAGTGAAGATGGGCATTATCACCATGGATGAAGCGATTAAAAAATTCCAGCAGTGGCAGACTGAAAAGAGTGGTCTGGATCTCCTTCAACAGGTAAAAGAGATAGGTCCAGATTCACAGAGCGATTACGCCTGCGCAACAGGAGATGCGCGTGCGTAAGTCTAAATGTGCGCGTGCGTTTCGATGCACGGCATCCCCAAAACGAGATACGCAAGAAATCTACTTTTTTTTGTCCGGCGTAATTTCATTAGACAGGCGCATCCGTCCGCACAAAACTGCGCTATACAGACGCATCCGTCCGCGCAAAACTGCGCTAGACAGACCATTAATTTGCTAGTCAAATATGCTAATGAGGGACTTACAGGGATCCACAAAAGAACGTTAGGGCAGCGCAGGCTACGCGCTGTGCGCAACAGCAAAATGTCCTGTCTAAAATTAGACCATATAAAAGCTAGTCTAAAAAGAGAAAAAAAGTCTACCTTTTAGATAAAGCAACACTGTTAGCAACACTGTTAGTGAGGAGCTCAGCAGTCACACGTGTTGCACAAAAATCTGTATGCCAACATGCCAGGGGCATCGTCGCGCATAGCTATACTACTGACTTTAGATGAACAAAGAAGGATGAGGGCACTGAGGAGGGCACTAAGGAGGGCACGGGAGATGTTTTTTTTTATTTATTTTTTTATTTGCTTATATAAACTTTACAATTTAATCTAATCTAAGACAATATTCTTATCTGATACAAGCCCCTCACTCTTCACTTTATATATCACACATGCACTCTTCACGGGAGAGGATATACTGCACACGCATAGACATCTATGGCATGAGTGATTCTGAGGTGTCTCGCATCTTCAGATTCACCCCTCATGCCATCATGGAATTAACCACAACCTAGGACATCACCAGCCCAACACATGGCACTACCCATGACACCCATGACAGCTACATATACAATCTTAGCCCCATCCCCACAGATTTCGAACAGAACATGTATGGGGACAGCTGGCTGGTTGGTGAGTGACATGGGTGGCAGGCATGAGTGTCCCCCCCCATGATGCACACATCACAAGGGGCACATGCACTACTAACATCCTCCTGTCTTTTCCCTTCAAGGTGACTCTGCATATGCACTGGGACCCCATCTCATGACCCCATCTCATGCCAGCTCACATATGCATCTTTGCACGTTAAACACACACATTAATCATGGCACAATGAGAATGCATGCATGCACACCACTGTGGTCCCTAGCACAGACACATCACATCCTCATCACATTGGATTGGCACAAGCCCACCATGCAGGACTTGTGAGCAGCAACGCCATGCCACGGCTCCAATTATGTCACTGTACATTCATACACCATTCACACAGACCTGGGGATCACTTCTCCACCACAAATTTTCCCACAGGAATATCACCCCCACATTCCAAAATCATACACAAACAGAACCAAAAAAATAAAATAAATGACGAGCAAAAATAAAAAATGCCCAGCAAAAATATAATTTAAACAAAATAACAACAAAGAAAACACATAAAAGACAAAAATCACTCTGCAAAACAGTCCCCAAATATCTCAAAGACACGTCACAAACAAACAAACAAACGCTAATAAACAAAAGCACCTTGCTGTATAGGAAGGGATACAAAGGGATGTACTTTTGCAAAGGAAGTGCGTTTGTGTCTGTCTATTTATGTTGTCTGCGTAGTTCACTAAGTTGCCCTAGTCCACTTCCAATTTCACTGATTGCGCCGTTCCCGAGTTGTGAGCATGCGCACAGAGGTGCTGACAATGGTCTGCTTCAAGCGCGCATGCGCGAGCCGGCCGGCCCTTCATTTGCATGGGGTCACGGCTCATTTCAATGTAACACGCCCACGTCCTTCCCAATTTGTATTACTCCGCCTTACGCCTCTGAAATAACGTGACGCATGCGCAATTTTCTGCGCAAAAGCTACGAGAATAGGGTGATTACGCGGCTACATTGCGCAAGTCTAACCTAAAGGCGGTGCGCTATGCCGGTCCAATAATGCACAGATGTACCTGAATCTGGCCCATAGGATTTAATGGGTGATGTAAGAAAGGGCAGTAAGTGGTACTACACAGAGAGAAGATGTATTCAAAATAAAATGCAGAACTGCATATACAACATATTTCTTTTACACATCTTTGTCTCGATTAATAGATCTATAATGCCACAATTATCATGCACTATTTTAATAACTAGTTTACGAATATAAATACTTTCTTAGGCATCAGTATACACTATAATGAGACGATTGTACATATATATTAAACATCCGTGTTCTATTTCTGTCTTTTTAGAAAAAGTTGCAGCAACTCCGTGACAATATTATTGGAGATAAACCAGATGATGGTAAGCCTGACAAAAATATATGTATAGATATATAGATAGATAGAGGTACATATATCTACATGGATAGATATAGATAGATATACACTATCTATATATAAATAGATCTATATATACAGTATGTATATATATATATATATATATATATATATACATATATATATATATATATATATATATATATATATATATATATATATATATATATATATATATATATATATATATGTTATTATCATTTATGTATTAAAGTTGAACTTAAAGCAGTTAAAAAACCTGTGCAGTTATGTATTTAATCATTAAATCTATTTGAAATGTAACTATTTAAATGCAAATTCCTGAATTTTAGTTAGTATAAACCTTTTCTTAAAATCTGTGTAGAAGATCGCAAAATGAGAAATTGAGGGGCAGCCCTAGGTACCAGTTTCCTGTGCTGCATTGACATGTGCTAATAGAAGGTAAATGTGATGCTACTCCTTCACTGTCCAATGACAGTCTTGGGGCAAGAAGGTGACCCAGCTTTATTGCTTTACTGCAGTACAGAACAATCAGGCCACCAACTTTCCTCTGTTGTCTGGTAGAAATGTAAATATCTCAAGAATGGATTGACAGAAATACAAAACCTTTTGCAGGTAGAACAGCTTCTTTATTTGTACTGTATTTCAGTTATGTAGTTAGCTGTTTGACTGTAGTTCAGCTTTTAAATACATTCTGCATTGGAAAAAAAGAATATTTCACCCATGGTTATTTCTTATTTTCCCTTTTTTTAACAGATAAACTGACTATTGTTCATCAGCCAAGTCGTAAGTCTCTGAAACACTAATAAAAACAATCCATTCAATAACTGTTAATATTACAGTTTCCTACTGAAAATATAACTTAAAATATATTTGTTAGGATATTGCTTTAATGTATACATTTTGAAAGGCATATGCATACATGCAGTAGAACTATTCAGTAATTGCTGAACTGACAGTATGCAGAGTTTAGGTTTTATTGTCAAAGCCTAATTACAAAAAGCTGAAGTTAGAAGCTGATTGGTTGCTTTCCACAGCTGCAACTGATTCTGTGTGCACCAGTTTTAGTAAATCCCTCCTAGTGAGTTTGTCCATCATGCTGTGTCCGCTGCAGCCAGTGAATCTAATTGTGCTGTACATTAATACACCTTCTAATACCCCCATTCTTATATAAAATCGAATATATTTACCCAAATAAGCATACTAAATTTGGTTAAGCAGTCCACTGCGTGTCTGCATAGAGAGGGGTTTTCCATAATATTATATACATACATTTCTCATGAAGTGTAGTTAAACAAAAACCCTAGTGTGACATGTGAAATGCAAGGATTATAAGGATGATATTGCAGATCATTATTTAATTCCATTTTTTGAATGCTGAGAAATACTATTTTAGTACACTTGTTGAACTAATTCAAAGTGAGAGCTTTTGCCTACTGTGATTATAGGATTTGCCCCTGGAATCCTATCTATAGAACAGGCAAGTAGGTAAGGGCTGTTACTGTTAGCTAGGTTGTTTAAAGCGGTTCTATAGTCAATCTTGTAACCTTTACCTACAGGTAAGCCTATAATAAGGCTTACCTGTAGGTAAAAAGAATATTCTCTTGCAATGAGCCGCTGACTTCAGTGGCGCATGCGCACAGGGGATTCTCGGCCAAAATCCTGGCAGACCGCGGACCTTGCCGGAAAAAAGCCTCACGCGTGCATGCGCGGGAGTGACGCCATCGCGGCTCCAGCCACTCACTTTGCTGGAGCCGCAATACCCGGAAGACACGCTAAGGCAACATGTTAGCTCCTTTGGCGTGGACTCCTCGTTCTAAGGTAAGTATTTCATAATGAGATAGTATGTGGTGCATACTAGCTCATTATGCCTTTTGCCTTACAGGTGTATAAAAAAAATTGTCAGCGGGTATACAACCGCTTTAAGCTGCTAGGAAGAACATTAGATATAGGGGTTAGCTTACTAAAAACTCTTGGGCTGTTCACTTTGCAAGGAAATTTACATGTAGCTTAGTGAATGAGGAAAAGCTCTGTTGACTTTCATCATCCAGTTATGTTTCCTTGATTGTAACTGAGTATTCTTTTGCAAAGTAAAAATAGCTTCCCACGACACATTTAATAAATCAACCCCCCCCCCCCTACCAAATATTTTTAGGCTTCTTTATTGTGATTCTTACTCATTAATAAGAATACCCCAATCTCCAGAAATAAGAAGCTACCAGTGACCCCAATGTGGAATATTAGAGTGTTACAAGTATCTGTAGGTGCTCTATAGGAAGGGCCAGAGCCGCCTTTACTTTTTAAAGGAGACTGAAGACCTTTACCATCTTCTGGACGATGCTAAAGACGTTTTTTGAGTTTGTGGTGGGCAGCGCTCTCCTGTATGCAGTGGTGTGCTGGGGAAGCAGGCTTAGGGTAGCCAACACCAACAGACTCAACAAACTGATTTGCAAGGCCAGTGATGTTGTTGTATTGGAATTGTAGTGTTTAACAACAGTGTTGGAGAGGAAAATGTTGTTCAAGGCACAGTCAATCTTGCACAACTCCTCTCACCCACTCCAAAATACGCTGGTCAGCCTGCGGAATACCATCAGTGACAGATTGTTACAACCACGATGCACCACAGAGCGACTTTTTGCCTGTGGCCATCAAGTTATATAATTCTTCTCTGTAGGGGCTGGAGGTGAGGATTTAATTCTGTTTTTTGATCAGGATTGTATATTGTTTTTATAATATGTTGGTATTATGTTAATTATTATTTGGGGTAATATTACAGAAAGTTGTGTATTATTTGCATTGGGTAGTTTGATTTTCTCTTATTTTAATCTGTATTCTGCATTCTATGTTGTATTTTATTTTCAGTGTAGTTTTAATTTGTTTTATTTGAGGCTAATGGCTGCTATTGTTTTTGTTGTGTTTTTGTATCTTGTTATGTTCATTGTTGTGATATTGAGATGTCTTTGTTGAGTATGGCTGTGTCTCAACAATTTTCCAATTTCCCTTTAGGGATAAATAAAGTATTCTGTATTTTGTGTATTCTGTATTACTATTTGGAAATATTGTGTTATGGACTTTCTGACATAACTTTAAAAGATGTATTAGTTAATTACAGTGTTAGGTATGTGGTTTAATAAATAATATCAACAGCAGACCAGTTTGTTTACCTATCCCTATTTTCTTTGATTGATCAGAAGCATCTATGTTATCTCTGGGGAGGATCTCAGGCCTCCAGAAAGATTAAGAAGGCAGCAGATGCCTTACAATCTGTAAATATTCTATGTATTTCAATATAAAACCTAATAAATCATGAAGATTGAAGAACTTTATTCTTTGGAGATTGCTGTCACTGAATCATATATGACTAAAGATCAATTTACTCACATTTCCATATTCAATCATGGTGTTAAAAACACAAAGCTTTTTTGCATGAAGCATTTTATGTAAGCTGAAAGGTCTGTGAACATGTTAATGACAGTGACACCACTGAAATAGCCAGAATTAATAAATGTTCCCTTATAACTTAAAGGAAAACTATAATTGCTTTCAGTTATGGTTTAAGTTTATAAGTATAGCAATGGCTGTTTTAAACATTTTTGATTTATTCAAAATCTTTTTTTTTTTTATACATATTGAAAACAAAAGCAGACTATAAACGGTTTGTTTCAGAATTTTTTCCCCTGATTAAAACTTCTATATACAGCAAGAGGAGGGGGCAGAATTGAATGTCAAAATGATTCAGTTGTGTGTGTGTAAATTGGAGCTTGAGTTATTGAGCTATGCAATCAGGTATGACTAGTCAAGCAAATGAAGGGAGCACATTGCCTCACGTACTGTCTGAAAATTAAATTATTAAATATTAAAATGCAGTATTTAATATTCTTACAAATAAAAAATATTTAGTCCTGTCAAGGAAAAAGAGAAAAGTATGTGTCAACCAATTTACAGTCCACTTAAATGTCCAAGTTTTCTAAAACATGGAATTATTTTTATTTATATGTTGATAGTATAGCAAAAAAATTGTACATGAGTAAGAAATACTTTCCTACACTATACAAAAGGACTCAAAAGTTGGCTTTAGGTATACTACAACAATCACAGCACAAATATTTGAAGAGGTTGCTTTCAAGTCACTATATGTTACCTGTAAATTTGTCTACTATTAAGCACCAAACGACTAAATAAAAACACAAATGCATTAAATAATACCTTAATTGTGAGAAGCTAAACATGCTACGAAGTAATGTGGTTGACCTAATACTAAGGTAGGAGAACTGTTTAGAGTTAGTTAGAAAATCATATCTGTCCAATACCCTAGTTTAGTAATCTGAGTGCCTGTGTAAGAATAAATATAGTCAAGTGGATCTATTTTTATGTATTTAGAAGCCAATGTGGCACTGTGACTGTCTCCTGCAGAATTAAATCAACGTATTAATTATGCTGTAATTAAGTAATAAAATATATGTTATTTACATGTATTTATATTTACTTTAGCAATCTCTGCAAAGCAGAGAGCAACTTATGGAATGTTCGATAACAGTATTTATCAGAAGGGACGTCCAGCAGTAGTAAGTGTACCCTTATTATATCTAATACATTTTAGTAAACTGTATTTCTTAAAACAGTATAATGTAATGAAAATACTTTGTTTTCAGTGGTAAAAGCCCTTGTCTGCACAAAAGTGCTTTACACATATCAGCACCATACTGTAGCTCAAACGTGTCGACTTTTCTGCAAATTATTTTCATGGTCCAACTTTCACAGCCATACCTTCTTTGATCCTGTTGATGACTACCCCTGGAGGAGCTGCTGGTTTGTTTTCAGTCTACGCTCTGTGGTCAACCCCTGAGAGTGGCTCAAAACCCTCCCTTGGCACAACTGGTAAAAATGGGAGTTGTGGACCCCAATAATTCGTTGGAGGGCACAATATCCTGTTACACTGCAAAAAATTATGTGTAAATTAATTGTTACCTTAAACTGGATGGATCCTGCGATATGACAAGTAGACTGGACACATATTTCAGTTTAACCAAAAGGGGGAACTTTACTGGCAAAAATAAGGTGAATAACAAAGGGGTAAGACAGTAGTAAACTGCTTGCAGAGCCCTGCAGAGTCAGCAACAATAACAAAAAATAGGTGTAAGTTAAACTACAGTGTCATACAGACCTGTGCAAGCACTGATACGTAGGCATGCATTGGTGCCAAAGGGGTAATTTGTAATCCAAGGGTGACAATAAACAAACTGAGGAAAAGGCCCCAAATAATGGTAACATGCTGGCAAATGTGGATGGTCCACCCTCCAATAACACAGTCAATAGGTCTTGGGCAGTTGGCCGTCTCACCCAACCGATTCAGGCTTCATAGGTGTGCGCAGCCTATTGCATTAGGGTGTGCCCCACCCAAAGCTCAAACATATATGCATATGTGTGTGTGTGTGTGTGTATATATATATATATATATATATATATACATATATATATAATATAGCAATGGACAGTGCCAGTAGAGCAGTGGACAATGTCAGTAGGGCAGAGTTTGGTGTCAGTAGTTTATTTTAATATATTTTATTATTTTTTTATCTTTTACAATTATATTTTTTTATTTTTATTTTAGTGCCCCCTTGGGGAACTTTGGTGAAATATCAGGGGTATCACTTTTGAGACAGAGAAAGGGACACAGATTCCCCAGTCTCTTTCTCTGCAACCAAGCAGCAGGGGGAATCTATGCAGCACAGGGTGATTAGGGTGTGCCCAGGCACACCTGGCACACCCTGTGCGCACGCCTATGTCAGGCTTTGTCCTTCTGTGGCACTCCGTCCACGATCTCAGGTCACAGTCCTGTTAGCCAGGAGCCTCCAGTTCTCAGACAGGTCGCAGGGATACTGGAAGCCCATCCAATCACTTCATCAGAGGTTCCATGTCTTCATCTCAAAGGCGCTCCGCCCGGGCGTATGTATGCCTCAGCTGCGGCCTACTTCCCGTGTAGACACTTCTGGCAGTGTCCTCCTGGGTTGAAGAGGAGGTCCAGAGAGAGCACACTAAGTAAATTATCTCCCCCTGCAGGCCGTGCAGAAGGCATTCTGAGATTGTACAGTTGCTCTCTGGATAATGTAGTCTATAACAGGCCAGGGCAAATGGAGTCTCTTCTCTCCCTGTACTCAATTCCCCAACATTCCCTGCGGTACCAGAACAAAATGTAAACAACAGGTGGCTCTAACTCATCTCGGCCACTGGAGGGAGCCGAGATCCTTCACGATCAGCAAAAGTAGTCTTTTATATCACATTAAAAAGGGTGATATCCCACTACAGATGTTTTAAGAAATCTTCATTTTCTGGGAGGAGGGTTATGTCATCAGTGTATTAAAGATTATGATGTTCCTTCCTCCAGTCTTTACTTCAATCTTTGATTCTTCAATCTTTATCTTGCACTTGATCATTTCCTCATACAGGTGTAACAAGAAGTGGCAAAAAATGCACTCTTGCCATTGTCCCCTCTCTATCTTGAACTTATCAGTGTCCCCATATTCGAACAGTGGCTTCTTGTGAAGGATATACTTTTAATTAAAGTAAAGGACCTTAAACAAATTATATTAATATTTGTTCAAGCAATGTAACCTATGTTTATTATAAAAGGAAAGTGATGAGCGCAATTCTAAACTAAACTAAAAGGCGCAAATAGCGCCCCAGGCAAAAAAGTGTAAATAGTGCACATTCCAACCACAAAATATAATGAAAATAAATAAACAAAAGTCCAGTGATGGTGATAGATCACAACTGTGTAGGATGGACACAGAAACCAGTCCAAAAGGTGAAAAATAGCAATAATCGTGTCAAACAATTCAATAGCTTCTATCACTTTAAGCAATCGGAAAATCCAGAGACGTCTTCCAAGATATCTGTGCTCACAGAGCGCTTACCTCCCAATGGAAAGAAAAGGGCCTCAACTCAATCCTAGATATTGTTGTTGGATTCCGTCTTGGATAGATGAGCTGTCCACATCCAGGCGTAATCAGGGTCCGCTCACCGTGGGTTAGGCAAATGCATAAAATGGAAAAAATGAAGCTCTTATCGTGAATTAAGTAAAAACTGGAAACAGTTTAATGAGTAAATTCACTTACAAAACAAAAAGCGGGTAAAAGCGCCAACAACGGCACTTCCGGGCCGGACGGTCAGGGTGTCACGTCACTTCCAGTTGACCTTACGCGTTGCGTCACATCACGTGACTTCATCAGAGGTTGCCAAGGGCCTGTCGGATACTTACTTTTATGTGTATAAAATGTGGCTACTTAAGAATTACACTGTACTTATATGCAAACAACGGAAATTTCTGATTAAGTGTCTAGAATTTTGTTTAAAGTCAAACTATTTTTGGTATAATCAGTTGATCAATAGCCTTAAGATTCAATAATGCGGCTTTTATTTTATATTTTGATGAATGGCAATGCAAGGTTGGAGCCTTCTCACTAGCATTTACGTAAGCCAGTTCTGGAAAATGTAATACAGACATTTTCGTTTCCCTGATCCAAAATGGCCATTTTAAGTAGATACTTGCGGCCATTTTCGATCTTCCGTCGAAAAACCGGAAATGACGGTCATTTTCGATCTTCCGTCGAAAAACGGAAGTGCCGCTAAAGTCAATAGAAATGATTATGTTAGCATGAGAAAGCCTCATACCAACAACCAACAGAAATAGTAACGAAAAAATCGCACTATATAATGCAAATCATGTGTAAAACATAGAATGGCGGCCGTTTTCTATCTGCCGTCGAACCGGAAGTATCAAAATGGCCATTTTGGATCAGGGAAACGAAAAAAAGAACACGTTGTGAATATTGAAAATGGTTTTCCGAAGCATAGTGTCAGTCGACACTTTGCTGAAAAACACAATAAGAACCCTAAACATTTGTCTTTTTGGGGTATAGACAAATTTAATAAGCCTTGGAGAGGAGCCCATCTGGTGAGAACCATCAGCCAGATGGAATCCCAGTGGATTCACTCTCTTAACACCATGGTCCCCAATGGGTTGAACGTGGAGTTCGACCTAAACTGTTTTCTCATTTTTTTTAAAAAAGAAGTAATTTTTTTTTTTTTTAATTTTTTTTTATACTTTATAATGATTGTGATGAAGTTTCATATATATATCTATATGACTAGAAGGTCTCTAAGATGATTTTGATGTAAGCGGAAGGGGTGGCACGCATTTCTGGTTGATCACCCTCTCCCAGTCTTAGCGCTTCTACACCATGATTATTTTTACATATTATTTTAGTCCAATTTATATTATTTTAACTTGGTTTTTGGGCCAGCTATTTAAGGTTGATCAATAGCCTTAAGATTCAATAATGCGGCTTTTATTTTATATTTTGATGAATGGCAATGCAAGGTTGGAGCCTTCTCACTAGCATTTACGTAAGCCAGTTCTGGAAAATGTAATACAGACATTTTCGTTTCCCTGATCCAAAATGGCCATTTTAAGTAGATACTTGCGGCCATTTTCGATCTTCCGTCGAAAAACCGGAAATGATGGTCATTTTCGATCTTCCGTCGAAAAACGGAAGTGCCGCTAAAGTCAATAGAAATGATTATGTTAGCATGAGAAAGCCTCATACCAACAACCAACAGAAATAGTAACGAAAAAATCGCACTATATAATGCAAATCATGTGTAAAACATAGAATGGCGGCCGTTTTCTATCTGCCGTCGAACCGGAAGTATCAAAATGGCCATTTTGGATCAGGGAAACGAAAAAAAGAACACGTTGTGAATATTGAAAATGGTTTTCCGAAGCATAGTGTCAGTCGACACTTTGCTGAAAAACACAATAAGAACCCTAAACATTTGTCTTTTTGGGGTATAGACAAATTTAATAAGCCTTGGAGAGGAGCCCATCTGGTGAGAACCATCAGCCAGATGGAATCCCAGTGGATTCACTCTCTTAACACCATGGTCCCCAATGGGTTGAACGTGGAGTTCGACCTAAACTGTTTTCTCATCAATTTTTAAAAAGAAGTAATTTTTTTTTTTTTTAATTTTTTTTTATACTTTATAATGATTGTGATGAAGTTTCATATATATATCTATATGACTAGAAGGTCTCTAAGATGATTTTGATGTAAGCGGAAGGGGTGGCACGCATTTCTGGTTGATCACCCTCTCCCAGTCTTAGCGCTTCTACACCATGATTATTTTTACATATTATTTTAGTCCAATTTATATTATTTTAACTTGGTTTTTGGGCCAGCTATTTAAGGTTGATCAATAGCCTTAAGATTCAATAATGCGGCTTTTATTTTATATTTTGATGAATGGCAATGCAAGGTTGGAGCCTTCTCACTAGCATTTACGTAAGCCAGTTCTGGAAAATGTAATACAGACATTTTCGTTTCCCTGATCCAAAATGGCCATTTTAAGTAGATACTTGCGGCCATTTTCGATCTTCCGTCGAAAAACCGGAAATGATGGTCATTTTCGATCTTCCGTCGAAAAACGGAAGTGCCGCTAAAGTCAATAGAAATGATTATGTTAGCATGAGAAAGCCTCATACCAACAACCAACAGAAATAGTAACGAAAAAATCGCACTATATAATGCAAATCATGTGTAAAACATAGAATGGCGGCCGTTTTCTATCTGCCGTTGAACCGGAAGTATCAAAATGGCCATTTTGGATCAGGGAAAACGAAAATGTCTGTATTACATTTTCCAGAACTGGCTTATGTAAATGCTAGTGAGAAGGCTCCAACCTTGCATTGCCATTCATCAAAATATAAAATAAAAGCCGCATGTTCTTTTTTTCGAACCATTAAGGCTCTTTTCATCCGTCCCACATACTGTAGGTTACAGCTACATTGCAATACATACACCACACCTTCTGTATGGCAGGTGATAAAGTTCTTAATTTGGTGGCACTCATTGGTATGAGTGCCAACAAATTTGGTCCTCTTCATTTGAGGGCCCTTAGAGCTTTTGCAGGCATAACAATATTTGCATGGAACAAAACCTTTTGTGTTAAAGAATGTGTAGCCACTCCTAGGTGGGGGATCCACTACATTTCTCACTAATAAATCCCTAATAGTAGGGGCTCTCTTATACACAATATTAGGTGCTTCTGGTAAGATAGGTTTCAGATGCCTATCTCCCTTCAGGATATGCCAATGTTTTTTATCAGCTTTGCTACATCCTTGTGTTGGGTGTTATAATCCAGAATGATGGCCGGAGGCAACATCTCCCGTTTTTTGACGTTTCCCTGTAACATCGTATTTCTATCAAGGGAAGCGACCTCTTGGATTTGTTTTTGAATGAACTCATGGGAATAGCCTTTCGCTTTAAATCTATCTCCTATAAATTCTGCTTGAGTTAGATAATCAGTGTTATTCGTACAATTACGTTTAATCCGAACCAGTTGCCCTTTTGGTATATTTAACAGCCACGATTTATAGTGGCAGCTATTGATTGATAAATAGCTATTAGAGTCGACACTTTTAAAATTAGTTTTAGTAACTAGCTGGTTAAGTGATATGGTTATGTCCAAGTCCAAAAAATGTACAGTTTTATCACTAATCTGGAAAACCAGATTGATGTTCTTATCATTGGTATTTAAATCTGCACAGAATTTCTCCAACGAATCCTTAGTGCCCTTCCACATCATTAGCACATCGTTAATGTATCTTTTGTAAAAGATCAGTTCCTTGGGGGTGTCTGAATAAATCGCATTCTCCTCCCATTGTGCCATAAAGGCATTGGCGACTGAGGGCGCAAATTTCGCGCCCATAGCTATTCCAGTGCTCTGGTTATAGTAAGACTGATTATACCAAAAATAGTTTGACTTTAAACAAAATTCTAGACACTTAATCAGAAATTTCCGTTGTTTGCATATAAGTACAGTGTAATTCTTAAGTAGCCACTTGGTGGCACTGCATACTTGATGATGTTGCACAATCGTGTATAGGGATGACACGTCCGCAGTGGCGATCCAAGTCTGACCCTCCACTACCGGAACTTCTTCCAGCAGTTGTAAAACATATTTTGTGTCTCTCAAGTAGGCTTTAGTCTGTTGAATAGCTGGTTGTAGGAAAAAATCAAGGTATTGCCCCATCCTGGCTGAAAGGGAATCAATCCCATTCATGATGGGTCTCCCAGGTGGGTTAACATTATCCTTATGTACTTTCGGAATAGTATATATTACCGGAATTCTGCATGTCTCCGGCAATAAAAAGACTGATTCTTTCTTACTTAAAATATCTCTTTTAACTCCCAAATGAATAAGTTGTTTCAATTGTTGTTTATACATTGTAGTGGGATTACTAAGCAGTTTAATATAGGTCTCCCCGTCTTCAAGTTGTCTTTGGAGTTCTGTGTGGTATTGTTCTTTCGACTGTACCACTACCGCTCCACCTTTATCCGCAGGTCGAATAACGATGTCTTTGCGCTTTTTTTAGTGTTTGGATCCCTTTTTTGATACTTATGGGGTCCCTCAACTTTTTTATCTTCAAACTGTCAAGGTCCTGCAACACCAATTTTTTAAACACATCGATATGTGAGTTGTTGCTGACCTGTGGATTAAACACCGAATTATTGCGCAATGTACTGTGTTGAATCGGGTTAGTGGGTAAGGATGTAGCAAATCCTTGCTTAATCGGGTTTCCTAGAAAATATTTTTTATTGTTTATTTTTCTAATATATTTTTGTATGCCTATATAAGTGTCGAATTTGTTTAGATTTTTTACAGCTGCATGCTTAAGGCCACCATCCAACACCAATATTTCTTCTGGAGTGAGGGGTAGCCCACTTAAGTTAAAGACTCCCTCCTCTTTTCCAATCTTTTTCATTTTGGATCTCTTTCCTCCTCGACATCCCCGTTTTCTTTGGGAATTCGGATTTCCCTTTCGTTTGGAGGTCTTCTTGGAGACCTCTCGTGTTCCTTGAACTTTCTTGGAGACGGATCTTCCTGAGTCCGTCTCCTTGGGGATGGATACCGATCCTGAGGGTATCTCCTCGGAGAGAGATCCCTCCGATCCCGGTCTAAAAAAGGACCCTGCGTATCAGATGCCCTTCTCCACCTCCTAAACTGCGGCTCCAAGCACCTATACAAAATGTCTCCAGTGATCCATTACTCCTGGGTGGTATCATCTAAAGCAGGGTTCCCCAACCCCCGGTCCACGGCTGGGCCATGGCCTATTTGCAGCTGGGCTGCCCAGATGACGGCACTTCCGCCCACACACTGCAGCGAGGTGCGGGAGCAGAGAAATCATCTCTCACCGCTTGCCCGAAACACGGTACTTCACAGCGGGGCTACACAGAGTAGTGACAGTGGGGACTAGGGTGGCTGTGCTGTGGGCAGCTGGGGGTTCCCCCCCACCGGTCTGAGTACTGCCACAACAACAAACCAGACCTACAGGGAGATAGAGATTGCAGCTGCAGGCATGTATGTCCTCTCCCACCTGCTACTCGGTCTGCTCCCCCCTCTTCTTCCCGCTCTGGTTTAAAGCTGCATAAGACGACAGAGTGGCTGTCAGTGTCTCCTTCCCCTGCTCCCCCCACTCACCTTCTGTAACAGCACGAGAGAAGAGAGAGAGGGCAGCTCTGTACCCCTCCCCTCCCATTGGCCAAGGGGAGGAACCAATTGCAGGAGATCAGCATGAAGTGGCAGGTGACATGGCAATCAACACCTGGTGGCAGGCGACGTGGCAAGTGACAAACCGCATCTGGTGGCAGATTCTGCATTATGGTGAGTTTGAACTATTTCATTTTACATTACATTACATTACAATGCAATGACAAATAATGTGCTTCAATCATCCCAACACCATATCAGCCATTGTTCTGTGATGATTGAAGCACTAACACCAGCGATTTTCTCGAAAAATTGCTACATAACAACCAACCATCCATATATTAAAGAAGACTGATGAAAGAAAAATTGTATATTCAAAAATCCCCCACAAAAACCTAGCCTATTACAAGATATGCATTTATTAATTTATTAATTTAGTGGAAAAACACTTAAAAACAAAACAAATATATTTTTCTCTTGTGAATTGTAATTTATTATTCCAAAATTTGTCTAGGTTCTATTATATGAAGTTGTCTCAGAAGTATGCCTTGCAAGATATTGCCTATACAAATTAAATAAGCACATTCAAAAAGTTATTGTTAATTAATTGTGTTCAAGCTAAGTCTGTCTGTCTATCTATCTATCTATCTATCTATCTATCTATCTATCTATCTATCTATCTATCTATCTATCATTAAAATAATAATAATAATATTTTTACAGTAAAATTCCTATATGATATACTGTTCTTATAATGGAACATGTACAATAGTACTGTCTTCAACTTCTGTTTTAATATTACCTGCTGTCAATCAAGAGATAATGGGACCCACAGAACTAGCATGGGAACATTATTCAGTACTGCTGAGAGGCAGAAATATCTACTACATACAGTATATTGTAACATTGCTCTGTAACACTAGTCATAATGTTCTTGGTTCTTTCAGGACCCTGTATACCAGTGTTTCTCAACTCCAGTCCTCAACAGGTCATGTTTTCAGGCTTTCTATGAATTTGCACAGGCGATTTGATCAGTTTCACTGCCTTAGTAATTACCACAAATGCCATTTAATCTGAGGGAAATCATGACCTGTTGGGGCGTCTTGAGGACTGGAGTTGAGAAACAAAAAGTGTCAATGTGTGTGCTTTTTTTAAAGATACTATTAAAATTTTTATTAAAGTAAACTCTCCCACTTTGATGCTTCTTTTCATCTAGTCCATTATATTAACGACTTCAATACCAGCCCATTGTCATTTGACATCCAGAGATGGGATCTCCCATCCTAAGTGGATGTCAAATGACGGCCTGGGCTTTGCGGGTGAATATCTGAATGATGCCTGCAGCCAGAGGCATCATCCAGATATCCTCTTGTTAAGCCGGCGATTCTGCACGACATAAGAATGATCATAGCGGCGGTTCCCCCCCTCCCGCCGCCATCCGGTGCTTCTTCGGGCTCTCCCGTGCCTTCGGGGGCCCGGAGAACGAATCGTTCGGCGTCGGCAGGAAGCATAGAGATGACTGGTGACCAGATGGTCACCAGTCATCTCTATGACCGTCGGAGGACCCGGGCGCGTTGTGATGACGTCACGCCCAGGTCCCCGTAAGTAAACAAAGCCGCGATTGCAGCTGTAAGCAACAATTCATGAGATTTAAGTGTATTTTTGTGCGTGAACTCGAGAGAGAGGAGCCGGACTGCAGGAGTTGGGAGTATGCAGACCCTCCCCCCGGAGGCAATCGCCATCCTTCTCCATGCCCCTGGTGGCAATGGCGGGTGTGAGGGGGGGCCTCCCACTCACCCCACCCTACCTGCTCCTCTTGGGAGCCCAACTGGGGCCCAACGGGACCCCAATGGGGCAGAGGGACTCCCCCTATGAGGGAGTGAGGGGGCCTAGCCCACCCAGCCAGCCCCGTAGGTCCTTCGCCTCTCTTTATTTTAGGAGACCGCATGGCCAAAGTGCGTGTGTTTTTAAACCAATTTCGTGTGCGTGCAAGTGTGGTGTTTTTTTGTGGGGGGGTTGGCGTACTAAGCACAGGCGTACCTTGCATAGCACACCCACCGGGAGCTGGGCTGAGACCACCAAACTCAATTCACATGTAGCCGAGATCGGGATCCGAACCCTTGGCTGTAGAGGTGAACAGCTTGTCAGCGCAGTGCCAATCACGTTGAGCCACCACAGCTCCCTAGATCATGCAGTCCGGCTCCTCTCTCGAGTTCACGCACAAAATACACTTTAAAAAAAAAAAAAATTATTATCAAACTATTGTAATTCAGCCTCAATCACATATTACTTACTTTTTTTTAAACTTAAACAAATCGTGTCTCCAGGGGTAAGGCAGCGACATATCTTAGGTATTGTTTTCTGAGTCCGCAGTAGAGTGTATTTCCACCCTTTTATGTAGCCCTTGCTGTACTCTTGCACATGCTAGTCTTAGCCAAGCCTTGTTCTCAATCCAACATTTCTACGTGCTCTGCCTCTCATAGCTGACTTGTTTTACTCCACAGTATAATTACAGTACAGTATAATTAGTGTCAGTCTTATTAAGTCCACTGTATGCTGCGGCTAATCTCCACTACAGTATGCAGTCCGATGCCTAGGTTTACAGCCCATGTGATGTCACACTGTCACATGGGGTGTAGGAGGAAGCTTTGAATGATTCTGCATTCTCGCAGGGTTTGAATGCTGTGCCACAGGGAGTTAAGATCACCGACACAGCATTCTGTCAATGGTCAGATTAATCATGGGAGAAATACGCATAACGGTGACTTTGTTATAAAGAACGGGACGGATTACAGCAACGAGCAAATAAGGAGACATCTACAAGCAGTCATTATTAGGGTTTTTTATGCTGATTTAAATGTGATAAAGTTGTGGCAAAAGTCCTTGCTTCTGAAAAAAAGTGCACAATTCACATGCCCTCCCCTGTGTTTTAATTAAATGTTTTCAAAATATGGGGTGAGTCACAGTTCAGTGCCATGAGGAAATGCAACAGTCATCAGAATATACATAGAGCTGGAGGGAAGAGGGGAGGGGGATATGAATTGAGCACTTTTTACAGAAGCTGTGTATGTCTGCAAGCAGTGCACACGATATGTAAATAACCTGTCACTCAAGCAAGGACTTTGGTTTTTATCTGGAAGTCTGTTTTATTTCCCTGAACAATAAAATGAGGATTGCTCAGAGCTCGATTAACTCTGTGCGGCAAGACTGGGCACAGATGATAGGAAATCATATTCTCTACATTGTGACATCAAAAATTTCCTATATGCATTCTCATCGCCGCTTCCGGGTATGATGGTCGGGGTTGGGCGTGCCTAATTGATTGACAGGCATCCGACCGACGTATACTGTGCATCATGAGATGCCGAAAGAAGCCGAAACGTCGGTGCGCAGGCGCCGTATAGAGCCGCACCGACGTTCGGCTTCTTTCGGCATCACGTGACGCGCTGTATGCGTCAGTCGGATGCCTGTCAATCAATTAGGCATGCCCAGCCTCGACGAACATACCCGGAAGTGGCGGTGAGAATGCATATAGGAATCGGTATGTACGGACGTCTTTTTTTTTTTTTAAAACGTCTGATTATAATTGTCATTAATGTCATAAATGCAATGTTAAAACTTTATTTTAAGGTGAACCTCCACTTTAATGAAGCAATTTTTAAAACAGGGATGCTATGAACAGACGACCAATGACATAAAGACTATGGAAGTCAGATCAGTGAAAATTATATCTGATTGAAAAGTTTGAGTTTACTGTATTTTGCACACTGCTATTTATGAGTACAGATTGTGCACTTAGTAAAAAAAAAATTGTAACATTCTCCAGCAGATGATTAGCCTTGTCTTTCCATAGTAAGTTGAATGACCATTCTTTATATCTTCAGTTGGTCCAATCTGTTTGCAGGTTCCATGCACTTGTTTTCATTTACAGGAATTCATCTTTACTTTTTTTTCTGTTTTTAAAGCAACCACCTCCCAATAATCCCAAAAAAGAACATGGAACATATGGGAAATTGCCATATAACAATTAAAGGTATGTGTGTTGTATTTTTAGAAATGGAGGTTTTCTTAGGCCCCGTACACACGAGCAAATAGATCTGTTCAAATCGGTCGGACAGACCGATTTGAACAGATCTGTCTCCTGGGATGTATTGATTTGATCGTATACACACGATCAAACCAAAATCCCCGCCGGCAGACAGCGCGCTGACGTGTCGGTGACGTTGACGCCGCCACGTCACCGCACCAGGAAGTAAAACACTTCCGCGCATGCATCGAATACATTCGACGCATGTGCGAGCAGATATGTCTGCTGGTTAGCGTACTAACCAGCAGACATATAGGGCCGACGGGTTCCCAGCCGACAGATTTCAAAGCATGCTTTGAAATCTGTCGGCTGGCCAAATCCGTCTGTTTGCCCGTACACACGATCGAATCTGTCTGCTGAATGGTCTGGCAGACCGTTTCCAGCAGACAGATTTGATCGTGTGTACGCGGCCTGACACTTTAGAAATTGAAAAATTTAACTGTTTATGTCAGCACAGAAACATGCATTACATTTGTCTCTGTCATCGTTCAGCAACAAATTCTGAGTCCAGGGAAATTTTTAATTACCCTGTCCATTCCTTTTTACTTCTGCTAATGCCTCCAAACTATTTTTGCATATGGGTCATAGTAAACTCCACACATTCGCCCAGAGGCGATTTAGTTCGCATGTGTCGCGCTATATAAGTTTTTCATTTATTCATTCATACACATCTCATTTTTGGGGAATTAAAACTTGAAATAAGTCCTCCAGTAGAACATAGTGGTTGATTTACTAAAACTGGAGTGTGCAAAATTTGGTGCAGCTGCACAAGGTAGCCAATCAGCTTTTAACTTCAGCTTGTTCAATAGAACTTTGCCAAAAAAGGCTGAAAGCCAATTAGCTTCTATGCAGATCTGCACCAGAATTTACACTTTCCAGTTTTAGTAAATCCACCCAGTGTCACATAGTGTCTGTCCCTTCTACAATTTCAAAGTTTTTATGATTCTGTTATTTTGCAGATGCTTTCCGTATTATCTGCTGGTGTTATTCGGTATTGCGGCTCAGGCATAAAAATACTGGCCAAATAATAAGATTGCATAGTAGATATTTTCTATGCTTGTTACCAGGGGGTGAACTCACAGTTTGGTGCCAATAGTCATACGTTTTAGAGGTTTTTTTTGTGTTTTTTTCCTACAACTACTATATTTGACAGCATTTTATTTGGGTACAGCATTGCATGACCGCACAATTGTCAGTTAAAGCCATGCAGTGCCAAATTGTAAAAAGTACTCTGGTCAAGAAGGGGGTATAATCTTCCGGGGCTGAAGTGGTTAAACAGGAGATCATCTCTTTAAACATGATGCCCCTCCCCCCGCACACTCGCTATGTGTAAACACCCAATTATCCCTGCTGTTTGCATGTAGGTAGCAGTGAGCAGCAGTGTGATCAAGAACACAGAGAGCCTGGGTGAGACTGTATAAACAATTGTATGAAAATGTAATTTTAAAATCAGTACATCCAATGATATTACAAATGTATTTTGAAAATACTTAAAAAAATATTTGCTTTTAAAGTTTTATTTTGGAGTGACCAGCAAGGAACGTAGCAGGTGGGAGGGTGCAGAGCTACAATAGTAGGGGGGGAGGGACAGATCAGAGAACACAGAGAGCCTGTGGAATTGGAAGACACATAGGGGTGGGAGACAAGGGAGGAAGGAAAGTGACAGGTGGGCAGCAGTGCAGAATTCCAGTGGACACTCACAGGGGCCAAGGAGATGAGAGAAGTCTGGAGGGATTGAAATGTAGTACACTGGGGTGGGGAAGAGCAGTGGGAACACACATGATTCTATTGCATTAGAGTGCATACCCCAAAGCTCAAACACAGAGAAACAGAGGCAGTGTCTAGAAGTGTGCACATGAAAGAGCTGTGCTGCTATGCTTCGCAGCCATGGCAGAAATTACAGAGTGCAAAGCACATATTAGCAAGTCCTTAATTATTTTTAATATTTTTTGTATAATTTATTTTTACTTTTTTTAACTGCCCTTTTGGGGTCTGAAATATTGGGGTTCTAAACAAACCCCTGATGTTATACATTTAAGACTGAGAAAGGGACTGAAGACAGGATGGGGGAGTGCAGCTGGAGAGAGGAAGAGGAGGAGAGGCTGTCAGTGCTGCAGGTGGAAGAACATGCGGATCGGTATCTGCAATAAGGTACCACAGCTGGTCCTCCTGCTCAGCAGGTGAACACAAGGAAGCGGTACTGCATTATTATCGGCTTTTGTGAACAGTTTAATTAGAGTGTGCTCAGGCCCCCCCTCTCTCATTTGAACACAAGGACACGGATCCGGTACAGGAAGGCAGGCTGTACTGCCTTCTTATTGCCTCTAGTAAACAGTGCAATCAGGATGTGCCCAGGGACATCCAGCACACCAGCTTTGTACGCCTCTGAGCTTATAACAAAAGAGGCATGCAGAAAGAAAGATTGTAATATAATGCCGCGTACACACGATCACTTTTTGGCATAAAATAAAACAATGTTTTTCATCATTAAAAAAAATGAAGTTTTTCCAACTTCATCATAAAAAAACATTGTTTTTTCAAAATGCTCTAGCAAAGTGTGGTTACGTACAGCACATACGACGGCACTCTAAAGAGTAAATTCCATTCAAGCTTCCATCTCATAACTTGCTTCTGAACAAGCGCGGGTTTAAAACATAGTTTTAGCCCACACACGATAATTTTTTACAACACAAAAAACGACATTTTCAAAAACGACATAAAAAATTGAAGCACGTTCGAAAAAAAATTTTGTCGTTTTTCAGAAGACAAAAAAAGGTGTGAAGCCCACACACGATCATTTTAAATGACGTTTTTAAAAATGTAATTTTATTTCATCACAAAAAACTACTGTGTGTACGCGGCATAAGAGATGTGGTGTAAGGATTGCTCAAATATGTAATTCGGTCCTCAGCTGGGGGAAAAGTTTACTGACCGAACCTCCATGAATTTGAATTCAGTACCCCTAAAATAGGTGATGCCCATATTTTTAAAGCTCATATTAAAAATGACCAGACAGGGCTTTACTAAAGTGCTGTGAGAAGTGTGTTTATGTTATTACAAACACATTACAAATAGGGTTTTTTTCTATTCTTGGTAATCCCTCCTAAACATTTACACCACTGCATGTCAATCTGATTTATAAGCCACATACCATATCAAGTTTTTTTTTTTTCTAGTACTGGGTAACAGTCTTGTTTTCTTTACAGGCTTTGGTCAGAAAGACAGACTTAGTGAAGTAGCTGGTATACAAAAGTGGACCAACCATTACTTACTTACAGTATTGACAAGCCTACCTTCTTCAGCCTAATTGCACGATGCTTGTGTTTGGCAGAAAACAGAGACAACAGTAGAAGATCTGGACCATGGGTTGCAGAGCTTGTTTTGTCTTCTCAGCACTTTGTATGACCTTAATTTATTATTGCAGAATAGTTATAAAAGCCCAATAAATGTACTATTTAAATATGAATATGTATTGGGGTCGAGAATACATTAAAGAGTGCAAAAATAACTTGAAATCTTCATAAATTGTAGAGATTTGCATGTGTGTACATATTAAATTCATATTAAAGCAGAACTCTAGTTTACAAATTATTACCCCTGGCCCAAGCACCCCATTTCCCCCACCACCCCACCGTGGCCTTGTTCAACATATATTAATTTTGTATATCTTAAATTTCTTTATAGTTACTTTTTTTAGCCAACATAAAGTTGGAGTCTTGTGATTGATCTGTTCACATTGCTCCTTGTGGTCTGACAGTTATAAGGGAGCAGCAACACTCAACATCGGGACTGCATGCCCCAGAAGTCTATGTGGTTTAAGCTATTAGATGCTTGAGTGTCGTTTTGGATACAATTAAATCCAGCTGGTTGTAGCAGTTGCATCATTACACCACCCTTGTAGTACTGAGAACAACATGCCATCTAGTCGCAGGAAGCTAGATATTGTGCAGCCAGATGTTGTTTATGTGTGAGTAAGATTATTTAAATAGTTTTTTAATGTTTTAAGGATAAATGTGAATATTATTATTATACATTTTGTGCTAATCAAAACAGATTTCAACAGAATTCTTGTTGAACAATTGCTGTCAATCAAATATTCCAAAATATGCCACTTAGTGCATACGTGTTGTTCCAAACCATGTAACCTGACACAGAAAGGTTTTGCCCGGGGCCGTGTCAATAATTTTTTAACTAGAGTTGTATCTAGACTTTCAATGACATAGAAGAAGTAAAGGGCAAGAATTGCTCCATGATTTTGAACAGAAAGCACATATATGAGGATCAAAGATGGCTATTTCTTGTACACAGCTATTTCAATATATACAGTAAATAAAAAACAAAATTGCAAATGTATTATTTATTTTAAGATGAACACATTTTGATTGATTAGCTAAAACAAGATTACATTTCTTATTTCACAACATTCCATCTAATATTTAAAAAAAATTCTCTCATTTATGATTTACAATATCCATTTCTCCATTCAACTATTAGTTATATCTGCTTAAAATGAAGGACATCATAGCGTAAAACTAACAGAATAGCATAAAACCAACATTAAATTAGAAAACAAACTACTTGAAACCCTCTGGGTCTGCCTACAAAGCAAAGAAGAAGTAGAAGAATTCCCATTGAACCGGTGTAGTGTATAGGCTCTCAGGACAGTCTTGGAAATAGAATTGGTGCTAATGCATTGTTAAAAAGTCAGGACCCTGTCTGATAATAAAGATAAGTAAAAAAAAAAAATACAAAATGGAGTTCTGCTTAAATAGTACTTTTGTAAAATGTTATCATTTGGTTGGTTGCTGAGCTTGAGAGTAGGTGGCAAGTTAAATGATGAAACTTGCACATTCATCATTTGGCAGACTATGTGAATATGTATGTGTGTGAGTAAAGCTATTTTAATTGTTTTTTAGTGTTTTAAAGATAAATGTCCCCAGGACAGTCTGGGGATTATAATATCCTGATAACTGACAAGATAAACCAAACAACAATAAAGAAAGAAGTTCTAATTTGGGTCACTTCCAAATGGAGGACATTAACTGGAGTTTTCAACGAGTGCTCACAAGCAGGGGCGAAGATTTGTTGAAGGCATTGAAAGGCTTTCTCTAAAACAGTTATTTTAAAAATCCAAACCAGAGGGGATTACATTTTAGAACTGGCACTGACCAATGGGGATTTATTTGAGCACCCAATGCTAAAGTGGGAGAAAATGTGTGTTCTAGTGATCACTGATTTCTTTGGTTTGATATTAGAAGAAAAATGAAGAAAGCATGCATAAAAGCAAAAGTTATAGATTTTAAAAGGACATGGAAGTCAGTAATTCGTGGGCACTGGTGATTTGTAAATGAAGGGAGTTACATAGGTAAATTGAATAGTAAAGGTAGATTGTGCATATAGAAGAAACAAGAAAACAGAAAGTATAGGCAAGATATGTAGAACAACAGACAAATGGATGTCATCATAATATCATTGCTGCTAAGAAACATAAAGAGGAGATAAAGGCTAAATCTATGAAGGAGACAACCCCTTTTTAGGTAAATCAGTGGCAAACGGAAAAGATGCTATGGGATCACATAAATTAAAACGGGGTATTTTAATAGTGAACAGTACAGTGGACATAGCAAACTTTAATTTCAGCAAAGGATTTGGTATGGTTTTACATAATGAGCACATAAAAAGTTGCGAAAAGTAGGATTTATCTCTTGGTGGTTCAGTGGACATAAATTTACTAATTTATAGATATCAGAGTGTGGCTGAAAATAGGGTCCATTTAGAACAGAGACCATTCAAAAGTGGCGTACCAAAAGGCTCTGTACTAGGTCCTGTTCTATGTAATTTGTTTGTAACTGATACAACTAAAGGTTTGTTGGGTAGGTCTTTTGCTAATGACACAAAGGTGTGCAATAGGGTTAATAGTCTTGGAGGTAGATGTAGCATGGGACATAATTAAGCATTACTGAAAGACTGGTGAAAGCACTGCACTTCAATTTTTCTAAATGGTAGATAGAGTAGAACATTGGGGGTACAGTTTTGTCCATAACTTCAAAGAAAAAATATTTGGGGTGCTTATTTCAAAGAATTGCAAGATGAGCAAGCAGTGTGTCCTATCAGTGAAATAAAAAATAAAAAAATAAACCTGATTCTATGACATGACTGTAAATTTTGTAAGAAAAAATGCCAGAGCAAATGCTGAAATGTATTTACAAGACTTAGATTAAATATCTGCAAGGCCCATGTCCTGTCATACAGTTTAAAAAATAGTTCCAATTTACCCTTGTCACTTATATTAGTTTAACTCTTTTTCAAAGATAACTCAAAGTCCTCTGTACATGTCTGTCTCTGTAATACCTAAACTAAGGAAAGGTTATAACTTTTTTTACTTTAGTTTGTACTAATCCCAATTTTTAGGCTTTTGTGATTTTTATTATTTTGTTCAGAAAAACCTTAGATACTAGGAACTCAATATTTTTTTTTTTTTTACATTTATTAGGCTTAAACATACACACATTGATAGGGAATATTTTCCAAATCGCTAATACATTACTACATTTTCCAAATCACTAATATATTACTAGTTAGGAAATACCCTAGAACTTTCTAAACTCAAAGCAATTTTCAGTTTCCCATTTTTTCACAGGAATGATGCAATGATTTCTTCTTGCAGACAGGTTCATCGCCAGGTTATAAAGAACTCACCAATTTATTTAAAAAGCTGCCAATAATTTTTGCGACCTTACACCAGGCATAATCCATTAGTAGTAATTGAGAGAAGCTGAAAACAATTATCCCTCAATTTTTTTATAACAGTCTGCTTTTTTCTCACTCTTTATTCCCATTTCACTTTAGCATCATTACTTATCATTTACAAAATGTATAAACTGGAGAAGAGTTTAGCTAAATAGATCAAACTGAAAGTGCAGAAAAAAATAACACATTTATTTCACAGATTTGTGTAGGAAAGTCTTATGCAGCCTAATTTTCTGTGTCCTATATAAAAAGAGACATTATAAAATAATTATTTATCCCTAACTAGTGTTGGTGATGCTCCAGAACTAAGAACCGATTGCAGTAGGTAGTGTAAATACTTACTGGGAATGTTTGTCAACTTATCATTTCACCCCTCTGGCAAACTAAGTTTTGAATCAGTTAAATGCTCCTAGGTACCTATAATGAGCATCTCTTCACACATCTCTTGATTGCGTCTTCACAAATTTTGCTGCATTAAGCTGTAGATTCATGGACATGGGAAGCAAATTAGATATGTTCACACAGATATGGCTACACAATGGGGCATGGTAGCTGCAACAGATATTGCTAATTTTTTCAGTTTTAGCAAATCCCTTCAAATAAATATATTTTAGGTTGCAAAAAGTGTCATAGAAGTGTATAATATAATACAAATCAATATATATAATTGATTATGTTTGCTCTTTTTCCGCATTTTTGAATTGTTTCAATTTTCTGTAACATACAGTTAGCAATATTTATAGGTTTATGTTGTTATTAATAAACATTATCAGAACTGTTGATGTAACTTATGTCTTGATGTTGTTTGCTGAACTGATTTTTTCCTTTCTGGTAAAAAAAATTCTTAAAAAAGTTATAAAAATTGCAATATTATGTAATCATGAATTCAAAAAACATGTATATTTAAAAATAAAAGCTGAATATAAATATACTGATTACTTTATTTCAACATCTTTCCAACGTATACATGCAATGCTTATATGTTGTAAAGGTACAGTATATGTGTGAAAGAAAAATAAGTTTATACATTTCATAATTCATTTTATTTTTTGACACGTAAACATCAGCTGTTAGGAAAGACGTAACATTTTTTTATAGAGCATCAGTAATATGTTCTATTCTCTACCATACCCAAACATTCATTGAAAATGTATGCTATCATGTATATGCCTGTCTATATATACCCATGTCCAAAATGGCCTGCAAATATTATGTGAGATAGGCATATCATTACAAAGGCGGAAAATACAATAGTTTTGATGTGTGCAAAGCCAAAACATTTGGAAGTTTTGGTTAGAAAGATATTAGAACCCCTGTCAGATTGTAATTGTCATCTGTGTCTCCCATAGCTAAATGCACTCTCTCTATTTGTCCTGATGACTAGGGTTGAGCAAACCTGAACTGTAAAGTTTGGGTTCGTACCGGACTTTTGGATTTTTTGTACCCGGACCTGAACCCGAACAATTTACTGTAAGTTCGGGTTCGGTGTTCGGCAATGTAATGGAGCACTTCAGGGCAGCCAATCACCATTTGTTTTACTCGTGTGACCTAGAAGCCATCACAGCAATGCCTAGTAATGGTATGGCACAGCTCGTCACTCTGCTTTAGATAGGGTAGGGAAAGGCTGCTGCTGCTGCTCTTCTGAGGGAGAGAATTAGATAGGAGTCAGACTGTCCTGCTTCAGAAATCACATTACTCAGCTATCTACATAGCACAGCAAGTCACTCTGCTTTAGATAGTTACTTTAGGGAAAGGTTCCTGCCTGCTTTTTCTTTTAGGGAGAGAAATAGGAGTCAGTCCTGCTTTAGAAATTAAATTATACCAGCACTGCATATGTTTCTGTGAGATACACCCTTTATATACTATAGGGAAAGGTTCCTGCCTGATTTTGCTTTTAGGGAGAGAAATAGGAGTCATTCTTGCTTCAGAAATCAAATTATACCAGCACTGCATATGTTACTGTGAGATACACCCTTTAGATACTTTTCTTCTATTGTGCTATTCAAAAAACATCCATTTAGAAAAAGAAATTGCAGTGTTTCCTCTAGTGTTTGCAGTGTTTCCTCCATATCTGTACATGTGAGATAAACACATTAGCTACTGTTCTTCTATTGTTCTATTCAAAACATCCATTTAGGGCAAAAAAAAATATTTTGCAGTGTTTCCTCCAGTGTTTGCAGTGTTTCCTCCAGTGTTTGCAGTGTTTCCTACATACCTGTACATGTGAGATAAACACTTTAGCTACTGTTCTTCTATTTTTCTATTCAAAAAACACCCATTTAGGGCAAAAACATATATTTTGCAGTGTTTCCTCCAGTGTTTGCAGTGTTTCCTCCACTGCCACTTCCACCTACACCGCCACATCCACCGCCACCTCAACCTCCTACTCCATATGGACCTTGTCCTTTATGTTATTTTAAGTTATTTCCCTATCCACATTTGTTTACAGAGTGTCTGCCATGCTCTTACCAACATTTTGCTGCCATTTGCAGCCCTCTAGCCCTTTCCATTAGTTTTTTAGAGACATTTTAGTACTGAAAATTTTGGGTCCCCATTGACTTCACCCAGACTTTTTTCCGAAGTTCGGCCAAACTCGTCGAACCCAAACATCCAGGTGTCCGCTCAACTCTAGTGTTGACTACTATCATTGGAAATGAAAGTACAAGAAAAATGTATAAATCTGAGTTTTCACTAAATCAGGAACATAAGGAAAATCTTCCAATGAGAAATCCAAGGGATAATTTCTCACTTACTACTGACCTACCATAACTTGTCTTGCACTGTTTTGCTTGTGGAGGTGACCATCTTGCAAGAACTAGGGCCTTACACAGTAGAGATATTACAGAATCTCACATAACATCTCCTGGGACTACCAGTCATAGACAGCAGTGCTTCAGATCTTACATGGCTGACATACAGGTATGAAGCTAAAGTACCTAAGCACTCTAACATACCAGGAGAAGCACTGCAATTTTTAGGAAGAATTACAAACAGAAAGCCCTTTAAGGTACTGCTTAGAGACATTTAACATTTCTAAATGTTCCCTTAAATTTAGCGAAATTTCTTTTTTAGTTCAGGTCCACTTTAGGAAAAATTATTTGGCTTCACATATGCTTAAACTATGCAGATGGGTTTCAGTATGTCCAGAAGGTCGGTTATAGGAGCTATTTTGGAAAAAGGATAGCTAGTTTTTGTGTATCACAGCTAAAATGACATATGCCAATGGAAGACCTTATCAGCCACTTTTGATATACTTTTGCACACAGATGTTGTCCTTATGATACTATTGATGGATGTACAAAAACAGAAAAGAAGAGGCTGGCATTTTCTTTTTCTCTTTCACACATACGCATTTTTATGTTTTCTTTTTCTTGTGTAGTATTGTGGTAACTTGAAAATAATCACATATTGATAAACAGTGAAATAAACTGCTGTACAATCTTAAAACAAGTAACTATAATAAGCGTAGGTAAAAAGTCTAAATGTAAGTAAAAAGTCCAAGTGTAAACTCAGTATAAGAGTATTATGACATGTAAGCCAATCCCAGATAATACTGTGAAAATCAAATGCAGTTAAGATGAGTGGTAAATCCCTCCATCGTGAAAGCAACAGCCAATGCCAGGCCAATCCACTGTAGTGACACCTACAGTAAATGTGTTCCAGCCCCTTACCTTACTGCTGTAAGATTACAGCATGAATAAATCTAATGCAACAATCCGCAGAGGGTCCCTCTTTGATGGTTCCAGAGAGGGATTGTAGTATGTCCTTCTTCGCTTATAGGCTCAGTATTTTGTAAATAGATGAGAAATCCCAATAGCGTAATCCCGTTTAAAACAAGCCAATTTAGTAGAATAAAAATGTAGATAGACTCACTTTTAGTTAAAAAATACAGATGGTGCTCCACGAGAGCTGAGTTTACACTTGGACTTTTTCCTTACATTTGGACTTTTTGATTTACTCTTATTATAGTTACCGCACTCATTTTAAGATTTCACGGCAGTTTATTTCACTGTTTATCAATATGTGATTATTTTCAAGTTACAATCACCTCTTATTGTTGAATATTGTTTCACTTTGCAATTTAGCACCCAGCAAGATTGCACTGATACGCATTGTGTGTTCTAACCTTGCACCAGCACTTTAATATAGTAATTTTAGTTGGTTCACAGCGCAACATCACAATTTTACCCCTTTTTTCCACTTTATCTGTTAAGGAACAGCTTACCAGGTGTTTGCTAGACATGTGCAAAAGTGAAAAATTTGTTTTGTTTCGTTTTAATTCATCATGTAATTCATTTTGTTAAGTTAGGTTTGTTACATGTGTTGAATTCGTTTTCGGAATTCGTTAGTTTTCGACCGAATTTCGAAAAATCTGGTCGAAATCGAAAATATTTCGAACGTTTTCGTAATTCGTTCGTTTTCGACCGAATTTCGAAAACAAATAGTCTATTTTCGAATAGAATTTTTTTCTAATTCAATTCAAATATAATTTTTTTTTAGAATTCGGTAAAGTCGTTAATATTGCAATTCGGGAATTCGTATGCATCCGAATGTCCGAATAATGAAAAATGTGTCCGAATTTCGATTTGGAACGAAACGAAATGCACATGCCTAGTGTTTGCTGCAGTGTACCCTTATCTGACAGTACGGGAGTAATACATTTATTGGACCTGGGGGCTGACTTTTCAGAAAAACAAGAAGAATGTATCATCTGCTTCACACACATGGTCTGGGTCTTCAGAAAACTTTGACTCTCCACAAAATGTTTCCTCAAATTTCTCCCCAATGTTGGAGATGCCTTAACCAAGAGGGCATCCACCTCCATATATTCTGAACCTACTCAGTTCTGTCACAATTCTACAGATTGACATCTGGCGCTCATGTCACCCAAGCAATACAAATGCTCTCTGACCTTACACAGAATAAATGCAGCTAAGGCATGTATTTCACTGTTATTTCACCTTTATCACCTTTATCTATTGGCCTAGTTCAGCCATTAGAGTTGACTAGAGACTATTCTTCGTTATGTGGCACTTTTGAGGAGTGTTTTTTGTTCTTTTATCAAACCTTTACCTCTGCACTGCCAAGGTTCACTGCTCATTTTGCCTAGGTGATGATAAATAAGGCAACATCATAACTTACTCCCTCTGCAGTCTGTGCTTTCCCCTGCTGTATGACAATCCCATAATATAGGTGGTCCTCTGCATCCTTACATAAAATGTAGGACTGCTGAAATGTTTGCTATTATTATCAGAGAGTTGTGACCTGCGACTTTGAAGGACCAGTCACAAAAAAAGAGCTTTAAGAGTATTTTCAAGGAGTTTAAAAATAAATGATAGTACGAAACAGTACTCCCTATAATACAGTACAGTAAAACCTTGGTTTGAGAGTCACTTGGTTTAAGAGCGTTTTGCAAGAACTTTAAAATACATTTTGACTTGATATACAAGCGATGTTTTATACAAGTAGTAGCATCATGTCACAACTAGTATAAGTATAAGTATAAAAGCGAGTATAAAACCGAACAGAGGCACCTTTAAGTGTAGCAATATGGTTACATTTAAGGAAGGTACAATATTTAGCAACTCACATGGTTGATCATAAAAACAGGCACATGCAAGTATGCAGGCATCCGGGACAAAGCTGTCCACATAGATCATCCTCCTCACCACCTTCGACGTAATCCCTGACTCATTTTTAAATTGCTCCACTGCAGGTTAGTCTTCCCGGTCACTATTGCAGACTGACAGCGGTAAGAGCCGGCGGTATGGAGGAAGGTCTATGTGGACAGCTTTTCCCCTGATGCCTGTGTACTTAGTTATGGTTGCACAACCTATCACATAATATTGTATATGGACTATAAAAAGAAGGACTTATGAATAAATGTTTGTGCAACAAATCATCTGAGTTTCCATTATTTCTTATGGGGAAATTTGCTTTGATATACAAGTGCTTTGGATTACAAGCATGTTTCTGGAACATATTATGCTCGCAATCCAAGGTTTTCCTAAATATTAATCTGAAGCCAGTGTTAAAATGCTTTTTGCTAAGTCTGTTCCTTGGTATACATCTCTCATTCAAAGTCCCTAACAAACCCCCCTCCCTTTACTTGTTGGAACCCATATAAGCAATACTAGGCCAGATTCACATAGAATCGGCGGCGGTGTATCGTATGCCATTTACACTACGCCGCGGCAACTTACTGGAGCAAGTGCCGTATTCACAAAGCACTTGCTCTGTAATTTGCGGGGGGGGTTGTGTAAATGGCCCGGCGTAAGGCTGCATAATTCAAAGGGGGCGGCTTGTATTTAAATTAAGCGCGCCCCGCGCTGATCGAACTGCGCAGTAGCCCAGTGCGCATGCTCCAGCTCACGTTGAAAAACGTAAATGAAGCCGACGTGAGCATCATTGACGTAAAGCCCTATTCGCGAACGACTTAATAAAACAAAGTAAACGACGGAAAAAGACGACGCTGTCCCGACGCCATACTTAACATGGCATACGACGGACCTACCTAAACTTACCCCTCATATAGCAGGGGTAAGTTTACGCTTACGGAAACTACGTAAATGACGACGAGGCGGCGCAAAATTGTTCGGGAATCGGCGTATCAGGCTCATTTGCATAGACATAGACAAATCAACGTAAACACCACCTAGCGGCCGGCGTAACATTACATTTAAGATCCGACGTTGTAAGTGAGTTACACCAGTCGGATCTTAGCGTAAATCCGGCGTATCATGTTTTCTGGATAGAAAACAATGATACGCTGGCGGGAAATTCGAATTACGCCGGTGTATCTGTAGATACACCGGCGTAATTCTTTTGTGAATCTGGCCCACTGTGTTTTATATCCCACATGCTTACGCTACATAGTGATTGGCCTCATTTAAAGTCCCCCTGACCAAACTTTCTCTTTTTCTGTCCAGTGATAAAATTACTGTTTCCCTAAGAAGCAATTGTTGTAAACAACTATACAGACATGTTTGATAGACCACCACTAATCACTAATGTGTGGCTAAAGCTATAAAATAAGGTCTTAAAATGGCTGACAAAGATGCTTTAAAAATAAATTATGCATGATTCAATAAAAGGGAGCATAGAGTAATGGTGCTAGAGCATAAATCAACTAATTAATTATGTACCAGCAACTGAAATATAGCATTTCAGCAGAAGTCTATAGTAGACATAGAAACTATTACTAGATCTTTTTGCTTGGCTATATCTCTGCTAAGATTGTCTGTCTGCAGCTTAAAAATATTTAAATATAATAAAAAACTAAACATTTTGTAAAGCTAAAATGTGGATAAATATGTTTAAAAGACAAACACTTATTAATGCATTAAAGTATTTTTAAAGATGAAATCAATGCATTAAATACAGTCAATGCATTTTGGGTAAAGGTGTCCCCGTTATTCAGGTCTTAAGCAGTAGATGTTAGGATCACAATGGAATTCCCTATAGGACCTATGTTAAGGCTTAATAATAATTCTTTAAATGCTCTTAACTAATAAACATTTCAAAAATACCTTTAACCACCTAAGGACCGAGCCTCTTTCTGAGATTCAGTGTTTACAAGTTAAAACGTTTTTTTGATTGAAAATTACTTAGAACCCCCAAACATTTTTTTTTAACACCCTGGAGAATAAAATGGTGATTGCTGCAATACTTTTTGTCAAACCGTATTTGCGCAGCGGTCTTACAATCATCCTTTGTTTGGGAAAAAAACAAGTTTTTAAGTCAACAGTAAAGTTAGCCCAATTTTTTTTATATTGTGAAAGAAGACGTTACGCCAAGTAAAGTGATACCCAGCATGTCACACTTCAAAGTTGCGCCCGCTCATGGAATGGCGACAAACTTTTAGCCTTAAAAATCTCAATAGGCAAAGTTTAAAATATTGTACAGGTTGCATGTTTTGAGTTACAGAGGAGGTCTAGGGCTAGAATTATTTGTTGTGCTGTAACGATTGCGGCGATACCTCACATGTGCGGTTTGAACACCGTTTTCATATGCGGGCTCTACTCACTTATGCGTTCACTTCTGCATGCGAGCTCAGGGAGACGGGACGCGTTTACATTTTTCTTATTTATTTTATCTTTTATTCTTAACTTTTACACTGTTCTTTTCTTGACGTCGCATCCGCCCTGCAATGATATGGAGACAGGAGGGGCCATCTTACCCTCACTCCACCGCCGATAAAAGTGATCTTGTGACAAATAAATTTCTGAATAGTGTGGCATTTGTATTCTGCCCAATATTCAGTCAATACTTTGTAGAACCACCTTTCACTGCAATTACAGCTGGAAGTCTTTTAGGGATTTATCTATTAGCTTTGCACATCTAGTAAGTGACATTTTTTTAATTAAAATTTTAAATTGAGTGAAATTTTTGCCCATTCTTCTATGCAAAATAGCTCAAGCTCTGTCAGATTGGATGGATTGTATCTGTGAACAGCAATTTTCAAATCTTGCTACAGATTGTCAATTGGATTTAGGTCTGGACTTTAATTGGGCCATTCGAACACATGAATATGCTTTGATACAAACCATTCAATTGTAGCTCTGGCTGTATGTTTAGGGTTGCTGTCCTGCTGGAAGGTGAACCCCAGTCTCAAGCCTTTTGCAGATTCTAAGATTGCCCTGTATTTGGCTCTACCCATCTTCCCATAAACGTTGACCCTGTTCCTGCTGAAGAAAAGCATCCCCACAACATGATGCTGCCACCACCATGTTTCACGTGGAGATGGTGTGTTCAGCTTGATGGGCAGTGTTAGTTTTCCGCCTTTTAGACCAAAAAGTTCAATTTAAGTCTCATGACTAAAGCACCTTCTTCCACATGTTTGCGGTGTTCCCACATGACTTCTCACAAACTGCAAATGGGACTTCTTATGGCTTTCTTTCAACAATGACTTTCTTCTTACCACTCTTCCATAAAGGCCAGATTTGTGGAGTGCGCGACTAATAGCTGTCCATTGGACAGATTATCCCACCTGAACTGTGGATCTCTGCAGCTCCACCAGAGTTACTATGGGCCTCTTGTCTGCTTGCCTGATTAATGCGCTCCTTGCCCGGCCTGTCAGTTTAGGTGGATGGCCATGTCTTGGTAGGTTTGCAGTTGTGCCATACTCTTTCCATTTTCAGATGATGGATTGAACAGTTCTCCGTGAGATGTTCAAAGCTTGGGATATTTTTTGATAACCTAACCCTAACCTGTCTGGTGTGTTCCTTGGCCTAATTTTAATTTTTTTTTTCTTTATTAATTTTCTTTAAAGCTATAAAATTACACAAAAAGCCGCACAACTTTTGTCAGCCTAACATCTAATTTTCCATCCATTGCAAACAAATAATACATTAAATACATTTATGATCCCCCCTCACCTCCACCTAAGACCCCTCCCCCAGATCTATGATGCTTAGTTTTCCTCCTTTTTTTTGCTATCTCTTCCAACGCTCTAATGTATCTCCTATTCTTCTGTCTCGGATTTATATTCCTAGAAGTTCAGCGAATCTTGTTGAATACTTATATTTTATTCAGTCTCTCCACTTCACTTCGAACCCCTCCATTCCCTCCTCACAACTGAACCGTAAATACTCTAAGTTATAGATTTAATTTGCTCTATTGCACAACTCTTCATTGTGTGCCTCTCTGGGTCTTGCCTCTGTCTCGGTAATAAACTTTTAGCGGCATTTAGTAGCTGGGGGGATACGTTTCGTCACAATATGACATTGTCCTGGGGCATGGGCAACGTGCTGACTCACTCTTAAATAATAAATACAATTAGAACCACGCCTCAGTTTGAACCTCAGGTGGCCAGACCTAAAATCTCCAAATTGGAAAAGGGAAAACCCAACTATGGCTTTAGGGAAAGAACAAATAAGCCTAAATGACTAGGAATTAACCTTATGTCTCAACCCCACCCTATTTAATACTAAAAACAAATATATATATATATATATATATATATGTATATCTAACAATTTAAAAACACCATGGGGATCATGTCAAAACAAGTCTCCAGTGTCATAAATATAGTAACGTGCCACTACTGCCACCAGTGGTCAACACACATAACAGTCTATAGATAAATATTAATAAGTTCTTAGTTGTATATGATGACAAAAAACATCAGTCCAAAAAAAAAAAATAGAATCCTAGACCTATTCTTGTAGTAATTAGGCTTATTCGTTTTTAAAGTTTTTACAGAAAGAAAGAAATGAACAGTGACAAAAGTAAAATGAATTAGTAAAGCAATAGTACACAGGCAATGACCAAATAATAACTAAAGGACAAAAACACAAATGCAAATTACACTAGAGACATATTTATAAAGCAGTGAAACTGCTCATTTACCAAATATTTACTGCAGATGAATCTTTTAGGTGCAGTGATTGATTCATTACCAGTGAATGTTTGGTGAAAGTCACATTCATTGTTTTATAAATGTGCCCCTAAGTGATATAAATGACACTAACCCAGATACAAAATGAATACGCCTTCTACGTAAAGAGTAGGAATGTGCCAAACATACTTGGGTTTGTCTTGAGTGGGGTTTGGCTAACATTATTAAAGTTTGAGTACCGATTACAAATTGAAGTCAATGGGAGCTGAATGTTAAAAAAAAAAAACTCTAAAGCCGTGTACACACGATTGGATATCTGATGGAATCTAATCCGGTGGATTTTTTCGTCGGATGTCCGATGAAGCTGACTTTCATCAGTCTTGCCTACACACCACCAGTCAAAAATCCGACAGTGGCAAAACGCGGTGACGTAAAACACTACGATGAGCCGAAAAAAATTAAGTTCAATGCTTCCGAGCATGCTTCGACTTGATTTTGAGCATGTGTGGACTTTTCTCCGATGGAGTTCCACACAGACGATCTGATTTTTCTATTGTTTTTTTAACACAGATGGAAATAAAAACGATGGTGCCCACACAAGATCGGTTTGTCCAATGAAAACAGTCCATCGGTCTGTTTTCATCGGACAAAACGATCGTGTGTACATGGCTTAATGGGCATTTTTTAGGCCAATAGGCAAGGGAGTCCAACAAATGGTATGGGAGTTGGGCATTGCACTGGGGAACATCTACCAGAAAAAAAACAATTCTAAAAATGTCAAATTGGTGAGAAGCAGCGATTTTAACCAAGCTTTAAGGCATAACTTTTATTTTGGTTTTGGATAGAGTGGAGAAGGATTATGTACACCTGTCAGTTTTTATTGCGGTCTGTGTCCCCATTAAGGAGATTCTCCCTCTCTATTTGTCCAGTTTACTGTGAACATCGAAAGTGAAAATAAAAGAAAATCAAAAATTTCAGATTGACGCCAGAACAATGGGATATGGGATATTTGGTGAAGGTAAATGGGACACAGATGGCCAAAAAAAAACTGCCTTACTCAATCCAAAATGAAAAGAAAATGTTTTGCCTTTAGTTACCTTTAAGTGAAACATAAAAAGCATAATTATTTTAAATAACATGGCAGGGGGGTGACCAGAACCTGCCTATGAAGTGACGCTTCTGTACAATGTAAACAACTTAGGGCAGCAAAATTCAGTTTACAAAAAATAGTGTTTCTAACATTAGCTCCCAGCATCTTATGTCTGTTTGTTAGCAAAGTGACCAGGGATTCCCCTCGCCTATACCAGACCCGTATCCTAGATGATAATCGGGGACTCCAGCACACCACAGAAAAAAAAACGTGGTTTGGTTTTTGTGGTTCGGTTGTCTATGGGAGCTTCTTGCCTGGAGATGGAGTTTATGCAATCTAGATCCCTGTAATGCAGGATGAATACTGTTTGATAAGAGGTCATCCTTTTTCTTTTGAAGGAGCAGTTTTGAGTGCACAGGCCTTTTATTATTTAGAGACTAGAGTTACTGTATTGTATTTCCATATTTCAGACTTTTTTCTCTTATTTTGGATTATTGCATTTATTTGCACATTTTGAACTTTTTTTTACTGTATAGCTAAAATATGAATCTTGGTTTAAAATATATATTTTTTATATGTTTAATGGATTCTAATGCCGAGTACACACGATCATTTTTTGGGCTAAAACAACGTTAAAAAAACACGCATGCTCAGAAACAAGTTATGAGACGGAAGCGCTTGTTCTGGTAAAACTACCGTTCGTAATGGAGTAAGCACATTCATCACGCTGTAACAGACAGAAAAGCATGAATCATCTTTTACTAACACAAAATCAGCTAAAGCAGCCCAAAGGGTGACGCCATCCGAATGGAACTTCCCCTTTATAGTGCCGTTGTACGTGTTGTAGGTCACCGCTCTTTGCTAGAGCATTTTTTTCCACTATTGTGTGTAGGCAACGTTGTTTTAATGAGGAAGTTGAAAAAAATGTTGTTTTTTCTAGAGGCTGAAAAACGTTGTTTTTTACAACTCGAAAAATGATCGTGTGTACGCGGCATTACAGATTTCAATGTTTATCGCAATGCTACTCCTGTGATCGTGGTTTTTGGATGTTGAGCTATGATTTGTTTTTCTGTCCACTAGAGATGCTAGTGGGTTACCTTTTATAAATAATTAAAGACGAAGTGGATTGAGTATTATTTAATAATTATTATTTTTTAGTGAACATGTTCTGTTTAATGATTATTGATTTATGTGAACATTTTGAAATACAAATATAGCAATAGTTTATGGTTTATACTTTGGCATTTATGAACGTAATCAAGGAGTGCCATACATGGGTTGTATATAAGCTATTACAGCAGTCAGCACTATCAACCGACCCCTTGAGAAAGTTTTCTATGATGAAACACATCAGGGTAGAGCCTCATACTGATGTCTTTACACCTGCTATGGGGATTTTCTGAGGTGTCTCAATTTTACTGTTCAAATGTGAGTATTTTTCTTTTATGAAATAAAAAGTGCTTTACACTTTGTAGCTTATGGTTACATCTGGATCCTACTGGTTACTCCGGCGGTTCATGGCTGCTATCATAATCATTATGAAGGTGCCTAGGCTTATACTGAGTTCAGGAGACTTCTTACAGTGTGGGCATATATTCTTTTGGTGAGCTGCAGATATACTTTTTATTGCAGGAACACACAAGGGGATATGCACCGAATATTATGATTGTCACCCTGGTCATATTTGTGAGTTTCATTTATTTAGTTGCACAAATGTATTATTATTTTATTAAAAGGTACAGTGAAATATTTTTTGGTTTAGTAGCAGTGGCGTAACTAGAACCTTCAGGGCCCCGATGCAAGAAACCAGGAAGGGCCCCCCCTGACCCCCAGATAGGGCTCTTTTCTCCGAGCCCGGTGGCGTTACAGGACCCGGTCGCAAGTAGGCGGCTGCATATAAATGAACCGATTTCTCCAGTTCCCCTTGCTTTCTTTCCTCTCCCTCCCGCAGGCATTCAGCGGCTGCAGGAGGAAAATGGAGAGATTGGTTCTTCGCAATCTTTTTCCAGTCAGGGCACCCTTGAAGTATACCCCTAGGTGAATGTGGCTACACTGCAACCCCCTTGCAACTGTGTGCATTGCATACAGTTGCAGCATAGTGATGATGTATTTAAGGGGTTAAAACAGGCAGTCAGGAAGCAACATGTTGCCTCTTCACCAGCTGTCAAATGTCTCTGAAAAACAATCCAAGCATGGATCGCTTTTCGGAGGCAAAGCATTTTTTTTAAAATACTATGAACAAGCAAAAAAAATAAACAAATAGGTTCTAATTGTACACAAATAGGGGATCGGGATTAAAAGTGCATACATAAAATGTGCATACATACATGTAAACACACATATAAAAACACACACACACACACACACATATATATATATATATAAATGCATATATGCACACACATATAAATCAGTGGCAGCTGGTACTCAAACTTTTTAGGGGGGCGCAAGCAAACGGAAAAATGCTTAAAAAAAACATAATTTGCAGTGCAAATCAAAAGCTCTCACTGTGCCCATCAAATGCTGCCACTGTGCCCATCAAATGCCGCCACTGTGCCCATCAAACGCCACCACTGTTCCCATCAAATGTCGCCACTGTGCCCAGCAAATGCTGCCACTGTGCCCAAACTCTGCCACTGTGCCAAACGCTGCCACTGTTTCCATCAAATGCTGCTACTGTGCCAAAACGCTGCTACTGTGCCCATTTAAACACTGCGCCATCAAATGCCGCCACGGTGCCCATCAAACTCTGCCACTGTGCCCATCAAACTCTGTCACTGTGCCCATCAAATGCTGCCAGTATGCCATCAAATGCTGCAACTGTGGCATCGAATGCCACCACTGTGAATCCCCCCTAGCCCCGTCCGACTCTTACCCTGTCTCGTGGGGCTGCGGGTGACTGCACGGGTCCTCCATGCATCTCCTGCCATCCTTATCTCCCGTCCTCTCCTCCTGATAAGTGTCCAATAGCCGCTCCTATTGTTTCAGCCAATCAGGTGATGGGTAACAGACCCGCACACCTGATTGGTGGAGAGGTGGTTCAGTGTTAGCAAAGTGAATATTAATTCGCCTTTCTAACACACCTGGGTGGACTGTGAGCGCCCAGCATGGCGCTCGCGGTTCACCTATTTTGAAGCCTATTAGAGACTATGGCTCTAATCAGGTGCTTCAACACCCCCCCTGTGATTCACACACAGTATATACATATACACACACAGTATATACATATACACACACACACAGTATATACACACAGTATATACATATACACACACACACACACAGTATATACATATACACACAGTATATACATATACACACACACAGTATATACACACAGTATATACATATACACACACACAGTATATACATATACACACACACAGTATATACATATACACACACACAGTATATACATATACACACACATACACAGTATATACATATATACACACACAGTATATACATATATACAAACACACACAGTATATACATATATACACACAGTATATACATATACACACACACAGTATATACATATACACACACACAGTATATACATATATACACACACACAGTATATACATATATACACACACACAGTATATATATATACACACACACACAGTATATACATATACACACACACAGTATATACATATACACACACACAGTATATACATATACACACACACAGTATATACATATACACACACACAGTATATACATATACACACACACAGTATATACATATATACACACACACACAGTATATACATATACACACACAGTATACATATACACACACACAGTATATACATATACACACACAGTATATACATATACACACACACAGTATATACATATATACACACACACAGTATATACATATATACACACACACAGTATATACATATACACACACACAGTATATACATATACACACACACAGTATATACATATACACACACACACAGTATATACATATACACACATACAGTAGATAGTAAAAAAAAAAAAAAACGGGAGACATTTACCTTGGCACTTCCTGCCTGGTACTGCACTCTAGGGGGAGACAAAGAGCACAGCACTGACTACTTTCACTTTTGACAAGCTCCTTCCCTGCACACTGTGCAGCTGACGATCGTGAAACTCATGTCAGCCGCCCCTGTCGCCGCTCCTCCTATCAAAGCAAGGGGCCCGGTCGCCATGGCGATCTCAGCACCCCTATAATTACACCACTGTTTAGTAGACTCAAAGTAAAGGGATGAGGTGATCACATTGATCAAATATGAACATGAAGGATCTCTGTGTTGAGGGACTGTGGAATGGTATAGTTCAAACGCCGCTCACCCCCCCCCCCCGCCCCGTTCCTGGACAGCCAGGCTGCATAACTAGATCAGGGTCTGGTGTGGAATTTGGGAGGGAACCTCAAGCTTTTTTTTTGCATGAGGTTCCTGTTTACAATCCAACAAGGGGTCCCCCTTAAAATCCAAGAGATGAGGGGTTTGGTATGAATATTGGTGGTGTGCCCACACTGATTTAGTTTTTTAATACAAACCCCACCCCTTTGCTTGTGCTTGTGGTTTTGACCTTACTGAACATTAATTTAGTTTAACCATTTGCTGAACATTTAAAAAAGCAAGATTCAGCCTAAACCTAAATCAGTAAAATCAGTAATTTCATTCATACCTTTTGTATTTTACCAGAAAATGTGTTTAAAACAGAGTTCCACCCAAAAGTGGAACTTCCGCTCATCAGATTCCTCCCTCCTCCAGTGCCACAATTGGCACCTTTCGGGGGGAGTGGGGACCAGTTGCCTGTCTTTGACAGGTATCCTTTCCCACTTTCGGGAGTCCGGGCCGTGGGCCGTGATGTCAGCGTGGGGCTCCCTCCTTCTCCCCCAGCTTCCAGGACAGTAGGAGAGAGGAGCGGACCTCAATAATGCGCAGTAGGGTTCCCGACGTGAACCTGAAAGGCTACACTGCCGGGTACTCTTACCCGCAATGGCGACGGCAGCACCCAACAGCTGATGGAAACATCAGCTGCAGGTGCCGACATATCTGGACTCAAGGACAGATAAGTGTCCATTTATTAAAAGCCAGCAGCTGCAGTATGTGTAGCTGCTGTTTTTTTATTTATTTTTTTAAGGGTGGGACACCACTTTAAGTTGATGCATAGGTAAGGGGGATTTATTTTTACTTCCTGCTTTGCTTGACATCTATTACATACACAGGAAATAAGGAGACATTTCCCAAATTAGGACACAGATAACACTGAAAGGTTTAAACATGACAACAAACTGGGCTCTGTATTCTGATTTTCTAAGGGTCACTGAAATTGTCACTGGTAATACTAACTCCAATTCAGCAGCACTGCACAAATTGGGGATTCCCTTTAGGAAAAGGGAAAGGTCCAAGATTTGAGAATCCACATGCATGCAATCCAATGACGGTGCCAAACAATCATCCAAGGCCAAGGGCCAAAGGATTTTAATGGTAAAATTGATTCATGCTGTATACTCTTATCACTGACACAACCTGCCTGCCAGATACTTTTCAGGTAGTAAATTCCAATGCAGATCTGTTGGGTATGCTCGGTATCTGCTCACCGGAGACAATACAGACACAGTGAAAATCCTTAAGCCCTAAAGAAGGGGGAGTGTGTTTGACCCTCGAAACACTCATATCATTCAAATACCTTGGGCCAGATTCAGGATGGCGAGCGATTCTTTTGGCTGGCGTAACGTTTCTCATTTACGTTTCGCCGCCGCAACTTTTAGCGCAAGGGCTGTATTCACAAAGCACTTGCTCCTAAAGTTGCGGCGACGTAGCGTAAATGGGCCGGCGTAATTCAAATTCGGCAGGTAGGGGGCGTGTAGTTTTTAAAATAGGCGCAATCCCGCGGCGAACGTACTGCGCATGCGCCGGCCGTCAATGTATCCCAGTGCGCATGCTCCAAATTATGACGGTGTTTGGGACGTGAACATCAATGACGTCAATGCCCATTCACGGACGAGTTGCGCAAACGACGTAAAACTTTTTTAATTTGACGCGGTCACGACGTCCATACTTAACATAGGATGCGCCTGCTTTTTGTTGCTTTATCTTTACGCCGGGAAAACCCTTACGTAAACGTCGTAAAGTCACTGCGTCGGGCCTGCGTACGTTCGTGACTTGCCGTATCTCGCTGATTTACATATTCTCTGCGTAAATCTGTTACAATTACGCCTGTCGGATCTTTGCAGCAAACCGGCGTATCTTGTTTTCTGCATACAGAAAACAGATAAGCCGGCGCAAAGTGTGAGTTATGCTGGCGTATCACTGATACGCCGGCGTAACTCTACCTGAATCTGGCCCCTTGAGTTCTTGGACGTTTGCACATTTTCTTGGCGCTCCTATTGGATAGTAATAATGAAAAGTTGACAGGGATTCAAAACTTTCCCCCTATTCAAAACAAAAAAATACATTTGTCTGGATTATTGATGCCTGACATAGCTTTACTTTTTTTTTTCCTGATTTCCCCAGGAGCTTATGTTTCCAGTGTATATACTTTGTGTTCCACAGAAATTAAATAATTTTTTACCCTTCAGTTTACCCTAAAGGTCATTTAAATTACATATGTTATGTATGTTTCTAATAAACTACAGAGGTATGACAAATGAGACTCATTAAAAACACAGAATATAGCCTTAAACTGTATAGCATATTCAATAGCATTATTACTCTCTTACAACGTTGCACTGTACATTCTGCAGAAATCTCTAAAGTACAAATCATAGAATCATAAATATTTTATGGTGCCATCTGTTCATTTGCCTGGCTCATTTTACAGTGTGTAGAGCTCAGCGACAAAGCAGATAAAAAGAATCCTAAAAGCAGTATGGTCTACATTTCTGTCTAACATACGGCAATGTACCTTCTGTCAGTCAGGCAATCGCTTACTTATACAATGTGTTACCTAATCACACACAGAGCCAGTGAGGGACTTGTAGGGAAACCTAATGAATATTAGAGCAGTGTTGTCCTTAGTATGGGGCCATACTGTGGCTATACCACTGCTTAAAGTGGCATTATATTCTGAAATATTTTAATTGTACATATCTATAAAAATAGTCAGTGTACCTTTTGGAAGAACCTTGCAATCTCTGATGTTTTCTACATTTGTAAATACCTGACTGCTCCTGTCCTTTCTCTTCACATTTTAATTGTTGGATGGGAACCTAATAGAGCCGATTCCCCAGCTGAGCATTGTGACACTCAATGCACATGCTCCACTATTGTATCCAGAGAAATCTATTCACTTAATTTATTCTTGCTGCAAACTGACCCATGTGACTTTTCATCAGCTGCAGGGGCAGCTAGAGCACTCAAATTTGCATGTTCTCCTTCTCCCTGCTTCCCAACATGACCATTGTGTCATCCAGAGTGGATCTAGCCAGAATAATTGATAACGCCCTCTCCCTGCTTGCCGTTCTATGTGACACAAATTACCCAAGCTGCAGAGGCATGTAAAACATTGTGATTGGCAGCAGCTCCTCCTTTTTTTGTCACACATGACCGCAACAGGGGCCAATCATCATCATGTGGGTGTGAAAAGACCCTTCACACTCCCTGGAGCAACATTTGATAGCAGCATCAGAGGATTACTGCTTGCTCCTTCTCTAGGTCCCATAGTGTGGCGGGAAAGGATATACAGAAGTCACAGGAAAAGATATCCGGCCCATTTATTTTGCTACGTAATATGTTCTTTTCATTTCAGTGTAGAAAATCGTTATGAAATTGGTGCTCTGGATTTAACTACTTCCTATCCCATAGGCCATTTATAAAGGACTTGGGTTGAAGTGGTTGTATCAGGATCATGACTGCAGCTACGGTCATGATCCTGGTATTGTTCTTTTTAGTGCTTTTCACTTTTAGGTAAAAGTGATCCGAACTGCAGAAGGACCCCCGCAACCAGGCTCTCCCGTCCCATCTGGGAGCCTAGTAAAGATGTGACCATGTCATTGGCTTCCCCAGACACAGTGAAAGGAACTGTTGTTGTTCATCCTACTGTGTGACATCAGAAACCAGAAGAGACAAGGATTGTGTCACTTCCAGGTTGAAATAAACAAAGTGTTACTAGATTGTGAAAGCATCTGATCAATTTAAAGTGCCCCACCCCCAATGCTGAGGTACAAATTCAAATATACACTTAGGCCTCGTACACACGACCGAGGAACTCGTCGGGCGAAACACATCGTTTTCCTCGTCGAGTTCCTTGTTAGGCTTATCGAGGAACGCAACAAGCTTGCTTTGCGTACACACGTTAAAGACCAAATCTCCTCGTTCTCAAATGCGGTGACTTCAACACATACAATGGCAGGGGCTGCTTTTGCTAATCTCATGTTACTGTGTGTTAGGAAAAAGTTTGGTAAGAGACATTTTCACTTTCCAGTCTGTTACAGCGTGACAAATGTGCTATTTCCATTACAAACGCTACTTTTATCGAAGGTGTGCGGGTTTCTAAGCATACACACCAACGTGTTTCTCGTCGAAAAGCAGCCTGACGAGGAACACGACGAGCCGATTTGGACTCCCGTCGAGGAAAAAGAGAACTTGCTCTCTTTTTTGCTCGTCGAATTCCTCGACAGTTTCCTCGATGAAAAACGTACACACGACCGGTTTCCTCGGCAAAAAAGCTCTCCCATCAAGTTTCAGGTATACACTTAGGTCCCGCACGCATATGTAAATGTTGATTGCACCACATATCTGAGGTATCTCACAGGCGTGAGCTCTGAATGGTACTAACAGTATGGGACAGCAGAAAAAAATAGTTAAGGTTTTAGCAGGATTTTGAAAACCTTGAACACATTTGGGAGGATTAATAAAAAGCATCTCTCAGCTAGTGCGATTGCCAATATCAACTAATCAGCTTCCATTTTATATGTTTTCCACACAGCTTAGAAAATGCAAAATCTAAAAGATGATTGGCTAGTTGAGACAAAATCTCAGTGAGTTATTTTTTATTAATTCATCCCATTGAGTTTGTGAGTACCAAAAATGTAAATGGTTCCAATTTAAAACAAACAAAAAAAGCTGTCCACACAGCATTGTGTATTTTTCATTATCACACTACTAGTGTGAATTTGGCTGCAGAATCTTAAAGCATGTGGGATAGGATAGCTTTCTAGGAGTCATTATTAAACTCCCCAAAAATTGTCAAGGTTTAGCAAAATATTGTATTAGTAACCTCTTGTTTGTAATAGTACACAACAAAGCTCGCTAGCCATATCTGGTAGGTGTAGGAATCAGTATTTAATCTGAACATTATGTGCCAGATTTTTTACATTCTGATACTTTTTAGATATTAAATGACAGACACCGAAATTAGGCAGCAGTCATCTAACGGTGTAAATGTATGCCATGTTCTTGAAATACAGGGCACGGAACTGTCATTTCATCTTACATTTCAAATTTAATATGAACAATGTACTTTGTTCTGATGGCCGTATTAAAGTTGGAATATCTTAGCAGTGTTTAGATTTAATCTCCAGGATAGGTTCATGTTTCACATTTTTCTTAACTGTTCCTGAAACATCAATCTGAGAGCCTCCATTCTCTTGCTAATATTCTTTATTGCACAACGATGTATCCTCTCCTGCAAAAAGGAATCCAGTTGAGTATACCATTGTCTCATCCACTCTGTTTCCTTTCCATTGCAAAGGCTAAGTCCTCTGTAAACTTTAGTCAGGAAAGAGACAATTTTCTCATCATTGCACATTTTGCAACGTTGAAATATCCAATCCCACCATCCTTCCCAAAACACCTGGCCAAAATTCTCATCTATGTGGGCAGCGATGACTCTTTTCAGAGATTTTTTCTTCAAAGCTGTAATGTCATCTTCTTGGAGATTATTTCCTAGAAGTCTAAGTGAAAAAAAATAAAAAATCAAGATGTGGGTAAAACATTTGACATATTTGGAGATGATTTACTGAAAGGGCAATACTATCTTTATTGGATATTTATTGGGTGTTTAATATATAAATCAAATGTAAGTACTAATTAAAATCACATTAAGAGGGAATTTTGTTTTAATAAAGCCTAAGCTAAAATTACTTTACCTTAGTTAACCACTTTAGCCCCGGACCATATTGCTGTCCAAAGACCAGAGCACTTTTTGCAATTCGGCACTGCGTCGCTTTAACTGACAATTGCGCGGTCATGCGACGTGGCTCCCAAACAAAATTGGCGTCCTTTTTTTCCCACAAGTAGAGCTTTCTTTTGGTGGTATTTGATCATCTCTGCGGTTTTTTATTTTTTGCGCTATAAACAAAAACAGAGCGACTATTTTGAAAAAAATGCAATATTTTTTACTTTTTTCTGTAATAAATATCCCCCAAAAATATATATAAAAAATTTTTTTCCTCAGTTTAGGCCGATACGTATTCTTCTACATATTTTTCGTAAAAAAAATCGCAATTAGCGTTTATTGATTGGTTTGCGCAAAAGTTATAGCGTTTACAAAATAGGGGGTAGTTTTATGGCATTTTTATTATTATTATTTTTTTTACTAGTAATGGCGGCGATCAGCGTTTTTTTTCAGTACTGCGACCTTATGGCGGACACTTCGGACACTTTTGACACATTTTTGGGACCATTGGAATTTTTTTAGCGATCAATGCTATAAAAATGCATTGGATTACTATAAAAATGCCATTGGCAGTGAAGGGGTTAACACTAGGGGGCGGGGAAGGGGTTAAGTGTGTTCCTATTTGTGTTCTAACTGTATGGGGGGGGTGGACTTACTAGGGGGAATCACTGATCTTCCGTTCATACATTGTATGAACAGAAAATCAGCATTTCCCCCGCTGACAGGAACGAGCGCTGTGTGTTTACACACACAGCTCCCGTTCCCTGCTCTGTAACGAGCGATCGCGTGTGCCCGGCGGCGATCGTGCCCGCTGGGCACACGCACGGGACTCGGGGGGGAGCGGGGGGCGCGCGCGCGGGCTGCCGGAGGCGCGCACGCGCCCCCTAGTGGCCGTCGAAAGTGGCGACGTAGAGCTACGGGCTCTCGCGCAGCAGTGCCGACCTGCCGCCGTATTACTGCGGCGGCTGGTCGGCATGTGGTTAAAGAAGGTAAAGAGCCCAATTGCCAGTAACAAATGCTGTATCAGTTATTATGAACTGCTTCTTCTTTTAAAAAAAAAAGACAAATGTGTTAGTCCAATCTAATTTAGTCTTGATAAAGCAATGGAATGTCCATAATCCATCTATTCTGTTCACAGAAAGGTATTTTGCTTTATGTATGTCAAATGTATAATTCACTAAACCAAATCTTAAAGTGATTGTAAAGTCTTGTTTAAAAAAATATAATCAATAACAAACATCTTATACTTACCTCCTCGGTGCAGTTGTATTTGCACAGAGCAGTTTGGATCCTCCTCTTCTTGGGTCACTCTTTGCTGCTCATGGCTCCTCCCTACTATCGAGTGCCCTCTCAGCCAGCAGCTTTGTATGGGGTCACCCGAGCCGAAGTCAGAGCTCTGTGTATCAATGCATAAACGGAGCCCCAACCTGGCCCCACCCCCTTTTTTCCTGATTGGATAACTGACTTTGATTGACAAGCCAATGTGTCTCAGTCAATCAGGAGGAGTGTCCCGAGTTGGTTTAGACATTCGTGGACATCGCTGGAGAGAGAAGGGGCTCAGGTAAGTAATTAGGGGGGTGCTGGGGAGGCAGCTACACACAGAAGTTTTTTTTGTATCTTGATGCATAGAATGCATTAAGATAAACAACCTTCTGCCTTTACAACACCTTTAATACGAAACAGGCTTAAAAACTCAAATCCAGTTTTATATTTTTAAATAGTTGTCAATTATTTTTTTTTAAACAAAAAGCAACTCTCACCGCATTACCTTCTGTATGGCACTGTCCCCTGCTCTGCAATCCAGCACCAGTTCTTTTACAGGCTGAATGGCACCCAGCCTAATTCAGCCTAATACCTGTGAGTGCAAGGCATCACAAGGCATCCCCTCCTGGGAGGCATCACTATGACATCCTGCACATACATTTCAATGATGCAGCACACATTGCTGACAACATTATCTTGGCGTTGTTTTCTCCATCATTGAGGACCAACCAGAGATAGAGGACCTTCCCTCTCGTATAACTGACTTAAAGACATCTTAAAAAGGTAAGTGTACCTACAGTGCCTTGAAAAAGTTTTCATACCCCTTGAAATTTTACACATTTTGCCATGTTACAACCACAAATGTATTTTATTAGGATGTTATGTGATAGACCAACATAAAGTGGCACAGAATTGTGAAGTGGAAGGAAAATAAAAATGGTTTTCTATTTTTTGTACAAATAAATATCTTAAAAGTGTGGTGTGCATTTGTTTTCAGCCCCCCCTGAGTTAATAATATGTAGAACCACATTTCACTGAAATTAGTTGGAAGTCCTTTTGGGGATATCTCTACCAGCTTAGCACATGTAGAAAGTGAAATTGTTGCCAATTTTTCTTCACAAAATAGCTCAAGCTCTATTAGATTGGATGGAGTGTGTCTGTGAACAGCAAGTCTTGCCACAGATTCTCAATTGGATTTAGGATCTGTACTTTCACTGGGCCATTCATTGTCCTGCTGGAAGGTGAACCCCAGTCTCAAGTCTTTTGCAGAAATTCCGACAAGAAAAGTCTGATGTGAGCTTTTGGTCGGAAATTACGATTGTGTGTATGCTCCATCGGAATTTCCACCAGCAAAAGATTGAGAGCAGGTTCTCTATTTTTCCAAAGGAAAAATTTCCTATCGGAAAATCCGCTCGCCTGTATGCAATTCCGACACGCAAAAAAAATGCATGCTCAGAATCAAGCAGAAGAGCCAAAACTGCCTATTGAACTTCATTGATCTTGGCTCATCGTTTGTCTTGTAAGTCACCACATTCTTGACGCTCGGAATTTCCGACAAGATTTGTGTGACCGTGTGTATACAACACAAATTTGAGCCAACATAATTTCCGATCGTGTGTACGTGGCATAAGAGATTTTGTTCTACGATTGCCGTGTATTTGGCTCCATCCATCTTCCTGTCAACTGACCAGTTTCCCTGCCCCCGCTAAAGTAAAGAATCCACACAGCATGATGCTGTCACCACCATGTTTCATGGTGGGGATAGTGTGTTCGGGGTAACAAATTTGGTCTCATCTGACCAGAGCATATTCTTCCACATGTTTGCTGTGTCCCACGCATGGCTTCTCACAAACTGCAAATGGGACTTCTTATGGCCTTCTTTCAACAATTGCTTTCTTCTTGCCATGCCTTCATAAAGGCCAGATTTGTGGAGTGCACAACTAAGGCTGCGTACACACGATCAGTTTGGTCCGATGAAACTGGCCTTAAGGCCAGTTACATCGGGCCAAACTGATCGTGTGTACGGCCCATCGGACCGTCGTCCGTCGGACCAAAGTTTTGAAACTTGCTTTAAAATCGAAACGATGGACGCCTGACCATCGGGCAAAAGCGATGGTTAGTACGCAAAAGCACCAAAAACCCGTGCATGCTCAGAATCAAGTTTGACGCATGCTTGGAAGCATTGAACTTTTTTTTAGCACGTTGTTGTGTTCTACGTCATCGCGTTCTGGCCCGATCGGATTTTGAACCGATGGTGTGTACGCACATCAGACCATCAGGCCATCAGTCTGTGAACCAATGAAAATGGTCCGTCGGACCATTTTCATTGGTTTGGTCCGATCGTGTGTACATGGCTTAATAGTTATCCTGTGGACAGATTCTCCCACCTGAGGTGTGGATTTCTGCAGCTCCTCCAGAGTTACCATGGGCCTCTTGGCTGCTTCTCTGATTAATGCTCTCCTTGCCTGGCCTGTCAGTTTAGGTGGATGGCCATGTCTTGGTAGGTTTGCAGTAGGGTTGTCCCGATACCGATACTAATATTATGCTCCCGATACTTGCACTGTCGGTGGTGATCAGTTCATGGGGAAGTTACAAGCACTGATCACCGCTGTAAAGGTTTAAAAGTAATTTCCCAGCTTCTCTCTACACCCCCCCCCCCGCACGGCTTTCAGCTGCTTTAAAATCAGCGGTGATCGGTGTCTGTAACTCCCCCACACACAATCACCGATGACTGTCCCATGTCCTCCTCCAGCCCCCCTCCGTTTTGCTGCAGTCTGTCTCCCTCCATGTCCCCCGCCGTGTTTCTCTCTCCCCCTGTGTATCCCTCCGTGTCCCCCCGTGTTTCTCTCTCCCTCCGTGTATCCCTCCATGTATCCCCCGTGTTTCTCTCTCCCTCCGTGTATTCCTCCATGTATCCCCCGTGTTTCTCTCTCCCTCCGTGTATCCCTCCGTGTGTCCCCCGTGTTTCTCTCTCCCTCCGTGTATCCCTCTGTGTATCCCCCGTGTTTCTCTCTCCCTCCGTGTATCCCGCGGTGTTTCTCTTCCCTTCCATGCTCCTCCTCCACCCCCTGGAAATGTCAGGATGGAGAGCAGGGTAGGAGCCGGTAAATCCGTCTCCTTACTGCTCTGAATGGACAGAGTCAGTGATCACTGACTCTGTCTATTCACATAACTGAAACATAGTAAACTGTGATTACAATGTTTCAGTTTATGAATGAAGAGAAGACGCTGTCTTCTCTCCATTCATTTTCAGCGCAGCTAAAGCTGCTGAGAAAGGGACTGGGGAACATGTGTCCCTAGTCCCTTTCCCTGTCCCAAAGGGGAGATGTCAGAGGTCTGTTAATAATAAGAAAAATTATTGTAGAAAATAAAAGAAAAAACACACTGACATGGTCCACCCCCGCCCCTAAAAAAAAAGAAAGCATTATAAATAAAAAAAAATGTAAAAAATTAAAAACAAATTGTTAAAGATAAAAAAGAAAAAACTACTGACACATGTGCCGCTGTCACATGAGCCTAAAAAAAAGTATCGTTACTTGTACTCGGTCTTAAAAAAGTGGTATCGGAACAACCCTAATTTATACTGAGAACAAAGTATACACAGGGGAACTTTATTTACTAATTAGGTGACTTCTGAGGGCAATTGCTTCCACTAGATTTTAGTTAGGGGTATCAGAGTAAAGGGGGCTGAATACAAATGCACACTACACTTTGAGAAATGTATTTGTAAAAATTGAAAACCATTTATCATTTTACTTGCACTTTCACTTCATAATTATGTGCCACTTTGTGTTGGTCTACACGCGTACACACGACGGACCGTTTCAGCAGACAAATTCGATCGTGTGTACGGGCGAGCAGACAGGTTTTTCCAGCAGACAAGTTTTAAAACATGCTTTAAAACTTGTCTGCTGGAAACCTGTCCATCCGACATGTCCGCTGGTTAGTACGCCTAACCAGCGGACAAAAATCTCCCGCATGCGCCGAATGGATTCAAAGCATGCGTGGAAGTATTTTACTTCCTGGAGTGGTGACGTGGCGGCGTCAACGTCACCGCCACGTCACCGCACTGTCTGTCGGCGGGGATTTTGGTTTGATGGTGTGTACAACCATCAGACCAAAACAGCCCAGCAGACATATCCGATGAAAACGGTCCGTCGGACCATTTTCATCGGATAAGTTTGAGCGTGTGTACGCGGCCTCACATAAAATCCCCCCCCCCCCCCAAAAAAATTAAGTTTTTGGTTATAACATGACAAAATGTGGAAAATTTCAAAGTTTTTCCCCAAACTTTTTTTTTTCTTTTTTTTTTATAAAATGAGAAAAAGTTTGAACCCCTGTTAGGTTTAATGTATCTGTAGATTAGATTTCCCCTTGCTTTCTGCCCTGGGGACAGCATTTTTCCACACAGGAAGTAAGGGTAAATCTGCAACAGGGAAACAGATAACAATAAAATGCTGGACAGAGGTTCTAGCACCCCCTACTTAGCTTGTAAAAACTGTTTTTGCTTATGTCTGTGTTGGTGTTAGAAAGATTTTCCCTCACAGGAAGTGAAGGAATCTCTCCAATGGAACCTCCGCTTGCAGTAAAACGTGACATGAGTTCTAATCCTTCCACACTCTATCCAAAACTAAAAAAGAGTTTTGGCTATTGACACGTTTTAACTTTGGCTTTCCAAAACTGTAAAAGGCTTTGCCATTCAAGTCTAGTGTATTTTAATGATTCAAGCCAGGTTCACATATGTCTGGCAGCCATTTGCAGCCAAGGGCTTGGTGCGTTCCTGTTCAATGTGCAAATCAGGTCAGAATTTAAGCCTGAATTCCCACCTGAACTAAACCCGAACACGCACAGGACCCTTTTGGAATCTGCACCACAGCCATGCCAGACATGTGTGAACCATCTCCATTGAGAGTCATTCACACACAATTTTCACATATGTGAACCGGCCTCAGATGGCCTGTATTTCTTGATCATCAGGGAAAGTTGGTTGGGCCAATAAAAATGTAGATACATAGCCAGATACAACAGATTTAACAGATACAAACTGATTTTACCAACTAACAGTATTGCAGCAAAAACAAATGGGAAGGAAATCTGGGGACTCTCCACATATACTGTATTTCACATGTATGGACATTTTAACACGTTACTAAGAGAAGCACAATGGTTTTCAAACAGTTAAAAAACATGGATACTTACACAATATGTTGTAAGTTAGAGTTGATAGAAGATATGTCAGAAATTTGTTCAATGGCCTTGTAACTGATATTGTTACCTTCAAGCCTGTAAATAAATGTTTTTGAAAGTTTAAGTGCTCTTCATGCCAATATTATGAAGGGTTATTTCTTCACAAAGCCTTGATCATACTTAAATAGCTCTCCTACCAGGGCTGTTGCTGATCCTGTTTGGTCAACAAATCTTAGGTATCTAATCCATACAAATTCACATTTTAGATGCTTCACTCTATGTATAATGCTTTTATTTTAATAAAAATAGGTTCTTTTGTTGAAAATATCATGGTACAATTAATCATAACAAAAGTGTTAGTTATCAGACTCCAGGCTAATTTAGCTACACATGTAGGTGGTCACAGTGGGACTGTACACTGTCACTTTGAAATCTTGTGCCATTTTTAGATGGCTTTTATTTACAGATATGGTTTTGTCACTGAGTATGTGGATTTTAAATTAAAATGCAGAGAGCAATTTCTAAAACAGAACCATGCTTGCACTTAATAAAGCTTAGCAAAAAAGAGTTTTCATTCTATACAGTCATATATGTGTCCAACTTGATCATATGGTTCACTGTGTGTGTGTGTATATATATATATATATATATATATATATATACCGGTATATATGTGTTGCAGGTGGGTACTTAGAAACCTTAATACATTTTTAAACAACTAAAGCCTTGTACACAAGATCAGTCCATCCGATGAGAGCGGTCTGAAGGACCTTTGTCATAGGTTAACCGATGAAGCTGACTGATGGTCTGATGTGCCTACACACCATCAGTTAAATAACCGATCGTGTCAGAACGCGGTGACGTAAAACACATCGACGTGCTGAAAAAAATGAAGTTCAATGCTTCCAAGCATGCGTCGACTTGATTTTGAGCATGCATGGATTTTTAACCGATGGTCGTGCCTACTAATGATCGGTTTTGACCTATCGGTTAGGAATCCATAGGTTAAAATTTAAAGCAAGTTGGCTTTTTTTTAACCGAAGGTTAAATAACCTATGGGGCCCACACACGATCGGTTTTGACCGATGAAAACGGTCCATCAGACTGTTGTCCTCTAGTTAACCTATCATGTTTACGAGGCCTTACACTGGATACACACTTAAGCTGGGCATCTTTGGTTATTTTGCAGGCTTTTTCCTGAGCATTCATGCAGGTGTTTTTGCTGGCATCTAAGGCTTGAGCATTTTTTTTAATTATTTTTAATCAAGGAAAAGCTAAGTCACTGGGGAATAAAAACACATGATAAGGGTGTTCTCGTGTGTTTTTTTTTTCACCCATATTCGTTCAGTTTTCATGTTCTCCTATTGAAATCTATTGGGGACAAAATCACTTGAAGCAAAGCTTAAAGCTCAAAAGAAGGCAAGGTACTTTTTTTGAGCAACAGGCTTCAAGTTTTGAATGTTGAACATTTTGGAGCTTCACTTTCTCTCTCTGGTATGGATAGAGTCTTACTATTTATGCATCCCAACAGCCAACTGCCATAACACAATTATTTTCCTGTAATCTGCTCTATTTTAGACGTTCGCCTCTGTGTAGTACAGAGTCAGAATTTTATCATTGGTGCCTGTTGGCACAGAACTTTTGGTGCCTTATTTAACACCCCTTTATAAGCATCAAGCATGGGGTTTTTCGTTGTTTTCCTAACTCAGCTTAGAATAATATGATAATGTGTAAATAACCTTAAATTAGATCACCATTCCTATTAATGATGGAAATGTGTGGCCAATAATTATACATGGAAAAGCTGCCTCTTTGCCTCTGGTGCCTACAAGTACAAGCATTTATTATTGTAAATCCAGTCCTGCCATCCCTGCCATCAAATTTATACAGGTTTCAGCAGTTTCTTACTTACTTATATAATATTCTGATTTTCCATTAGACAATTTATTTTTTAAGTTGGCCTGTACTACATTTAAACATTTGAAGTCCTTTCTATGATCACAAACCAGGAGATGCCTGCTATTTATCAGCCAGAAAAGCCATTCTGCTTCCCAATAAGACCACCTCAATAAGGGAACTATTGTTAAACAAGAAGGGGAGTTCATCAGTTGGTAAAGCATTGCCAAAATTCATGGGAATTTGACTTAAACATTTCAAATGCCTAATGGGCAGAATAATATCTCTGTTATAAGCCTAAAACACAATCTTTACATTAGAGGGATATACGAAGATAAATATACATGTGCAATGGGATACTGGTCTGAAAATAAGATAGTTGTTACTTGTGGTCTGTCTTTAACCACTTCAATACCAGACACTTTTACCCCCTTCCTGCCCAGACCAATTTTCATATTTCAGCAGTGTCACATTTTAAATGACAATTGCGCAGTCATGCAACACTGTACCCATATGAAATGTTTATTAAAAAAATCACACAAATAGAGCTTTCTTTCTGAAGTATTTAATTACTGCTGGGTTTTATATTTTCCAAAATAAACAAAAAAAAAGTCTGAACATTTTGAAAAAAAAAAATGTTTTTCTTTGTTTCTGTTGTAACACTTTGGAAATAAATATTCTTTATGGTCGTGGCCTTCTGACCGAGAGTGATGTGGATCACATAAACACGCGACAAGACTTACAACATAAATAGACCTGAAGTGTGCCTTGGTGGTCTGGTCAGTATGCCAAGAAAAGGGGGCATACCCAAAGTAAGTAATGGGTAGTTGTTGAAGAAGGATATGCTGAGAAGTGCCCTGAAAAAGGGAAGGGCGGGAGGGTGTCGAATGCGCTTGAATGCGCAGACTCACGGACATGAGGTGAGCTGGGAAGAGTCGGCCCAGTGACGTGTAGTACTGCACACTGAACCGACAAAGAGCATGTGTGAGTGGGCTGCTTAAATACCCTCCGGGCTCCTCCCATAAACTCAGGCCACCATACTGGCCTTCTTATTTATGGTCGTGGCCTTCTGACCGAGAGTGATGTGGATCACATAAACACACGACAAGACTTACAACATAAATAGACCTGAAGTGTGCCTTGGTGGTCTGGTCAGTATGCCAAGAAAAGGGGGCAAAAGACTCAGATAGGGAAATAGCTTATATTGATTTCTTGTATTTATTGAGCCAGCTTGGTAAAGGCTTGTGCCATTCCTTCCTGAGGATTTGGGATGTATGTGGCAAAACAAGGAGACTTCCCAGCAGCCTGGTATCTCGATTACGTGGTCTGGTACTCCCTGTTGGGAGGCAGTTGAGGCTGCTCTAATTCGGAAAGAATGTCCAGAGAACCGACTGGGATTTGAAGCCCAAGTTGCTTAGGATTCTGACATGCTTGACAACTGTCTGCCACTCAGGGAGCTGGTTTAGAAAGGGTAGCAACAAACTACCATCAGATTGGCTGGGTAGATGGAGCAGTAGTCGGTCGAGCACCGTCAGGCATTGTTAGTCTGAAACAGGTTGATGTCAATCCCCGGGGCTGGTTTGTTGCGTTTGCAGACTGAGAGTGTAGGGGTTCGAAAGCGAGTCGGGTGGCGTCGGAGCAGTGTCTGACTGCCGGAGCCTCTGACTGTAAATTCACTAGGTTGTAGGGAACCGTAGAAGGCCTGGTAGATAGCGGCTTGGATGACTATGCTGGGCAAGGCCCTAAATGGGGAACGAGTAAGGATTTCAGACATGTCCCTAAAGAGGGCACTCTTGAAAGGTAGGCGCTCGCCACTGACTACAGGTTGGTGCTTCTGTATGCTCTGTAGAAGGGACTTGACTGCATGGGCTCGAGAATACTGACAGTTTACTGGGGTCCTGCAGGGACAGGAAATGCTGGACGCCATCTTGATATGGCGTGATAGTATTGTGAGAAAGGGTCAGCTGCGTGTGGCAATACGATATGAAGGCTAGGACGTGTCTAACGTTGCCTATTGCTGCTCCGAGGCAAGTGGCCAAAAATTAGCAGTTAGTGTTCCAAGCAGTGTGATATGCCTTCCGTGTGTTGCGTGCCAAGGAGTGGTTAATAAGCTGGGTTGAGTTGGTGAGATGCTACTTCAATCCATCGTCAGCAATGACCAGGGTGGGACAGGGATGGTTTTTGGGTCAGCTCCAGGCTCTTGCTGGAAAAACAAAGTAAGGTTGGAATGGGACAGAGCATCAGCTGTGATTTTGCATTTGCCTGGAACATGTCTACAAAAGATATTAAACTGGTGACAAAGTGACAGCTGTGCGAGCCTGCGCAGGAAGGACGTGATGGGGAGAGGCTTGATCTACCTTAATTGATGAAGTCGGCTGTGGCTTGATTGTCTGTGGTGAAGAACACTGTCTGTCCAGTTCAAGTGTGGCACCAGACCTGGGCAGCTGCCACAATGGGGTACAGCACGAGGCGTGATGAAGACTGGGTGAAGCAGAAATTTAAGAGAATTTCTGGGGGCCAAGGTTTGGAGAACCAGCGGCGGACGAAAAATGCAGGCAAAAGCCTGTGGTGGCTCGGCTGACACTGCCGGGATGAAGATTGAAATGCTGTTCTATCAGGTGGGGAAGTTGTCCCACATAGCTAGGTCTGCTACTGATGCTTGGTCTAGTTTGAGAACTTGGACTGGATCTTGCATTGGTGTGAGAAAATCAAGACAATACACAGGTGCTCAACAAGACGATATACGTGCACTCGCTGACCAACGTGCACTCGCTTACCAACGTGCACTCGCCGACCAACGTGCACTCGCCGACCAACGTGCACTCGCCGACCAATGTGCACTCGCCGACCAACGTGCACTCGCCGACCAATGTGCACTCGCCGACCAACGTGCACTCGCTGACCAACGTGCACTCGCTGACCAACGTGCACTCGCAGACCAATGTGCACTCGCAGACCAACGTGCACTCGCAGACCAACGTGCACTCGCTGGTGCTGGTTGGAAACCTGAACTAACTGCAGGGAAAAAGACAGGGAAAAGATGAGTGGCCCGCGTGCCACTAAAGATGAATGGCCAACTGGGTGCCACTGTGTGTTTGTTTGGCTGATTGTCACTGAGGTGTGTTTGCAAGTTTAGTTTGTATTCGGGTTTGCACGTAGGTGCGTGCTGCAAAGTGTTTTATACTGCTGCAGACAATATTGTGTGGTTGCAAGGGTCTCAGTCTGGTTTGCTGAGACGATATTGCGTGGTTGCAAAGGTCTCGATGATTATGAGGTTTGTTTTGAGATGGCCTTGTGTGGTTGCACGGGTCTCAACAAGTGAGGGGTTGCTGAGACGATGTTGCGTTTGCAATGGTCTCAAGTGAGTGTCGGGCTGCTGAGATGACTATGTATGGCTGCAAAGGTCTGAACGGGTGTCAGGTTGCTGAGACGATATTGCGTTTGCAATGGTGTCAAATGAGTGTCAGTTTGCTAAGACGACTTTGTATAGCTGCAAAGGTCTGAACGGGCGTTAGGTTGCTGAGACGAGATTGTGTGGTTGCAAAGGTGTAGACGAGTTTGAGGTAGCTGAGATGACATTTTGCAAGGGTCTCAAATGAGTGTCAAGTTGCTGAGACAATATTCCCCCCTTTTTTTCTTTTTTTTTAAATGAATACGACTGTGAATGAAACGCTGGTAAACATGAGTTACCACATCTGGCTGTGTTTACAAGCTGTTACAGGCATTGGCGTTTCGAATGCCTTTGAACATCCGTCTGAACCCATTTTTTTTTTAGAAGGTTTCTGAACTCAACTGCCTAGAAATGACTATAAATGATCCTGTGTACATGTACTGATAAGATAGAGACAGAGGAGAGATCAGGGGCGGCTGAAAAACACCAATTTTTCTGGCTGCAAGGGTCTCAATGAATGCCATGTTGCTGGGGCGAGACTGCATGGTCACAAAGGTCTTTGATGAGTGGGAGGTTGCTCGAGATGGTATTGCGTGGTTGCAAGACTCTCGATGAGTGTGGGGCTGCTGAGACGGTATTGCGTTTGCAAGGGTCTCAACAATGGTGTGAGGCTGCCGAGACGGTATTTGGTGGTTGCAAGGGCCTTGATGAATGTGGGGCTGCTGAGACGGTATTGCGTTTGCAAAGGTCTCAACAATGGTGTGAGGCTGCCGAGACGGTATTGCGTGGTTGCAAGGGCCTTGATGAATGTGGGGCTGCTGAGATGGCATTGCGTTTGCAAGGGTCTCAACAAGAGTGTCAAGCTGCTGAGACGGTTTTGCGTGGTTGCAAGGGCCTTGATGAATGTAGGGCTGCTGAGACGATTTTGCGTGGTTGCAATGGTCTCAATAGGTGTCAGGTTGCTGGGCCGAGATTGCATGGTGGCAAAGGTTTTTTTTTTTTTTTTTTTTTATATATATATATACTGTATATAAATATATATTTTGTTTGCGTTTTTGTAAGGGCCTTGTATTGCAAGGGTCTTAACAAGGGTGTCAGGCTGCTGAGATGATTTTGTGTGGTTTCAAGGGTCTCGATGAGTGTGGGGCTGCTGAGACGGTATTGCGTTTGCAAGGGTCTCAACAAGGGTGTCAGGCTGCTGAGACGATTTTGCGTAGTTGCAGCGGTCTCAACAGGTGTCAGGTTGCCGGGGGGCTGAGATTGCGTGGTGGCAACGTTTTTTTTTTTTTTGCGTTTTTATATATATTTTTTATTTTGCGTTTTGTAAAGGTCATGTGTTGCAAGGGTCTTAACAAGGGTGTCAGGCTGCTGGGATGATTTTGCGTGGTTGCAAGGATCTCAATGAGTGTGGGGCTGCTGAGACGATATTGCGTTTGCAAGGGTCTCAACAAGGGTGTCAGGCTGCTGAGACAATTTTGCATGTTTGCAATGGTCTCAACAGGTGTTAGGTTGCCAAGGGGCTGAGATTGCGTGGTGGCAAAGTTTTTTGTTTTGTTTTTTATATATATTTGCGTTTTTTTTTTTTTGCGTTTTTATATATATTTTTTATTTTATTTTGCGTTTTGTAAGGGTCATGTGTTGCAAGGGTCTTAACAAGGGTGTCAGGCTGCTGGGATGATTTTGCATGGTTGCAAGGATCTCAATGAGTATAGGGCTGCTGAGACGATATTGCGTTTGCAAGGGTCTCAACAAGGGTGTCAGGCTGCTGAGACGATTTTGCATGGTTGCAATGGTCTCAACAGGTGTCAGGTTGCCGAGGGGCTGAGATTGCGTGGTGGAAAAGTTTTTTTTTGCAGGGTTTTTTTTTTGCGTTTTTTTTATTTTTGCGGGTTTTTTTTGCGTTTTTATATATATTTTATTTTGCGTTTTGTAAAGGTCATGTGTTGCAAGGGTCTTAACAAGGGTGTCAGGCTGCTGAGATGATTTGCATGGTTGCAAGGTCTCAATCAATAAGAATTGGGTTACTGAGAAAGGATAGAAACACCTGATTTGTTTGTACCTTAAGCAAGCAGTATAGGGTAGAAGGACAATGCCTGTATGAATCGTAGGTTCCGTAGGGGCCACTAACGAACGATATGGGAGACAACGAATAGTAGCAAATTGATAGGACATAAAGAATTTAATAACAAATTTTACTTGCGACAGTGGGCCATGCGAGTGAGTTTGCGGCGGACTGTGGCTGGAGTGAAACATGTAGGAAAGGTGTAGGGATGCCATGCATGGGGCAAAACAACAAGGTTTGGTGTAGAAAATAGAACACGAGAAGTGCGTACGAATATTTTATAAGCTCCACTGTGGGAACCGAACATGATGCGGGTGACACCATGAGTGGCCACGAATTTTGACATGACAAACAAGCTAACGAATCCTACCTGGGACAATGAACATGCAACTGGGTTTGCTTGGACTGGAGTGGATGTGCAACACATCCGAAGAGTGTGGTGTGGTGTGGCGCCATGCATGACGCACAGGCAATAACTTTGGTAAATAAATGAGAGAGAAGAACCGTGTACAAACAATTCGTATGTTCCGCTGCAGAAACTAAAACACACGGCATGGGGGAAACATAGAATGGCAATGGTGGAATGTATGCAATGTATCTGATACAAAACGGTTATAAAGAGAAATGACTGATACAAAAACGGTTGTAAAATGCATTAAACAAATCCGATACGAATCGGAAGTAAGGAGTGTTGAACAAATCTGCTGTGAATTGGTTGTAGAGTGTATGCTACCAGCCACCCATCCCCCCAGGCTAATCAAGTGCAGACAAGGCAGCAGGTGAGTTCAATTACCACCTGAATCTGCCAAAGAACCCATACAAAGAATATATGCTAATCTCCAAATGAATGAGACAGCAAGCATGGACACAAATATGAATATACAAATAAATAGTTTGTTTGGCAGGAGGAAGTTACAAATGTACCAAGCTTGTAACTAAGATGTTAGAACATTAGCAACAATAACTCAGAGGCAGATTTTTACAAAAGAAATGCAGGATAGGAAGCATAACGAATTGCAAGATTGCACATGATACAAAAGGTTTGAATACAACCTGCGACAGTAAGCGGGAACCGCCGTCGAAGACCATGAACGGAGAAGCCGCAATGCACTTGCGATGTCGAATGCGATTGAATGCGCAGACTCACGGACATGAGGTGAGCTGGGAAGAGTCGGCCCAGTGACGTGTAGTACTGCACACTGAACCGACAAAGAGCATGTGTGAGTGGGCTGCTTAAATACCCTCCGGGCTCCTCCCATAAACTCAGGCCACCATACTGGCCTTCTTATTTGTTCATAAATTTAGGCCAAAATGTATTCTGCTACATTTCTTTGGTGAAAATAACCCAAATCAGTGTTTATTACATCACATATAGTATACAGTCCACAAACTATAGTATATATATATATATATATATCGTATTTATCGGCGTATAACACACACAGGCGTATAACACGCACCTTAACTTTAAGAGGGAAGTTTCAGGAAAAAAACTTTCCACGCCCCCCTGTGTATAACAAGCACAGTTTACACTTTATTTTTAGGGTAAAAAGGTGAGTATTATACGCCAATAAATACAGTATATATATATATAAAATCAATCCTGATGTACTGAGGGCCTATCTCATTTCTTGAGGCTCAAAAATGGCAGGTCAGTACAAATAACCCCTAAATTACACCGTTTTGGAAAGTAGACAGTCCAAGCTATTTAGGAAGCTTCCTGATGACAGTTGTTCCTATTGGCTGAAACACAGTGAGGATTGATCGCGTCATCACAACCACACATATGCCTGGAAATCATACACATGGAACCAAGCCTCACCGCCAACAAGCAGCGTTCCAACAGAGAGTGAGCCGGAGTACCCTATTCTGATTGCACATGCTGATCACACCCGGTGTCAGGCATAGGCACCATAGAATGTGAGTGTATCATAGTTGTACTACTATTTGTTTTAATAAATTATAGTTTTACACTATGGGGGCCCCCTCTGTTATTTCTCTCCCTCTTCATGGAGGATCATCTTAAATGCAGCTGACCTAGAACACATCATCCAGGGGATATATAATCCCACAAAGCGCAAGCGACCATTCTAGTGATAGATGGTCAAATTGTAAGGGTGAGGGTACATCTATGTGGGGCACTTCTGTCTGCACATTGAATATTGGAGCACCTTTAACTAGAATATACACAAGCACTTTAATTTACAAAGTGGGACCATTCACTGAAATACTTTGATCAAATGTTTTACTATTTTGATTCACAGAGTGATGTTCATCGTGTTTGGAATATATACTAGCTAAGCACATTTTTAAAGGACCCTATGTATATATGAAATATATAGATGAGCTTACTGACATTATAATGGAAACCTGTACTAAGAGAACTATGAAGGGCATGATTGCTGATCTCCTTAAAACAAGTTGTTTGTTGTTATACTGTTTTAATGGCTTCAGTACTTTTTGAGTCCGAGGATCTTAACAAACATACATTAATGAAGTTAAAATACCTGATCTACATGCTTGTTCTGGATCAGTGATTCAGAAAGTACTCAAGCCATTGTATCATCATGACAGCCAGGCAACTTGAATTTTCAAGTGAGATTAGCAATTGCAATATTTCTCTCCATCTTAGTCTCTTTTAATAATACACATGTGGCTGGCCACCATTAAATTCCTTATCAAAAATAAATTTAATAATTACCTTACATCTGAGCAAACTTGATTTAATAATACAAACTGGCAACTTTAATGCAGTTTTTCAATTTCTTGAAGAAAATATTAGCAGAGTTCATAACGGTTAAAATGGCATTAATTATCTCTGGCAGTGTACACCATTTTAAAAGAAACCTACAGATACCAGTTTGAGTTAGATTAAAGGATCCAAGTGAGAATCTGCATGTATTCAATTAAGGATTTTTAGAAACTTGGCAAAAGCTCAGCCATGGGCACAACCCAATTATACTTTCAAAGCTGAATTCTAACTTAACATTCATCAGCTCCACACTGAACCACACGGTACTATTTACTGAAATATAATATGTTACTGTTCTAAATGCGTTTTCTCCTGTGTTGTTACTTAATTTTCTCGTTGTCTCTCATTATTATTTACAGCATATTCAAAAGCAGTAAGAACTTAATATTTATTTATTAGAATTTATGTTTTATTAAAAGGTTTCCTGTATCCATAAAATTATTACTTTCTATATTTGCATCTTTGCATGGAATTTGTAGCAATTTCTTGCTTGAGTTTGTAGCCATAATAAGACACGTATGGCCTTCTGGATTTTAAAGTGAACCTACTGTATGCTTTGCCTATGCAGGGCAAAGCAACAGGTTCACTTCATGACCCTCTACCCAATTGCACATGATCACCTCTCCTTCTGGGTATGGGGGTGCATGCCATTATGATATCACTGGTGCTTGGTGGTTTGTACATGGGGGGTGGTAAAAGAGTTTTCAGCCTTATGTAACTCAAAGTCACAACCTGGAACCTACACAGTCATTTTTCTCCTCCCAGCTGAACACAGCAGAAGGACAATAGGAAAGGTATGTGCTGCTGAGAAAGGGCAGAAGTTAGGTGAACCCTTTGCTTTGCCCTGCACTGTCCTTTTAACTCAGCTGAGTGGCATTAGGGATCATAACACACACTAGTATAACTTATTTACCAAAGTTTTTGAGAAAATAATGAAAGAACTTCTACATTTTCACAGGTCCACCCATCTGTACATCAATAAAAAGGGTCATCCTTGCCTGCATAGGATGCACCAGTGTTTACACTGTCTGCATTTGGGGATGCACACCCGCACCTCTATGAAGTCAAACTTGAACCAGCGGCTGTTTTCTTGCTGCCGCTGATTTCCAATAGGCGTGAATGGGACTACATGCAGGATGCCATGTAGGAACACCTGTGCATGTGGTGCATTGTACAGATTGCTACACCCATGTGAATGAGGCCAAAGACAGCCAGCACTTTATTAACCACTTGCTTACTGGGCACATATACTCCCCTCCCGCCCAGGTGAAATTTCAGCTTCCGGCACTGCGTCGCTTTAACTGACAATTGCGTGGTCGTGCGACGTGGTTTTCCAAACAAAATTGACGTCCTTTTTTCCCCACAAGTAGAGCTTTCTTTTGGTGGTATTTGATCGCCTGTGCGGTTTTTATTTTTTGCGCTATAAACAAAAAAGAGTGACAATTTTGAAAAAAAATACAATATTTTTTACTTGTTGCTATAATAAATATCCCAATTAAAAAAAAAAAAACATTTTTTTTCTCAGTTTAGGGCGATACGTATTCTTCTACATATTTTTGGTAAAAAAAAAAAAAATCGCAATAAGCGACTGGTTTGCGCAAAAGTTATAGCGCTTACAAAATAGGGGACAGAATTATTATTTTTTATTATTTATTTTTTTACTAGAAATGGCGGCGATCTGCGATTTTTATTAGTACTGCGACGTTATGGCGGACACATCGGACACTTTTGACACATTTTTGGCGCCATTCACATTTATACTGCGATCAGTGCTATAAATATGCACTAATTACTGTATATATGTGACTGGCATTGAAGGGGTTAACACTAGGGGGTGAGGAAGGGGTAAATGTATCCTAGGTGTGTTCTAACTGTGGGGGAGGGGGGTGACTGGGGGGGGGGACCGATCTGTGTCCCTATGTAAAAGGAACACAGATCGGTCTCCTCCTCTCCAGAGACAGGACGCTGTCTCTGTGTAAAAACGGCAATGAGAGATGATCTGTGAGATCATCTCTCATTCGCCGCACAGATCGCATCGCAAATGGCCACTCTGATTGGCCGTTCACCGCGATCTGTGATTGGCTATGTCCAAGGGACACGGCCAACACAGGGCTTCCCCGCAGTGCGCTCTAGAGCGCGCGCTGGGAACGCCCAAAGGGGTGGCGGCATATTGGATATTCAGACCGGCGCTGTAGCCGTCATTCTGCTATACCGCGGGTCTGAAGCGGTTAAACACTGTGGAGGGACAGTCCAACTGTCCCTAATTGAGAAGGAACTGTCCCTCCTTTGGAACCAAATCCCTCTGTCCCTTTTTCCTTTTCAGTTGTGCCTCATTTTGGACAGATGGGTAGGCCTCTATACTAATGCTGAACAACAAATAAGCGTTACACTACACTAAAACATTTACGTCAGTACAAAGGAAACATAATGATGAAAAAAGTAGTTGTGGGTTTAGCCAATATTTGTTATATGATTTTTTCATAAGCCACAAAACTGGGGATATGGCAGAAGTGTGTCCTTTGCCTGCACACGTTGTGTTAAAGGGTGTCCATCTTTTTCATCTAACAAATTTGGGAGGTATGCTAAAGACGCCAAGCTGATTCAAAGCTTTATTTTCCAGGACCCATTTTTCAGTTCATTTTTTATCTTGATTATTTGCTCTGTAGAAAACTGATTATTTCTGCTGATGTATTGATTAATGCGGTCAGTGAGGAAGCTGACATGGTACAAATACCTTCCTGTGCACTCTAATAATGTAGAAAGTCTCTGTGATACTTGTATGAAAAACTGCACTTTTCTTTGTAACTCCATGCAACAAGGTTATTCCAGTGAAGCCCAAAAAAAAATCTATTAAACGTAATTAATTCCATACACTTCTAAAAATTGATTGTATATTTTTATCAAATTTTTATATTTAGGTTTATGTGAGATATAACATTGCACGTAACAAAATGTAAAAACAACCAAAATAAAAAATAAAGAATAAATATACATTTCTTCGGAATTTAACTAAATAGATTACTTAAGGATTTGTTTAGCGCTTTAAACATAAAATAACTGGATAGGTTACTGAAGTATTAATTGAATTAAATATGTTATAATCACCACTTTATATTTATGTTGGGAAATTATAGTTCATGATGACAGACTGTACATGGCAACAAATTGCCTGGGTATTCTATGTCCCAAGTTATACAAAACAGGGGATTTAGAGAGACACCTTGCATCTGGTTGCTTATAATTGTCACTAGTTATTAAAGGGGTTGTAAAGGTTCATCTTTTATTTTCTAAATTGGTTCCTTTAAGCTTGTGTGCTTGTGTTGGTTCACTTACCTTTTCCTTCCATTTCCCTTCTAAATGTTTTTTTTCTTTGTTTTAATTTCTCACTTCCTGTTTCTCCTCAGTAAGCTTTCCACCATCATCCGAGCGGTGGAAAGTCATTTAGAACAGCTTACTGAACATCTTATGCCGCGTACACACGGTCGTTTTTTGCGATGAAAAAAAACTTTGTTTTTTAAAACGTCATTTAAATTGATCGTGTGTGGGCAAAACGTCGTTTTTTTGTCTTAAAAAAAACGAGCAAAAAAAAATTCAAACATGCTTGAATTTTTTGTGTCGTTTTTCAAAACGTCGTTTTTTGTTTCACAAAAAGTCACCGTGTGTAGCAAAAACTTTGTTTAAAACGACGTTTTTCAACCCGCGCATGCCCAGAAGCTAGTTATGAAGCGAGCTTCAATGGAAAAGAGTGGTGAACGTAACCTCGCTTTTTGTGAAAAAAACGATCGTGTGTATGCAACATCGTCTTTGAAAAGTGACGTTTCAAAAACGTCGTTTTTTACTTCACAGAAAACGTCGTTTTTTTTCATCACAAAAATGATCGTGTGTACGCGGCATTACAAATAACAAATAAAAAAACTGAAAAATTATTCAGCCCCTTTACTTTCAGTGCAGCAAACTCTCTCCAGAAGTTCATTGAGGATCTCTGAATGATCCAATGTTGACCCAAATGACTAATGATGATAAATAGAATTCCCCTGTGTGTAATTACGTCTCCGTATAAATGCACCTGCACCGTGATAGTCTCAGGCCCCGTACACACGAGCAAATGAATCTGTTTAAATCGGTCTGACAGACCGATTTGAGCAGATTTGTCTGCTGGCTGTATTGGTTTGATCGCTGTACACAATCAAACCAAAGTCCCCGCCGGCAGACATCGCGGGGACGTGGTGGTGACGTTGACGCCGCTACATCACCGCACCAGAAAGTAAAACACTTCCGCGCATGCGTCGAATCCATTCGACGCATGTGCGGGCAGATATGTCTGCTGGTTAGCATACTAACCAGCAGACATATCGGTCCGATGGGTTCCCAGCAGACAGATTTTAAAGCAGGCTTTAAAATCTGTCTGCTGGACAAATCCGTCTGCTCGCCCGTACACACGATCGAATCTGTCTGCTGAGAAGGTCTGTCAGACCGTTTCCAGCAGATAGATTTGATGTGTACGCGGCCTCAGAGGTCGATTTAAAGCGCAGAGAACATCATTAAGAACAAGGAACACACCAGGCAGGTCCGAGATACTGTTGTGGAGAAGTTTAAAGCTGGATTTGGATACAAAAAGATTTCCCAAGCTTTAAACATCCCAAGGAGCACTGTGAAATGGAAGGAGTATCAAACCACTGCAAATCTACGAAGACCTGGCCGTCCCTCTAAACTTTCAGCTCATACAAGGAGAAGACTGATCAGATATGCAGCCAAGAGGCCCATGATCACTCTGGATGAACTGCAGAGATCTACAGCTGAGGTAGGAGACTCTGTCCATAGGACAACAATCAGTCGTATACTGCACAAATCTGGCCTTTATGGAAGAGTGGCAAGAAGAAAGACATTTCTTAAAGATATCCATAAAAAGTGTCGTTTAAAGTTTGCCACAAACCACCTGGGAGACACACCAAACATGTGGAAGAAGGTGCTCTGCTCAGATGAAACCAAAATCTAACTTTTTGGCAACAATGCAAAACGTTATGTTTGGCGTAAAAGCAACACAGCTCATCACCCTGAACACAAATAAACATATCCAGGTGTTAGAATTGCCAAGTAAAAGTCCAGACCTGAATCTAATCGAAAATCTGTGGAAAGAACTGAAAACTGCTGTTCACAAACGCTCTCCATCCAACCTCACTGAGCTCAAGCTGTTTTGCAAGGAGGAATGGGCAAAAATTTCAGTCTCTCGATGTGCAAAACTGATAGAGACATACCCCAAGCGACTTAAAGCTGTAATCGCAGCAAAAGGTGGCGCTACAAGTATTAACTTAAGGGGGCTGAATAATTTTATTTGTTAAAACAGTTTGAAATATGCAATAAATTTCGTTCCACTTCATGATTGTGTCCCAAATGTTGTTGATTCTTCACAAAAAAATTACAGTTTTATATCTTTATGTTTGAAGTCTGAAATGTGGCAAAAGGTCGCAAAGTTCAAGGGGGCCGAATACTTTCGCAAGGCACTGTAAATAAAAAAACAAAGCTACTAATAATAACAATTTCACTGTCAGTTGTTTTTGCTCTTTTTTAGGAGTTTTCTGAAATTGGAGTCCCTGGGGAATAAAATGGAGGTATTTCCAATTTTTTTATATAACATGATATTAGTACAATTAATTATAAAGCACAGAATTTCAGTAAAATATACTAGGTATATTTAGCACACACAAAAATAATATATTCCTCCAATTTTTTGTAAGATAAGGTTGCACCAAATACATTGATGCCCAATATGCTAAAATCGTGTGCCTCTGTGAAACAGCACCACACTTCAGTACCCTAAAATGTGCATAGGTGATGCTTTAAAAGTTCCGAAAGGTCATCAGTTTAGCAATAACTATCAATAATGGTCATAGAATTATTGCTCTCAGTCCAGTGTGCGTAGCAACGTAACATGTTTAGCACAATAAACATTTTAAAATATAGGTGCCCCCAAGGTTTGTTTACATCTCTATGCGAACTTGGGATAGGCTCATTCTTTTATGGGGGGGGGGGGTTAAGTGCTTGGGTGTAACTTTTTTTTTTTACACTTTTGTTTTCACTAACCTTTATTATGTGATACGATTTTGTTGTGACGGGTTCTTTTTATGAGGCATCTGGGGTCAGAAAGAACCAGTCTCATCTGTCCTCTACTGAAACAAATTTAGTGCAGATCATGCTCCATCAGTTTCTGCCAGGGAAAATGATAGCTAAACCCGGAATGATGTAATCCACGTCACCTCCTGGGGTCTTACCAGGTAGGAAACATCAAAGAACATACAATCACTGGTCTCTCTCCTTTGTACCCAGTGGCACTCACCGTGACAGTTCCAGATTTGCAGATGGGAGTGCAGAGTCCAGAAAACATGGCAGGAGCACTCAGGGGGGTGGTTAGAGCACACGGAGGCGATCAATGCCACTTCCATTTCACAGCCACCAGTCGGCTTGTCAGATTTACACGTGTGTGTGTAAAACCCCACATTACTACCAATGTATGCCATGTGTTTGTGCCAGTTAAGGGGGGGTGCCTTCAAAACGTATAAACGGGTATCAGCTTTAGTAAATGTACATAGCTCATTACACAATGTACTAAACCAGTGATGATATTTAAATTCCCAAGAAACAATAAAATGTTAAAAGGGACAAAGGGTATTGTCAATTGTTGCATTGAAAGGTGACAGAAAAGAGCAGAAAAGAAAAGAAGAGTTGCAAGGTACATACTTACATCAATCACAATAAAACTCACCCCCTCCCCCTATATGCAAAAGTAGTCATAATCCAAATCATAATAGAATACCTGCAATAAGTACAAAATCATCTTCTAGGAAGAATAACTGAAATCTGACCGAGGAGAAAGCCAGTGGAAAAAAAAAGACCTTTGTGTACTCCTGATAGTGTTCATCCAGATAAAAATATGCCTATTAATAACAGACCCAGCAACATGGGAGGACATGTGGATCCGCCTCCAATAATGGCATCCTTCCACCAGATCCCTCCCAATTTCAAAACAGAGGGAAATATCCCTGCATACTGTGTTCCAGATTCTAATTCTAATTCAAGATTTAGAGGTAAATGAATTGGATAAAGAAGATAAGAAGGTAGTCTTCTATATTAGTAAGTGCAGCATGTAAAGTATAATTCCCCACTAGGTCTTTTTAGGGGTCCCTCTTCCCCGAAGAGAAGAAAAACCAGATACAGTGATCAAGAAAAACAAGATCTAAAACATCTATCATAATTCTTTCATTTGCATTAGAAGCCAAAGTGAAGGCCTTAAATGCCTTTAAGAAGGATATGACCTACCAGATATCCCTCTCAATATCCTGTGTACGCATACTTTTTTTTTTTTTTTTTTGTTTCATCTGTAATCAGTTTTTTACCCACAACAAAATTGAATTTATAAAAGCTTATTATGTTATAGTTTACGCAGATTTCAGCAGCTTGTGAGAAAAAAAAAAACCTCTTAGTAAACATTTAACCAAGAATGAGCGTGAAGCACTTAAAGCACTCAAAGATAATCTTTAACTCATTATTCATAAAACAGGCAAGGGTGGGGGCATAGTTAAGCAGAACAGAAAGGATTTTTTGGCCATAGCAGAAAGGCTATTTTCTGATACCAATACATATGAAAAATTAAGAAATCATCCTTTACAGCTATGTGAACCTAAATTACATCATTTAATTAAAAATTCATACAGATTGGGGTTTATAAACAATGCAGCGTGGGGTTCTCTTATGACTGACTATTACAGTAAACCCTATTTCTACCATATTTCAAAGTTCATAAAAATTCCTGAATGTCTATTAGGACACTCCATTATAACGGAGATGGAATAATCAACTAGAAGATTTTTCACTATATATTTTTTCAGCCCTCTAATGATTTAATTACTAAAAACTGCATTTATTAGACACCTTATAGCATTACAGTTGGGAACCTAGATATATTTGGCTATCCCTTTATGTCAGTTCACACTATACTTCCATTTCTCAAAAAAGCTGGACTTGCAGCATTAAATAGTTTCCAGTCCATTAATGATAATATGAACACTCTACAATCCCAATTTATTTCCAACTGTACTCAACTTCCTACCCATTTTGCTTAAGAGCATAATTATTTCAGATTTTAGACACTTACTTTTTACAGAAAATTGGCACAGCTGTGAGTGACAACTTCACGCTCATGTTATACCAGTTTATTTATGTGACTTATGTGAAATTGTATGTTTGATCCAGTGGTCCCTTTGCAATAAATTGGTATATTTATGGTCATCATATATTATTAGTACAATACTGTATAAAAAAAGTACAGTATTGTACTAATAAATATAAATTTCACATGTGTCAGATCCCCATTCTCTAGTGATTCTGGACTTAGTATTAATCTCTAATAAGGTCTCTAATATCATTTTCAAATTAAAAAAACACTGGCAACTCCTTATTACATAAACAAAAATTCCCATTATCCAGTGGAAAGAAACATCTCATTCAGTCAGTTCCAGTGGCATAGAAGAAATTGTAGGGAAGCCCAGGACTATTTGGAACAAAGTATTATACTCAAAACAATATTCTTGAAATAAGGATATAACTGGCCTTTGGAAAACTCTTTGGTCCGGATTCACAGCCAACGGTGCATCTTTGTGCGGGCGTAGCATATCTTCTTTACGCCGGCGCAACGTTGAGAGGCAAGCATGCTATTTACAAAAAATATGCGCTCAACGTTGCGCCGGCGTAGCCTATAGTTGTTGCCGTAAGCCGACGTAACTCAAAGTAGGTGGAAGTGGGCGTGATATATTAAAATGAAGTGTGACCCCATGCAAATGATGGGCTGAGCTTCAAAAAATGTACTGCGCATGCGTCGTCTCTTGGACGCATCCCAGTGCGCATGCTTACAGTCACGTCGAAATAGCTGCCTAAGATACGTCAATACACTGCCTACGACGCAAACGTAACCTACGCACAGCCCTATTCACGTAGTACTACGTAAACGACGTAAAATACAACGGCTGTTTCCTGGTCCATACCTTTGCATGGGTTACGCCTCCTATATGTGGAATAATTTTATCCTGGATGTAAGCCTTACGCAAACCGCGTATCTTTTCCGCCGGGCGCATCTACATTTGTGAATCGACGTATCTCCTTCATTTGCATATTTGCAATGGGGCGTCCAGCGTAACTATGCGCCCAAGATACGCCGGCGTAGGCAAGTTATGTCGGTGGACTGCAGACGGATTTTAGGCGTATCTTAGTTAGGTGATTATGGCGCATAGATACAATGGCGCATCTTGACACTTATGCAGCGTATATCGAGATACGTCGGTGTAAGTGCTATGTGAAGCCGGGCCCTTGTACATAGCATACCCTACGTGTAGTGATAACAATATTACATCTTTTACCAAACATAATAATCAGTATTGGTCAATTTAAAAAATCATCAATAAGCATTGGCCTCTACTATTACAATATTTTAATTTAGACAAAGTCCTCCCAAAAAAACAAACACAGTGTTTAGGAGAGCTAGGAATTTCAATAATCTAATTTCTCCCAGTAAGCTAAAATGGTCTAAAACATCTATTTTTCGACACAACTTGTTACAGTATATATGGCCTGATATGTCCATGTGGTCTAATACAGTATATGTAGAGTTGACAATCAAGTCTGCGTGGGCTAGGTTTAGAGAACTGAGGCAGATTGGACAAGGAAGACTATATACAGCGGGTAAAATAAGTATTGAACAAGTCACCATTTTTCTAGGTAAATATATTTCTAAAGGTGTTATTGTCATAAGATGTTCATCACATGATGGTAAGAACCCATGCAATCCATACATACAAATAAACCAAAACATAAATTAAGTTAAAGGGGTTGTAAAGGTACAATTTTTTTTCCTAAATTTTCCTAAATAGCTTCCTTTACCTTAGTGCAGTCCTCCTTCACTTACCTCATCCTTTGAGTTTCATGCTCGCCTCCTCCCTTGGACTACAGGAGCATCAGGATTCCCACTAACACACAGTTTCTTTCTCTATCAACAACGTAGAGAGCGTCCTGACTCTCCAGTAGTCCAAAGGAGGGGCGAGCATGACACTCCATGCCGGGGAGAAAGCCTTGCATTACTGTGTGGAGTTGTAGACAGAAGAACAGAAAGTCAGGATTTCTCAGAGGAAATAAGGACATTGAGCCCTGGTTCACTGGGTACGATTTGAGATGCAATTTGACATGTCAAATCGCATCTCAAATCGACGGCATTTGCCGGCAATTGTCGGCAATGGCAATGTCCTAATCGGTGCGACGCCGCATCTGCGGCGCTGCACCGATTTCAAAAAGTAGTTCCTGTACTACTTTTGCGATTTGGGGCCGTGATTTACATTCACATCTGTGCAGAAACCTGCACAGATGTCTCTGAAATCGCGGCTGAAATCGGGACTGCCGGGCGGGAGTGAAGCCGTGCGAGTTCAGCTGTTCAGTGTGAACCTGGGCTTAAAAGCAAAATGGAAGGATGAGGTAAGGGAAGGAGGACTGCACTGAGGAAGCTATTTAGGAAAGAAAACTGTACCTTTACAATGTAAGAAAATTGAATGACAAAGGGAAAAAATGTTGACCACGCTAACTGGAATTTATTTAACACTTGGTACAAAATCCTTTGTTGGTAATGACCGATTCAAAATGAATCCTGTATGGCGAAACTAGTCGCATGCATTGTCAGGTGTGGTTTTGGTCCATTCTTCTACACAAGCAGTCTTTAAATCTTAGACAAATCTCCGCTGGTCTTTAATCAGGATGGACATATAATAAACACCACTGTGCTCGAACTTGGCTTTTCAATGTGGCCCACCACCAGAAGTATAAGCAGCTTACCAGAGGAATGGCTGTAATCAACAGTCGGCTGTGACCCAGCCGCGGCCTTTAGAGAACCAGGACGAATCCCAAATCCTAGGGCAGTGTTTACACCGGGGCTCCACTCAGCAACTCCACCAATTAGATCATATGTAAATGATAAATAGAGGCAGACATAGCGTAATCCCGCTGGGACATTTATTTAAAAAAGTAAAAACCAGAATACTCACATGGGAGATGAGTTAGACAGGCATATAAAATACAAAGTTGCCGGCCGGCAAACAGATCAGCAAGGACCCTCCTCCAGAGCGTAATGACGTCACCGCACGTCTACCCAGACGCGTTTCGTCGTAGGACTTTGTCAATGGGAGCCAACCTACTACTTCTCTCATGTCTGAAGGATTGTTTATCTCCACATGACTGATATATGGACTCTTTTTTTGATTGTATCGAGTCCGGGTGACAAGGCGCAGCTCTAAATCTTTGTTTTTGTTGTATTTCCCCTTGTGTTTCGGCACAAGAGCTGCCGTCTCCCCCCTGTATTTTTTAATTTTATGTTCTAATGTTAGTAACTGACCACACCGGTACTAATTGATTATTTAACTGTGACAAGCGCAATTTTTCTCTGTATTATAGTCTTTAAATCTTGAAGGTTCCCTGTCTATGAACTCTGATCTTTAGTTCTTTCCATAGATTTTCTATTGGATTTAAGTCAGGTGATTAGCTGGGCCAATTCTAAATGTCCACCCTTGTTTCATCTTTATCATTCTGGAAGTAGGCAACATATTTTTATCAAGAATGTCTTGGTACATTTTTCCATTCATCCTTCCTTCAATGACATGAAGTTTGCCAGTACTGTTAGCTGAAAAACAGTCCCACACCATAATGTTCCCAGCTCCAAACTTCACTGTTGGTATGGGATGTTTTTAGGGTGATGTGCAGTGCCGTTTATCCTCTAAACATGGTGTGTATCATGGCATTCAAGGAGTTCAATTTTGGTCTCATCTGACCAGACTATATTCTTCTAGTATTTCCCAGGTTTGTCTAAGGCCGGGTTCACACTATTGCGAATTGGAGAACATTCACATATCTCCGATGCAGCTCTAGTGAAAATTTGCACAGGAGCCTTGTGTGTCTTTTAGTCCGTTTCAGGTTCAACACGTTGACGTTGTCGTCAAACACGACATTCACAGATCAGTCTATTTTTCGGATATACAGTATGTGAAAATATACTCATTACCTAGGGTATACGGGTCCACATTTTCTGGTAAGCCTCACTTTTGGTGATGGATCACTGAATTGAATTGGAAATCACAGAGTGATTGCTTATAGATGCTTGCCCATTGTCACTTATATGGACTTAGAATTTTGGGGAGGTACTATAGTGACCCCCATAATGTAGATCTTCACATGTCAAGATTTTGGACTTATTGTATTGTCAAATCTCCTATTTACAGTATCTCACAAAAGTGAGTACACCCCTCACACTTGTAAATATTTTATTATATCTTTTCATGTGACAACACTGAAGAAATTACACTTTGCTACAATGTAAATTAGTGAGTGTACAGTGTAAATTTTCTGTCCCCTCAAAATAACTCAACACACAGCCATTAATGTCTAAACCACTGGCAACAAAAGTGAATACACCCCTGAGTCAAAATGTCTGTGTGTGTTAAATTTGGTGTTATCGCACCTACGCTTAGGGATGTTATAGCTCCAGGTGTTATCGATCCACCTGTCTTTAAAGAGAGCAGAATTTTCTCTTTTCTCACAGGTTTTTATGCTTGTGGACACTGTCAAGCTTGCAAACAGTGTAAATTCAATACTAGGAAACGCAAAGAGTTCACTTCCTTTTCCACCAAAAAATCCTATTTGATTAAGAACCTCATCACGTGTGGTACGGTCGGTGTGGTCTATATGCTGGAGTGTAACTGTGGGCTCCAGTATATAGGCCGTACCTCACGATCGTTGGGTGTTCGGATTAGGGAGCACGTAAATAATATTAAGAGGGGTCTCCGTACCCACAGTGTTTCTAGACATTTTAGGCAATGCCATAATAGGGATCCGAGATGTCTGAAATTTTGGGGGATAGAAAGGGTGGATCCACATTGGAGGGGTGGAAATTATATCCCTCACATCAGCCAGCAAGAATCTTTTTGGATCGTAGAGGCTAAGGTTTTAACACCTGACGGGTTAAATGCCAATTTCGATCTTAATTGTTTTATTTCGGATACATTTTTTTTTTTTTGGGGGAGGATTTTTGATGAATTAGTCTATTAATTACAGATAATTTAATATGATTTATAATGTTTACATGTGTCTTTTATTATTGGTTTTATTGTTAGAAGGTGTTTTATATTAGTTCTTTATATTAGTTTTACATTTGAAGGATTTTCAATGTTTATTAAGTTTCCGAAGGATGGCATCGGGTGATTAAATATGACATTTTTTAACTACTGTATTTTTTGGCGTATAACACTCACTTTTTTACCCTGAAATCAGAGGGTAAACTGTCTCTGTGTGTTATACGCAGGGGGCTGTGGAAAGTTTTTTTCCTGAAACTTCCCTCTTACATTTAGGGTGCGTGTTATACACCAAAAAATATGGTATATTTGATAGATTGATTATGTAGGTGTGTTTTTATTATTAGCCACATGATGGCGATATTTCATCCCTGCAGATTACATAATCGGTTCATTTTAATTCTTAATTTATTCTCTAATATTGCTGTGTAGAAATATACAGTAATGTTATTAAGTGTAGATGAGAGTGATCGTTCATCTATAATGCCGCGTACACACGATCACTTTATGTGATGAAAAACAACTGCGTTTTTAAAAACGTCAATTTCATTGACCGTGTGTAGGGGAAAACGTTGTTTTATGTCTTGTAAAAAACAACAAAAAAAAATTGAAGCATGCTTCAATTTTTTGTGTCGTTTTTCAAAACGTCGTTTTTTGTTTCACAAAAAATCACTGTGTGTAGCAAAAAACGTTGTTTAAAACAACGTTTTTCAACCTGCGCATGCCCAGAAGCTAGTTATGAAGCGAGCTTCAATGGAAAAGAGTGGTGAACGTAACCTCGCTTTGCTAGAGCATTGTGAAAAAACGATGGTGTGTAGGCAACATCGTCTTTGAAAATTGAAGTTTCAAAAACGTTGTTTTTTACTTGACAGAAAGCTTAGTTTTTTTTCCATCGCATAAAGTGATCGTGTGTACGCGGCATTACACATTGAGTTTATCTCATTTGCCGCTAAGCTGTGAATTTATGCCGTCTTCTTTGGCATCTGCCGTTGCTATGATGGCGGTGCTTTCCCTGGGCTGACGAGTGACGTCTCAGCCTAGCTCCGTTGCATCTGGCTTCGGCAGTTGTCATAACTACGGCTCTATATATAAAGGTAGACGGGTGACGCCGTAGCTCCGCCCAATTTAGGAAGTTTGTGGAAGCGTAATGCATATGGGGGAGGAGCTGTGTTTGACGTCCCCCGCTGCCATCCTTCGGAAGTAAACTGTTATGTTTGCATTACATGCTGCTACTAAAGCAATCTTCATGTGAGTAGTTTGTGTTATGACACAAATATTTCGGTCCAATTTTTAGCAAATGCACTTTAAGATATTGGGAAGGAAGTAGGTATACTATAGTATGGTTAATTTTTTAATACAATTTTCTCATAGGTTTTGTGGATTGATTTATTCATATGGTTTAAATTTGTTGCACATGTAGTTGTGGGTTATTGCAGTGTATGAAGGAAAAGGAGGGAAGGGCATTGTAGTGCTTCACCTGTATATATATTTTATTTTATGTAATATCCCCTGGAAAGGGTATATAGCAAGATGTGTGAGCAGCTATACTAAACACATGCACTTAGTAACACCACAGTGTGGGAATATTTATATCAGGGGTGCCCAACCTTTAACCAGTCGCGGGCCACAATGAGTAGAATGAGCAGATGACAAGTCTGTGTCCAGTCTGCATATGCCAAGCTGACACAGCCCAATCTACTCTATGGGCCCTCTGATCCAATCAAATGGAGGGGGAAAGATCGACTTCTGTTTTTTTTAGCAGATCGGATTGGAGGTAGGCATGTGTAAGCGGACAAAAGTCTGTTTACATCTGCCGCTCTATAGAGGTAAATGAAGGGTCCGATTGCGTCTGACCGATTGTGTGAAAAGGGCCTAAGGCTGCTTTTATACTGACGGTCTGTGGTCTATTGCTGTGCAGCGTACCTGTGGTTTTGCCGCTGGTTAGCTGCAATTTGCCACAGACGTCTTTTATATTTTAAAGATGTGGTGCACTTTCTGAAAAGCCACTTGCTTCCTCTACCCCAGGCTTCATTCACAACACTGATGCTCTCAGATGGCAGGTCGGCAACCTGAGATCTGGGCTTGCCAACCAGCCATCCCAGAGCAGGAGGTCACGGGCCACATCAGAGGGCTCCGCGGGCCACATGTGGCCCCAGAGCCACTGGTTGGGCACCCCTGATTTATATAATGTCAGAAAAATTCCATATAATGGCCACTAGATGGAACTGCCGATTATAGAAAATAAACGTATTTATACACATTACAGGAATTATTCACAATGGCTGTGATAATGTTAAGACAGTTGCACAGCCCCATTTAAAAAAAAAAAATACCCTAATGCCCCGTACACCCGATGGATTTTTCTGACGTAATTCCGTTCAAGCTGTCTTGCATACAGACTGTCACAGCAAATTCCAACCGTCCAAAACGCAGTGACGTGCAACACTATGACGAGATGAGAAAAATTAAGTTCAATGCTTTCGACCATGCGTCGACTTGATTCTGAGCATGCATGTTTTTTTCTCCGTCGGAGTTCCATACAGACAATCGGAATTTTCGAAAGAAATTTTTTTCATCGAAAAAAAAAGAGAACATGTTCTCTTTCTAAGTCCATCTGAATTTCTGATGGAAAAAATTAGAGGGGGCACAAACACGGTCGGAATATCCGATGAAAAAATTCCGTCAGACTTTTTTCTTTGTAAATTCCGATCATGTGTACAAGGCATTAGTGTAATAATGTTCATCTGAAACCAATATTTACTTGTGTTTGAATTTACATATTCACCCACTGGCTTTCAGTGTCTTTAAGGGACTTTGATTTCGCATTCTGTCTATGGTCAAATGCTACAAGCTAATTTGATAAAAGGAACGAAGGCACATCTGTAAATAAACACACTTCCTATAGTTCACGGATATACAAAATACAAGCTGTGTAAGGTAAAAACTTGACAAAACAATAGGTGAACTTCATTGAGCATCTCACTGCTAGCTCTCAGTACAAAGCAGACTGCCTAATACATTTTATTATGCAAGACGCACTCCAGAGAATGGATTTTTGTAAAGAAAGATGTTGCACGTCCTTTCATCAATAATGTATGTATATGTTCCGCAGCAACATCTCTATTGTATTGCAACAACGATCTGCATAAAATCCACATAAGGTGTTAAAGGAAAGGGGGAATATTCTAAAAAGTCCTGTTTGACATGCACAAGCACATTCTACAGGCAGGGCCACATTATGTTTAGACATTGGGGATGTTTTATTCATAGTACATCTTCAGTGGTGGCCAGGATCTGATTTAAAACATGCTGCAGACAACATCTAGTGACTTAAATAGGCTGCTGAAAGTGGAAATGTTTAAAGTAATCTCAATTAGAGTGTGTTCTCTTTCTTACCATAATCCTGTCAAGGAGCGATTGTGTGGGAGACATTTGAAAAGTTCTAAAAATTCTTCATCTTCTAACTGTGTCCACCCAAGACTATAAAATAAAATAAATTACACGGTTAGTGCCATCATTTGTAATACACTAATATTAAGGTTGACATGTAATAGTTTTTCTGTTTCTTTCACTTAAATTCTAATAGTGTGCTACAAAATAAATGGAGTATAAAAAATAAAGGTTTCCAGTCAAGGGACTCTCACAGCCATAAAACAAACTTGCCGTCTTTACAGAATGCAGGTCTATGCATTGCTGCATCAATGTAAAGGATACCTTAAAACAGTACTTAGACTATATTGTCATTGTATTTGTAGCACTACCCACGGAGGAGATGCTGGTTTGTTTTGGGTGGCACATTTACCTTGTGGCTCTTCTGAATTCCTAGGGGTGAATGGCGCATATAGCAGAAGTAAAGGAATGTCTGCAACAAGTGTCTTTTCTGTGCTCTTTATTACCAAGCCGGGTAAAAACAATAAACTGGTGATGAAAGGATAGAGTTTGAAAGAAGAAGGAGAACAGCAAATTCAGGCGTACCATTTGGAACAGTCCTGCTCCCATACGTAACACTTTCAGTACCACTCCTGCCTGAGTGGGCTTAGCGTACCCAGACAGGCATCTCTCACTGACCTGGCAGCCGGAATATCACTTAATTCTTTTTAGGATAAAGTCTCTGCCACAGACCCTCTTGAAATTAACTTGGACTTGAGGAAAGAGTCTCTGCCACAGACACTCCTGAAATGGACGTCAGGGAGATCTGATTGCAGTTACAGAGGTAATCCTCCTCAGATGAATTACGCCTGGGTCTCCTTCTTAACGTCGCCCAGGTACCGACTGACAGGTAATCAATCCTTCAGTGTCCGGCTACCTTGATCCCCGGTGGTTTGTCAAAATCCTTTTGGATCGCCAGCCTCTCATTGGCGCTCCTCAGACGGACTCCCCACCAAACAGCTATACCGCTTGGGATGCTCAAAGGTGGTAACCCAGTCGATCACTGGGTCCCCGTCGCTGCTCAAATGTTCCGGACCACCATGGTCCCGGTACCAGGAACACCGTATGGCATGCATGCCCCGGCCATGTAGGCCATAACGCCGGGGCGCCGTGATGCAGACACCCTAAAGGTGGGTGCCACACTAGAAGAAGAACCCAGACTCAATTTGGTCTGTTCCATAAGTGCCCTCTCCCAGCATGCCCAGCGAGGACACTCCCTCCTGATTGGCTGCTGGTTAAGGACACCCAAGCCTCAACTCCACTGCTGCCATCTACTACAATTGCGCAGTCATGCGACATTGTACACAAACATGTTCTTTTTTTCCCACAAATAGAGCTTGATCACCTCTGTGGTTTTAATTTTTTGCGCTATAAACAAAAAAAGGCCAACAATTTTGAAAAAAATATATGTATATATATATATATATATATATATATATATATATATATATATATATATATATTTACTTTTTGCTATACTAAATATCCCACCAAAAAAAATTAAATAAAATGTCTTCATCAGTTTAGGCCAATATGCATTATTCTACATATTTTTGGTAAAATAAAATCACAATAAGCATATATTGGCCAGTGATCAGTGATTTTTAGTGGGACTGCGACATTGCGGCAGACGGATCGGAAACTTTTGACACTTTTTTGGGACCAGTGACATTGATACAGCGATCAGAGCTAAAAATAGCTACTGATCACTGTATAAATGGCACTGGCATGGAAGGGGTTAAAGCTAGGGGGCGATCAAGGGGTTAAGGTTTCCCTAGAAGGTGTTTCTAATTGTGGGGGGAGTGTACTGACAGGAAGTAGAGAGATTGCTGTTCCTGATCACTGGGAACAGAAGATCTCTCTGTACTTCCCTGTCAGAACGGGGATCCCTGTTCTGGCTCTCTGTGAATCGCAGGTGGCCAGCAGACATCACAGCTGCCGGGCCATGCAGTGCAGGGGAATGCGCGCCTTCTATTGTTCTTAAATCAAGCAAGCAAGTGGTTAAACATTTTATTTGGATCTGATTTTAATCAATTTATACAGCTTTTCATTTCAAAATTCTGTATTAATAACCATAGGTCATTTAATTTTTTTTTTTATTAAATTTTTTACAACTGCTGCATTAAAATGTATACATTCTGTTTGTAATTTCTGTACTTAATTTGCCTGTTTAGGTAGAGTGGTTGATTTCCATGCAGTTTATCATGTTCAGGATCCACTTAGTCACAGAATGTTGATATGTACTGTATGCTATGTATACATTTGGCTTGTTATACCTAAAGCAACCTTTTAACTTTGCTAACATAAATCATGCAATAAGCACTGAGGCTAAGGGCAGGAAAAGCAAGGGGCACTATATGTACACTTAGCCTTGATCATGTCATCTTGTTCTTGGCAAAAACGTCAACATCCTTGCTAGTAAATATAGTAAAATGACAGGGTGGCTTTAAAATAAAATAAAAGAGATGTTCTATATATTCAACTAAAAAGAGAGAAGACCATATTGGTAACTAGTTGGTTTTCTGCAAAATATCAGCAGGCATTCCTGTTAAGGGCAGCACAGTGGTGTAGTGGTTAGCACGTTCACCTAGCAGCAAACGGGTCTCTGATTCGAATCCCGACCACGACACTATCTGCCTGGAGTTTGCATGTTCCCCCTGTGTCTGCGTGGGTTTCCTCTGGGTACTCCGGTTTCCTCCCACCCTCCAAAGACATGCTGGTGGGTAAATTGGATCCTGTCCAATTTGGCCCAGTATATATGTATATATGTGTGTACGACTGTGTGTCTCAAGCGTGTTGAGATCCTACGGGGTAAATGACCGCACCAGCCAGGAAGACACTGGCTGCAAAAAGCGCCTAGAGACAATTCAGTTTGCATGTGTAGCGCTATATAATTCATTCATTCATTCAATGATAAGCCATTAAAATAAATATTGCAAGACAAATGAGGGTACTGCAAGGAGACATAAGTTCAAGGTAAGAACCTCTAAAGAAATAATTATTTATGTATAGACCATGGGGTATAAGGAAAAAAAACACATTACAATGTACTGCTCAGTATTTACTTGAACACACAATCCACACAATTTTTTTTTTATATATATACTGCATGTATTGGCAAATTATAGGGATGTTCCTGTAAAAAAAAATCTGCTTTGAGCAGTTGTAATGACCAATATCTACCCATAAAATGAATGTATATTTTATGCAAGCCATTAATCCCCAGAGGATGTGGCTGCCCAATGACCCGGCCATTTTTTGCGATTCGGCACTGCTTAGTTTTAACTGAGAATTGTGTGGTCATGCGACGTGGCTCCCAAACAAATTTGACGTCCTCTTTTTCCCACAAATAGAGCTTTCTTTTGGTGGTATTTGATCACCTCTGCGGCTTTTATTTTTTTGCACTATAAACAAAAAAATCTCGCTGATTTACATATTTTCGGCGTAAATCAGCGGGAACGCCCCTGGCGGCCATTTTAAAAATGCATTTAAGATCTGACGGCGTAATACAATTTCGCCTGTCAGATCTTTCCTGCAAACCGGCGTATCTTGTTTTCTGAATACAGAAAACAAATACGCCGGCGCAAAGTGAGAGTTATGCCACTTAAATGAAAGTTAAAATCGAGGAAATCTTCAGGAAGGAAAAAACTAACAAAAACAGACCATCAATTTCTGGTACAAAATAAAGGCTCAGCTCACCACCAGTAACACTTGTCCCTTAAAAGGGTTTTCTGAAAGTTCCCACCTACCTCAGGGGTGCCAAAGAGGGGGTCTCCATAGTCCAGCACCCAGGGCTTTTTTTCAGCAGGAACGCGGGGGAACGCAGTTCCGGCACCTCCAGCTCTGAATGTATGTAATTGTGCTCTGAGGTGGGTAGGGGGTGGAACCTAGAAATGGTGCTCGGAGGTGGGTAGGGGGTGGCACAATGAATGGTGCTCAGAGGTGGGTAGGGGATGAAACTAATGAATAGTGCTTGGAGGTGGATAGGGGGTGGAATCAAGGAATGGTGCTCGGAAGTAGGTAGGGGGTGGAGAAAATGTATGGTGCTCGGAGGTGGGTAGGGGTGGACACAAGAGGTGACTCAGAAGGAGGGAGTTCCTGCACCTATTCTCTGAGAAAAAAAGCCCTGCCAGCAACCATGTCTCATTCGCACGCCAGGCCACACTGCTCACTCAGCTGAATTCTGCTTTACTTCACAGACACCTGCTGGCTGTTTCATGTTCCTTTTCTGGAGGCCCCTGCAGATTGGTTAACCCTTTCAGGAACAAAATCCTGGTAATCAGGGTTTGGAGGCTCTCTCCCACCCAAAGTTTCCCTGAGCCTTTAAATTCCAGGTCCCAAATCAGGATTTACCAATCCAGAGACAGCTGAAGATCACCCTGGATTGGTGAGAACACCTGGGTACTCCAAAAATGCTTTTTTTGTCTTAAGGGGCCACAACTCAAATAGAGGGGAACATGTATGCCTTTTAGGACTGTTACGGTCACCACCGGTTACGATATCCATTCCATCTCCCCAACCACGACAGCTTATCCGACAATCCAGCCGACAGGACCCATTTTATTCCCCAGAACAAGGACGAGACACGCAGCTCTGTTCTTGTTCCAAAATGTATGAACGCTTTAATGGTACACTCTCAGGTTTTTATACAGTTCAAGGAAGTAAAGGAACTAAGAAACTCTCCACCCCCCTCATCACACAGTGGGGCTTTAATCACATTATTTTAGATAATGACATTCAGGTGAGGTAATTATCCCCCGGGCGTCCCGTTTCTGACAACAGCTATTCACCTGCAGAAAACACATTCCAATGTCAGACGTTCGGGCCCCGAATTACAGGAGTTAATTACTACAGCTGACAAGTCACACCTATTATCAATAGAATTCACACAAAACAGCATCACATAATTAGTTCCCCTTAATCCACATCTTAGACAGTCTTTATGTTTCCGACAAAAAGGTATTCACACCTGATCATCAATGGGCTTTAAACAGTGTTATCACACAATGAAATGTCTTTCAGGAGCCAGGCTGACTCTCAGTTTCAATCCACAGTAGTAGTCTTAGTTAGCATTTCAACAGCCTCACACAATGGACAATGAAAGGTCTTAGGAGCTGACGAAATTAACACCTCAAAAGCATGTGTCCCCACATTGAATGAAACATTGACCTTTACAGCTTGTAATATGTCCAGATCTCCTGCAAAACATGAATTATCATTTATCAGCCACCCTATGGCTAAAAGGGGCACAGGGTGACCTTAGACCCAAGAGTCATCAGTAACGCGGGCACAGGAGTACCCCCTATCCCTCAAAAGTCTCTGGGTGTCACAGGTCATTCCGTTACAAGGACCAATTCCTGGTGTCCTGTACACTATATAGATTGTAATAATATGTTACCGCATATTTTTTGTTTTATATGTGAGGTGTCTTTAAATACAGAGACTCGTCAATCACTGTCTTTATTACTTTAAATACAGTATGAACACACTCCATTGAGAGATTTAATATCTAAGTATAATTTATTTTCACACCAGCAAAGGATCTTGTTCATATCTATGTGTATTGACTGTAAATATAGCAATTTTCAGCTTCATGCATAGGATGGCAGAAATCTCTCCCTGCCAACACAATGTGATTTATCCCTATTTACTCCAAGTGTCTCCAACATACACTGATGATAAATGATGTACTGTTGGCAACAAACACCCCTCACATTTTTGATTTTTGTTTATTATATCTTTTCATGTGACAACACTGAAGAAATTACACGTAAAGTAGCGAGTGTACAGCTGTATAACAATGTAAATCTGCTGTCTCCTCAAAATCATTCAACACACAGCCATTAACGTCTAAACGCTGGCTACAAATGTGAGTACACCCCTAAGTGAAAATGTCCTACTTGGGCCCAAAGTGTCAATATTTTGTGTGGCCACTGTTATTTTCCAGCACTGCCTTAACCCTCTTGGGCATGGAGTTCACCAGAGCTTCACAGGTTGCCACTGGAGTCCTCTTCCATTCCTCCATGACGACATCACAGAGTTGGTGGATATTAGAGACATTGCGCTCCTCCACCCTGTGTTTGAGGATGCCCCACAGAGGCTCAATAGGGTTTAGGTCTGGAGACATGCTTGGTCAGTCCAACACCTTTACCCTCAGCTTCTTTAGCAAGGCAGTGGTCATCTTGGAGGTGTGTTTGGGGTCTTTATCATGTAGGAATACTGCCCTGCGGCCCAGACTCCAAAGGGAGGGTATCATGCTCTGCTTTAGTATGTCACAGTACATGTTGGCATTCATGGTTCCCTCAATGAACTGTAGCTGCCCAAAGTCGGCAGCACTCATGCGGCCCCAGATCATGACACTCCCACCACCGTGTGTGACTGTAGGCAAGATGCACTTGTCTTTGTACTCCTCACCTGGTTTCCGCCACACACATGACACCATCTAAATCAAAAAAGTTTATCTTGGTCTCATCAGACCACAGGACATGGTTCCAGTAATCCATGAACTTAGTCTGCTTGTCTCACGCAAACTGTTCTTTATTGTGCAACATCTTCCTTCTGGGGCGACAGCCATGCAGACCAATCGATGCAGTGTGCGGATATGGTCTGAGCACTGACAGGCTGACCCCCCACCCCTTCAACCTCTGCAGCAATTCTGGCAACTTTTCAAAAAGTCAACCTCTGGATAGTCAACTTCTTTGGATGACCAACCGCTGTAGGGCCTTGGTCATCGTGCTGCAGCTCATTTTCAGGGTCTTGGCAATCTTCTTAAAGTCTAGGCCAGGGATCTCCAAACTACGGCCCTCCAGCTGCTGTGGAACTACACTTCCCATGAGGCATTGTAAAACTCTGACATTCGTAGACATGACTAGGCATGATGGGAATTGTAGTTCCTGAACACCTGGAGGGCCGTAGTTTGGAGACTCCTGGTCTAGGCCATCTTTTTATAGAGCAAGAATATTTTTTTTCAGATCTTTAGAGAGTTTTTTGCCGAGAGGTGCCATTTTGAACTTCCAGTGACCAGTATGAGAGAGTGAGAGCACCTGCTCTCCATTCACACCTGAAACCTTGTAACACTAACGAGTCACATGACACCTGGGAGGGAAAATGGATAATTGGGCACAATTTGGACATTTTCACTTAGGGGTGTACTCACTTTTGTTGCCAGTGATTTAGACATTAATGGCTGTGTGTTGAGTTTTTTTGAGGGGACAGCAAATTTACATTGTTATACAAGCTGTACACTCACTACTTTATATTGTAGCAAAGTGTCATTTCTTCAGTGTTGTCACATGAAAAGATATAATAAAATATTTTCAAAAATGTGAGGGGTGTACTCACTTTTGTGAGATACCGTATCTCTCCCTGCAAACACTACATGTCCAGATAACAAGGATAACTTGCCCCACATTTGTGGCAGTATTGAATAGAAATCTTGTTCACTTGTTGCACATTTTCACTGGCAAGTTGTACAACTGCAGAGCACTTGAAGGACAGGTTCTAGTTGACGCTTTTCCAATTTGTAGCAAATTTGCTTGGAAAGTCTCTAGCAAGAGTAAAACTGCAAGGGTGACCGTACAGCAAAAGCTCTGCAAATCACAGTGACCCCTGTGGTGGGATGACTATTGCACAACATAACTGAACCAGAACTTGCAGCAGAAAGTTGATCTGGAGTCATGGAATGCTGACTTGCTGCAATTGTGCAACAAACTTGTGAAGCCTGGGAAGTCTAGCAATAGCTTACCAAGTCATTTTCAAACTTGCAGCTCACTTGCTTGCTATTTGGGTGATTTCTCCCTATTGGACTGAATAGCAGCTATAGATCTGCGCACTGCTGTGCACTGTCAATCAAAAGTAAAGCGATTCAGAATCCAGACTTCATGCCTGGACAGGACAATAAACAGCTTTGGGGCCTAGTAGGACTTGGTATAATTGGACATATGCACTTTGCTACCCAGCAGGGATAGATGTCTATGCAAGATCTATTCACCCTTTCAAAGCCTCCTTTGCGCTCCTGGTCAGCCTTTCAATTGGCACATTATTTAAGGTCTATACCTGATGCGTAACTTTATGTCAGGCCACTGACACCCTTTGAGCGAATATGTGTCGTGGGGGAATATGTTCCACATTCATTGTCATTCTTGTATAAATTGATTATTGAGCCCTCAGAAGGCCATGTACCCCCGTATATACGTCGTTGGGAGGAGGACTTTCAAATGTATTTTACAAGAATGCAAATTAAAAGGATTATTTCATTGGTTCATAAATCTTCTATAGCAAGTCGCTATCAGGAACAGGGTTATAAGTTGCTGGTTAGGTGGTACAGGGTCCCGGCCCTACTTAACAAATTCTATCCGCATATTTCTAACTTATGTTGGCGTTGCAAGAAAGAGCCAGGAACATTATTACATATTTTCTGTCCTTTAATTATACCATTTTGGAAGGATGTGGGGAACTGGATTAAACACTTGACATCAGTTGACCTTGGTTCGGACCCTTTGGAATATCTCCTACACCTAAATGTGATACCCCTCTATAAATATAAAAAGTCATTGGTAGAACACATGCTGAATGCTGCCCGGGCATGTATTCCAGACCTAGGGAAATCTGCTACTGCCACCTGTGAAACATTGGTTCTCTAGAAAAGATGAAATTAGGATAATGGAAAACATGACTGTTTCTATGGTAGAGAGGAGGAATGTAGGGAAACCCTTCCGGCCATGGATGACTTGGATGACTTGGCCATGGATGATCCCTTGATTTTTGCCATTTTGCAAAAAAGGTGCAATTTAAAATGTACAAATAGTTGTTATTTATTAACTCAACACAGGATAAGCTTTTATATTTAGCATTAAAAATCAGTAGCATGTTTTTTTTTTATTCTAGAGGTCACATGCTTTCAGAAAATATATGGAAAAATTAAATCCTTCAGATTTTTGTACGCCTCCGCAAAGATCTGCTTTTTCAGACGGAAGAAAACACTATTTTTTCTTCCGTCTGCAAAGCGGATCGGATGAACACGGACACACGGTCCGTGTTCATCCGCTCCACCATTGGGGAGAGTGGAGAAAAAACAGGGCGGTCTCTGCACAGTGTGTGGGGACCGCCCTTTCATTCGACGGCTCAGCGGAGATTTACAGAGCGATCCCCACTGAGCAAACGGACACATGGAGGCGGATCAATACTGATCCGCCCCGTGTGAATTGGCCCTTAAGCTTTTATATTTAGTAAGAATTTTGCTAAATTTTCTGTGTTTTTATCTGTTAACAATGATTTTAGTGGAGTTTGTAGCAAAAATTTGCGCAAATCAGTTGCATCTTCTTTTTATTCTACTGGTCACGTGCTTTAAAAAAATACATGGTTTTGGGGGTCTTTTACAAACTCTGAAAGCTATAAGTGAAAAATTTAAAAAACAAAGGAAAAATTGCGAAAATTATCTGGCCAACTGAGTGTAAAAATGGAGCACAGGGCCTGGCAGCAAAAGGGTTAAAATGGCTAAAGGTTCACTTTAAGGCTATGACTCATTTTTGGAATCTGAAATAGTTTCACTACCACCTCAGTTTGCTGACACACACACACACACTCTCTGGACACCTCCATTATTCCCACCTACCCAATATCTGACCTGCAAACTACAGATCTAACTTTACAATTACATAAAATATGCATTTCTTGGGCCATTAAGACATTAAAGAACCTTACATACAGACTTAAGGTCCCTTAGAATGTTGCTGTTTTACAACAGATATCCTCTTCTGGTAAGGGTGTACTTGGCACCCCGGAAACATTTTTCACCCCAGCAACAAAACTGCACTTTTCTAGTTATCGGATAGCGTTTGCATGTGTTACATACAGTACGTAGATTTGCCGGACTCATAAGATTGACTTTGATATATGTATTTTTAGAAGTGAGAAAAATAAAGCGAGAGAGGTTAAAACATGAAAAAAAATTGTTTGCAGAGACATTTGTACAGAGGCGTCACCATAGAAACACAGTGGGTAAAGAATGGGATAAAAATACACAAGAAGCACATTTTATTGTATTTATTGTACAACCAGAAATGCAGATGTGATTTCAGTTCATCCAGGCCTAAATGTTTTCTATTCATGGTATTTTTATTAAGGCTAGACAAAACAGTTTTGACTTGTAATGTTATATGCTGCATTATTGTCAATTGCACTTTTACTTTTACTTTAAGGTCTCGTGCACATTAGATGTTTTTTTTTCTCTCTCTTTTAGATGCTTTTCCTCTTGGCAGCAGTGTTCTGGCAGAATTTTTTTTTTGATGCGTACAATGCATTTAGGCATATTTAGGAGCATCTAACACATGGGCATTAAATCATTTTATTGGCCAGAATAATAATTTAATAATTTACACGCATATACAGGCGTCAAGCACTTTTTCAGCCAAAACACTACTGCTCCTGGATGAGCTGGCAGTTTTTTTTTTACTGCCTCTAAACACCCCTGCCTGTAAACTCCTCTAAACACCTATGTGTGCATTGGCACATGGGCTAACATGCAGGGGCATTTATTGGCATAACAAATTGCCAGATTCCCCTAAGAGCAACATCAAAAACATCCAGTGCGTATGAGGCCTACCTTTGTTTTCATGTTCTGGTATTGTAATTCTGTACTGTCAAATTTCACTGAGTCTGGCTGCATCCATTTTAACTGTGGGTAGCTGAAGCTGCTGCCTGTTCACTTCCTGGATTTACGCAGACACACCTCCAGCTCTGCAGCTCTCATTGGCCCTCTTATGACTTCCCCCCTTCATTCTTGGCAAATTGTCACAAGCATTAGAGACAGATCTGTGCATAATGTCATAAGCCTAGTCTAATTACCAGACAAGAAACAGGAAGTGGGTTCTATAAGGTATTTACCGGCAGTAAAAAAAACATGTTTTACTATCTAAAGATAAAACAACAAGGGCAAAAGATTTAATAGATGGAAAGTTGAAAAAATGACTAGTTCCGCTTTAACAATAATTCCAAAAAACAACCCTCTATTGATTGGGACTATTATGGATACAACATACTGTACGTGTGAACTCATATGTATACAAAATATGTAAAAAAATATATATTGATATAAACACAGTTAAAATACAGTGTGGTGCATCATACATATATACGTATAGATTGCATAGTGGTGGTTACAGGCATCAACCTTGACCATAAATAAGTGAATAGGCTTACGAGTTCACATTTATGTTATGACCATAATAGTCCTAATTAATAGAGTGTATTTTTTGGAACTGTATGTAGTAATAAACTTTGAAGAAACATGCAAAATACACTTATTAACTACTCAAAGACCAGACTGTTTCACCCCCTTCTTATCCAGGCCATTTTTTTAGTTTGAATGAGAATTACTCAGTCATGCAATACTGTACCCACATTAATTTTACATTATTTTTGAGTACTTTATTTTGTTGATAATTAATCACCACTGGTATTTTTTTTGCTATATATAAAGATAATGGAAGTTTGTTTCTATTATAAAACTTTGCAAATAAATAATCTTTCTTCGTTAATTAAGGTTAAAATGTATTCTGCTACATTTCCGTGGTGAAAACAAACAAACTGTTGTATGTAATTTGGTCTGTGGAAAGGATATAGGCCCAGATTCACGTAGATCGGCGCATTATCGGTCCGGCGTAGCGCACCACTTTTCCGTTAGACTTGCGCAATCTAGCCGCATAATCCCGCGATTCACGTAGCTTTTGCGCAAGAAATTGCGCAAGCGTAAGGTTTTTTCCTGAGGCGTAAGGAGGAGTAATACAAATTGGGAGGGACGTGGGCATGTTACATTGAAATGAGCCGTGACCCCATGCAAATGAAGGGCCGGCCGACTCGCGCATGCGCGCGTGAAGGAAACCATGTCAGCTCCGTTGTGCGCATGCTCACAACTCAGGAGCGGCGCAATCAGTGAAATTGGAAATGGACTAGGGCAACGTTGTGAACTACGCAGACAGCATAAATAGACACACACAAACGCACTTCCATTGCAAAAGTACATCCCTTTGTGTCCCTTCCCATTGAATCAAGTGCTTTTGCTCTGTTGTTCGTTAGAGTGTGTTTTGTAGTTGTCAGATTAGTGTTCTGTGTGATCTAGTGCTTGTTGGTAGTTTTGTGAAAGTGAGTTTTGATAAGTGTTTGAGACTGTTTGTTTGATTGATAGATTTCTGAGCGTTTGTTTTCTTGCTTTATTTTTTCATCTGATTTTTTTGTGACTGTTTCTTGCTGAGTGCTAGTGTGATTTTTGGGTGTTCTTTTTCTCTTTGTGTGTGTTCTTGCCTGATTGGTTGTGCTTGTATTTGTGACTGATTTTTGGTGTCTGCTAGTGAGTTTGTTTGGAAGTATGACTGAGAGAAAAAGAAAGCTTAATTTTACAGTGGGGGAAAAAAGAATTCTTGCCCGGGCCATTACCGACTATGGGCGTTTGCTCCACGGCCCGCAGAGTGCCACCACCACCCCGGCCAGGAGGAGGGAGATATTGGATATGATCACGGAGCAGGTCAATTCATCGGGGGAGGGGGAGACACGGACCCGGTCTGGGATTGAAAAGAAAATAAATGACCTCCGGCGTGAGGTGAAAAAAAAACTGGCCGCAATAAATGCCCATGCCAGGGGCACAGGAGGGGGCCCACCATGCCGGATTAGATTTACAGCGACGGAGCGTGTGGTGGCCCTGACCTTTCACCGGCATGAAGTGGAGGGCCTGCCAGGCTTTGACACAAGTCCGGTCCCCGCGGTGCCAGGTAAGGTTTTTATTTCTCTCAGGTGTGTAGCATGTGTGGGGGAGGGGGTGAAAGGGAATATGTGGCAAGTGTGTGGATCCTCCAACCTGTGAATGGTTTGTGTCATCCACAGCTGTGCAGGAGGGTGCAGGGCCATCTGGCCTGACCGCTCCAACGCCAGGACAGCAGCCTAATGAGGCCCCCCCAACAAGGCCAGAGTCCGCGGAGGAGGAACAAGAGGAGGAGGATGATCATGCGGAGGACGATCATGAGGAGGAGGAGAATCATGAGGAGGAGGAGTCCATGGCAGGCACTGGACGTTTGGTTTCTGCGGACTCTTCCCCTCTGGCTGCAAGAAGCCTGCCCTCCCTAAGGGTGAGCCCCCCCCCCTCCTCCCCCAACATGGCTCCCCTCACAAGGGCCTCCCCTTCTCCCCGGCCACAACCATCAGCTGGAGCCAGGAGGTCATCCCAGAGCACCAGGGGGGCACCCAATCTCCTGCCCGCCTGTCTGAGAAGGAACCTGGCCACCCAGACCCGCCTTCTGAGACAGCTCTGCCAGACTATGGGGCGGGTGGATCAGAGCCTGTCCTCCATAAACGATAGGCTGGGTAACCTGGACTCCTACTCCCGGGCCTCCACAACCTGCCTAAATGACCTGCAAACTACAGCAGCAGGCGTTGGGCAGGATGTGAGGGCCCTTACCCAGGCTATCCAGGGCAACACGGCAACACTTGGTGCTGCCCTGGACAGAATAGCCGTGGCCTTGGAGGGCAGGCCGCCAGGTGGGCAGATCTCAGGGGCTGCTCCTCCTTCCCCGGCTTTTCCCCTCCCCCATGCGTCTCCCCTGAGGGTCCGGGGCCGTGGCCGGGGGCGCCCCAGGCGTGGCTCACGCACAGGGCATTAATTTTTTTTCCCCCTTTTTTTGGTTTGAAACCATTTTTATTTTTGTTCTCTGCTTTTTTTTTTTTTCTCTGCATTTTTTTTTTGTTTTGCTGACATTTTTGGCATATTTTGGGTTGTGAATGATGTTTGAATGTGGGGGTGACATTCCTGCTGGAAAAGGGGTGTCATCCTCAATTTGGGTGGAGAAGGGTTCCCCAGGACCAGGGAGAAGTGATTCCCAGGTCCGTGTGAATGGTGTATGAATGTACAGTGACATAATTGGAGCCTTGACGTGGCGTTACTGCTCACCAGTCTTGCATGGTGGACTGGTGCCAATCCAATTTGATGAGGATGTGGGGTGTGTGTGCTAGGGACCACAGTGGTGTGCATGCATGCATTCTCATTGTGCCATGATTAATGTGTGTGTTTAACGTGCAAAGATGCATAATGTGAGCTGGCATGAGATGGGGTCATGAGATGGGGTACCAGTGCATATGCAGAGTCACCTTGAAGGGAAAAGACAGGAGGATGTTAGTCATGCATGTGCCACTTGTGAGGTGTGCATCACGGGAGGGGATAGTCATGCCTGACTCCCATGTCACTCACCAACCAGCCAGCTGTCCCCATACATGTTCTGTTTGAAATCTGTGGGGATGGGGCTCTGATTGTATATGTAGCTGTCATGGGTGTCATGGGTGGTGCCATGTGTTGGGCTGCTGATGTCCTCCTGCAAGGTTGTGGTAATTCCATGATGGCATGAGGGGTGAATCTGAAGATGCGAGACACCTCAGAATCACTCATGCCAAAGATGTCTATGCGTGTGTGATATATCAAGTGAAGAGTGAGGGCCTTGTATCAGATAAGAATATTGTATTAGATTAGATTAAATTGTAAATTTTATATAAGCAAAAAAAAAAAAAAATCTCCCGTGCCCTCCTTAGTGCCATCCTCCGTGCCCTCATCCTTCTTTGTTCATCTAAAGTCAGTAGTATAGCTATGCGCGACGATGCCCCTGGCATGTTGGCATACAGATTGTTGGGCAACACGTGTGACTGCTGAACTCCTCACTAACAGTGTTGCTTTATCTGACAAGTAGACTTTTTTTCAAAATTTAGACCAGCTTTTAGGTCCTCTAACTTTAGACAGGACATTTTGCTGTTGCGCACATCGCGTAGCCTGCGCAGCAACTGCGTTTTTTTGTGAATCCCCGTAACTCCCTCATTAGCATATTTGACTAGCAAATCAATAGTGTGTCTAGCGCAGTTTTGCGCGAAGGGAAGCGAAGGTCTAACTCAATTACGCCGGACCAAAAAACGTATATTTCTGGCGTATATTGTTTTGTGAATCGCGTGCAACTATACGCACGCGCACATTTAGACTTACGCACGCGCAACAGCAGTTGCGCACGCGTAATCGCTCTGTGAATCTGGGCCAGTGGCGTATCTAGGGTATGGCAGCTATGGAAAGTGCCATGGGCGCCATATGAAGGGGGCACTGTTGAGTGGCTGGGCAGAAAGGCACTTGCCAGGGTCTGAGGGTCTCTTCTTCCCTCCTTCCGAGCATAGGCAGGATCTCCTTTTCAGAACCTTTGCTAATGGACAATGGCAGCATTACCTGCTGCGTTCAGCCACAGCCCTCTCCTGTTCTCCCAGGCTCTCCCATTCCATCTGATCGGATTGGCAGCGCACAAAGAAGGAGGAACATCCGTTTCTCCCTCTCCTCTGTGAAAACTGAGGCCTTAAGTGATGAAGATTTCAACACTTCCAGTATTGGTTCTGCATTTACCTGGCCTTGGAGGGCAAAGGAGAGATCAGGGGTCTAATAAACACCAGATTTCTCCATAAAGAGGATATGTCACTACCCAAGGTATCACAAGGGATGATAAATATCACTAGTTTTGTTAGCTGTTTTTTTCTGTTAAGGTTATCTGAAATATGGGGTTCAAATGTTTTGACAGGGGGGCAGTTTCAGTGCTTGCCATGGGCGCTATTTTCACTAGATACGCCTCTGCTTACACTGGTCTGGCAACACCAGAGACTCGTATAGAAACAATCAGGAACATGGTTGCTGGATGACATTGTTCTGACAACACTGGGGACTAGTGTGGTGGTAATCAGGAACACTGTTGCTGGCTTACACTAGCCTGGTGATATTAGGACTGGTGTCCTGGTAATCAGGGACCCTGTTGCTGGTTTACACTGGTCTAGTGACACCAGCACTGGAATGGCAGTGATCAATCAGAAACATAGTTGCTTGCTTACGCTGGTCTGACGACACTGGGACTTGGTTGGCAGCGATCAGGAACACTGTTGCTGGCATACACTGGTCTGGTGACACTGAGACATGTGTGGCAGTGATCTGGAAATCTGTTGATGGCTTACATTGGTCTGGCAGTACTGGTGTGGCAGTGATCAGGAAAACAGTTTCTAGCTACACTAGTCTGGCAACACTGTGACTGGTGCGACGATTGAAGACATTGATTGGGTGCACTTGGTGGGGGGTCTGGTGTAAAACCTCTCAGGTGGTTTGCAGTTTTACTTTTACCACCCATCAAACTACTATGCACTTTAGCTGTAGATGCAGTGGCATCCAAACATGGATTGTTGCACCTTTGCTTACAATTGATCATTATCTGTAGATGGAAGGATGTACCGAGTGTTGGATGCACAACAACACAATCTTACAAAGAAGCACTCAGCTTTTTTCCCTATCCACGCTTGCGCAGTCTGCTTTCTCACAGCACTCTCTAAGTATGAAAGAAAGCAGATTATGTATGCTTAGGTACAGATTTAAGATGAGTGTCCTTTGGTGAGTTTTCTGGGCTACAGATTCAACATCTGTAGTCCAATCTGCAGAACAGAGAGGGAAGGACAATGAAATTTACAGCTGAAAGAATAAGCGGGGAGAAAAAGAGAGTACTGCCTGCATTGTAATGTAATGATAGTTTGGGGATGTTTTTGGAAAAAAGTCAGTAAAGGTGAACTAGCCCTTTAACAAAAAGCATGGATAAACAGAATAATGAAGTACTGCTGATAAGATTTAATTGGGTGATAGACAGGGTCTCATAACATATAGAGGGGATGGTCCCTAAGATGCTTTATGAATCAGCTTTATGAATCGCAGCTTTGTTACTTCGAAATAATGTTAACAGGGCAAAAAAAAAATTATATTTTACCTAGACAGCATTTAATGTGTGGTCAGTACTTTGTATAATACTTATGTCCCTCTATTCACAGTTCAATAAGGATAAACGCTGTATGGACAGGTACTGTGCACCACCCAGTGGAAAGTTTGTGTACTACAGGCCTAAGATAAAGTGACTACATTTGTTCTACAGTATAGCTATAGCATATCAAGGCATATCATGCTATCAGTTATAATATCATACCATGCACTGTCATGCTGCAGAAAGCATGTTAGTTTAAATAGAAATAAAAGCGAGTGAGTAAAAATGTACAATTACAATTTTGCCATCACTCCTGCAATTAAAGTAGATCTTCAAAAAGTGGCATATCACAAGCTCCAGACTCTCCAATGTATCAATATATACTGCTGAAAAACATCTTTTATAGGAACATTTATGAGAATTTTTCTCCTGGTTTATGAAAAAGTGGCCACAAAAAAAAGGTTTTAGACAAGCGTTAAGCTTACCGCCCTCTGAAAAATAATCTGCAGTGGGTCATTTTAAAGAGAGCAGTATAGCAATGACTTAGAGCAGAGGTGGCCAACCAGTGGCCGGGGGGGGGGGGGGGGGGGGGGGCCCTCTGATGTGGCCCGCGACCACCTGCTCCGGAATGGTGGGTTGGCAAGCCCAAATCGCAGGTTGCGACCCACCATACCAAAGCATCAGTGTTGTGAATAAAGCTGGTGGTATAGGAAGAAATTGGCTGCGGAGCAGAGCCCCATAAGCCGATGCTTCCTCTACAGCGTCAGCTTTTGCCACAGGTGGAGTCTATAGCAAAGTTTAGCTAACCTGCAGGATAGACACAGGTGCACTACGCTGCACCCGTGGTGTGGGTAAACCACAGCACATCAATGTAAAAGCAGCCTTAGGCTCTTTTCACACGATCAGCCCGACTAAATGGGACCCTCAATTCACCTCTATAGAGCGACAGATGTCTGTTTACACCTGCCTACCTCCCATCCAAAAATTAGAAGGGAAATTTTCCCCTTCCATCAGGGCAGATCAAAGGGCCTATAGAGTAGCTGTGACCTGCCATCTACCCGCTCCGCTCATTGTGGCCCTCGACTGGTTGCCAAGTGGCTTAAGTGACCCCCGCTCTTCAAAAAGTTGGGCACCCCTGACTTAGAGGCATAGGCGTGCGCACAGGGTGTGCCAGGTGTGCCCAGTCAAACCCTAATCACTCCCCACAGTGCTGGCTTCCCTCCTCTCCCATTGGCTACTGCAGTGGGCACACATAGATGATATTTCAGGATGAGTGGGGGAAGGGGTAATGTCATTAACCGGCCCCTTCCCTTTCTGAATGAAGACAGTGAGAGATCGGTTCTGTGTTTTTTAGCTTTCAGGAGCACACCCTAATGCAACAGGCTGCGCACACCTATGCTTAGAGGCACTACGGCTACCTCCTATTTTTTTAAATCGCGAATGCCAACTTTAGCTAGCAAGTGGCTCTGTGTTAGTGTGTTCTGGGGCCGAGTAGTGACCTGTTCTGCAGAAAGAGAGAGAGAGAGAGAATCATCATGTAGGGGTGCAGGAGCATCCTCTGCCAGCTACTTCTGACCAACGTCAACCTAGAGGCCGCTCTTCACATGCTCACACCAGATCTAGCTGAACTGAAGCGTGGTGTGTTGCCAAACTTTTTTACTCCTTCAGCAGGGCTCCACCGAGGTCTATCGCTAAGACCTACACCACTTCCATTACCAAGAATTAGGGTTGTCCCGATACCGATACTGAGTATTTGCGGGAGTATTTGTACTCCCGCAAATACCCCCGATGCCTAAATAGAATTCTCCCCCCCCCCCGCCGCCGCCGCCGCCGTATATCGCAAAGTCGCCGCTGCCGCGTTAATCATTGTGCGGCAAACATTACAGGCACCTTTAGTTTGAATAGCTGTTTTGCCCGCTGCACCGTGTATAGACACTGCGTCCTTTACACGGCGTGGCGGGCAAAACAGCTATTCAAACTAAAGATGCCTGTAATGTTCGCCGCACAGTGATTAACGCGGTGGCGGCATCATCATCAGGTATGGGGGACATGCCTGCATATGTTTGGGGACATAATTGGATATATGTGGGGGGACATGGCTGCATATATGGGGGACATGGCTGCAATATGTGGAGGGACATGGCTGCATATATGTGGGGGGACATGGCTGCAATATGTGGGGGGACATGGCTGCATATATGTAGGGGGACATGGCTGCAATATGTTTGGGGACATGGCTGGATATATGTGGGGGGACATGGCTGCATATATGGGGGACATGGCTGCAATATGTGGGGGGACATGGCTGCAATATGTGGGGGGACATGGCTGCATATGTGTGGGGGGACATGGCTGCATATGTGTGGGGGGACATGGCTGCAATATGTTTGGGGACATGGCTGGATATATGTGGGGGGACATGGCTGCATATATGGGGGACATGGCTGCAATATGTGGGGGGACATGGCTGCATATATGTGGGGGACATGGCTGCATATGTTTGGGGGACATGGCTGCCTATGTTTGGGGGACATGGCTGCATATATGTGGGGGACATGGCTGCATATGTTTGGGGACATGGCTGCATATATGTGGGGGACATGGCTGCATATGTTTGGGGACATGGCTGCATATATGTGGGGGACATGGCTGCATATATGTGGGGGACATGGCTGCATATATGTGGGGGACATGGCTGCATATGTTTGGGGGACATGGCTGCATATATGTGGGGGACATGGCTGCATATATGTGGGGGACATGGCTGCATATAAGTGGGGGACATGGCTGCATATAAGTGGGGGACATGGCTGCATATGTTTGGGGACATGGCTGCATATATCTGGGGGACATGGCTGCATATATGTGGTGGACATGGCTGCATATGTGTGGGGGACATGGCTGCATATATGTGGGGGACATGGCTGCATATATGTGGGGGACATGGCTGCATATGTGGGGGACATGGCTGCATATGTTTGGGGACATGGCTGCATATGTTTTGGGACATGGCTGCATATGTGGGGGGACATGGCTGAATTTGGGGACACATTTTAAAAAAAAGTATCGGTATTCGGTATCGGCGAGTACATGAAAAAAAGTATCGGTACTTGTACTCGGTCCTAAAAAAGTGGTATCGGGACAACCCTACCAAGAATCATTGGTACTGGTGAGCGGGCACTAGCCTATTCTTTTACCACACTGCATGCAGACATCACTGTTGTTCATTTGCCTAAACCTGTAGGACCTGGTGCCACACTGACTCTTTGTGGAGCAGCAGCAGCACTCCTCTTCCACAGGACATCTTTGCTACACTTTGCCTGTTATGGGAACACCAGGCTACTTCACCTCCTCCTAAATACCAGGATATTTCAAGTACTCCACTAGAAGAGCTAGCTGAAGACCAAAGGCTTCTTTCTTCTGAGAGACTACAACATATCCTCCCCCACTAAGGGACTAATCAGTTAGTAACATAAGTGCAAATACCTACACCCAGGACTCTATTTACTGATTTAGCAAGCAGGGGCGGACTGACAACTCATGGGACCCCCGGGCAATAGAAGATTATGGGGGCCCTGGGCTTACAGATGGCCACCAAGCCAGGAGGCAGTGCAGAGGTGGGGCAGCTAAAATCTCGGATTTCACATCAAAACCATATCAGGGACTAGTGATGAGCGGAATACGCCATATTCGATTTCGCGATATTTCGCGAATATTTCGAAGAATATTCGCGAATATTCGTTAATATCGAATATTCGTGGTATTTTATAAAAAAAAAAAATTGCGAATTTTCGCCAATGCGAATTTTCGCTAATGCAAAATTTCGCGTTTTTTTTTTTTTTTTTATAAAATATCACGAATATTCGATATTTACGAATATTCGGTATATTTTATAAAAAAAAAAAAAAAGCGAAATTTCACATATGCGGTCGCGAATATTCGTTAATATCGAATATTCGTGATATTTTATAAAAAAAAAAAATTGCGAATTTTCGCCAATGCGAAATTTCGCTAATGCAAAATTTCGCGATTTTTTTTTTTTTTTTTATAAAATATCACGAATATTCGATATTTACGAATATTCGCTATATTTTATAAAAAAAAAAAAAAAATTGCGAAATTTCGCTATTGCGAAATTTGCGAATGCGAAATTTCGCGATTGCGAATTTTATTGCAAATTTTATTGCGAAATTTATTGCGACATTTATTGCGAAATTTGAAAAATACGAATATTCGAAATAGCGAATATTCGCCGCGATATTCGAGATATTCGCGAATACTCGAATATGCAATATTCGTGAGCAACACTATCAGGGACAGATGTAAAAAAAAAACAGATTTTTACATACTGTCCCTGGTTTTACTGAGCCTGGCAACCCTGATGGGGCCCCCTAGTGGAATGAGGCCATCGGGCAGTGCCCGAGTGTCTCAACGGTCAGTCCGCCCCTGTTAGCAATATTAAATATTCAAGAGTTAATAGTTCTATTAATTTAAGGACAATACTGTAACTTTCATCTGACCTGTGGGGTTGAGGCACAGAAGGGAGTGGTTTGACATAAGAGCGGTCATTCCTCTGCCCTTTTCCTGCCCGTTCAGTTCACCTAGGTTTCCAACTCAATAGCGTTGTTTGAAAAGCCTTTATATCTTACAATCAGTTATTGTTTCTGTTTTACTGTTTTATATCATTGCTATCTTTGCTCTTGTGAAACTTCTCCATGGACAAAGTTTATATCCCTGGGAATTAATGTTTATAATCATCCATTCACTTAAATTGTGTATGTGTCTTTAATTCTTGATTATCACTAAAAAATGTCTGAACCCAGGGTGTCGGAGGTGTTGGAGGTGTCAGAGGACTTGCAAGGTCGGGGCCAACCAGATTCAGCAAGCAGCTCTAAATGGGGGGGGGGGGGGGGTAGCGCTACATAAACACAAATGTTATGCCATTTATTTATGTTTTAAACTGAATGGGTTGTTTTACAACAATCATATATTATCACTTTAAGTAAGTTTACCATGGGCCAAACATTTGTTAATTCAACTTTACTTTGCATGCATGGGTGTATACTTTATCCTTTTTTTAGGGATTTGTCAAAGTTTGCTAACTGCTCGGACAAGAGAGAAGGCTATCATTTATTTACTTGGAGTTAGGCCAACTATAGGAGTGTGGAAGAGGGATGCACTTGAGTTCTTGGGGACTACTATGTGAAAAGAAGTGTGAATTAATCCCAACATTTTGGCCAGTAGGGAATTCATTTTGGACAGGACCACCATGTATGGATAGTAATAGTACTCAATCAAAGGGTCTTTGTGAACTATTAGGCTCCATTCACATCTAGGCGTTTTGTCGCCTTACGCCCGACGCTGAAGCAGCCCTAGATACGCTGGAGGGGCGAATTAACATTGTCGGCTATGGAGATGGTTCACATCTCCACGCCGAACGCCCAAACGCCCATACGCCTGAAGCTCAAACAAGTCCCGGACCCTTTTTTTCAGGCGTATCGGGCGTACGGGCATAGCCGGCAATGTTAATTCACCTCTTCTGCAAAAAATCAATAGGCGTTTTGTTGCCGCAAATCGCGGGGACAAAACGCCTATTGATTTGTCGCCGCAATACGCCGCTACAGCGTACGCCTAGATGTGAATGGAGCCTTAGGGATGAGCCGAACACCCCTGGTTTTGGTTTGCACCAGAACCTGCGAACAGACCAAAAGTTTGTGTGAACTTTAGAACCCTGTTAAAGTCTATGGGACTCGAACGTTTGAAATCTAAAGTACTAATTTTAAAGGCTAATATGCAAGTTATTGTCCTAAAAAGTGTTTGGGGACCCGGGTCCTGCCCCAGGGGAGTGTTTGGAGACCTGGGTCCTGCCCCAGGGGAGTGTTTGGGGACCCGGGTTCTGCCCCAGGGGACATGTATCAATGCAAAAAAAGTTTTAAAAAACTCACGTTTTTTAAGGAGCAGTGATTTTAATAATGCTTAAAGTGAAACAATAAAATTGAAATATTCCTTTAAATTTCGTACCTAGGGGGGTGTATAGTATGCCTGTAAAGTAGCGCTTGTTTCCTGTTCTTAGAACTGTCCCTGCACAAAATGTAATTTCTGAAGGAAAAAAAACATTTAAAATCACTCACCTTAGGGTCTGGTATGGATATTAAGGGGAACCCTGCATCAAATTAAAAAAAATGATGTGGGGTTCCCCCCAAATATCCATTCCAGACCCTTCAGGTCTGGTATGGATTTTAAGGGGAACTCCACCCCAAATTTAAAAAAAAATGCCATGGACCCCCACACTTTTTTTTTTTTTTTTAATGACTTTTCTCTGTATTGCCGGGAGCCAACTATTCATTATAGCTGCGAGTGATTTTAAATTACTTTTTTTCCTTCAGAAATGACACTTTGTGCAGGAACAGTTCTAAGCATGGGAAACAAGTGCTACTTTACAGGCATACTATAACCCCCCCCCCCCCATGGTACAAAATTTAAAGGAATATTTCACTTTTATTGTTTCACTCAAAGGAATTATTAAAATCACTGCTGCCAAAAAAAAAAAGGGATTTTTAAATACAGCTTACCTGTAAAATCCTTTTCTTGGAGTACATCACGGGACACAGAGCGGCATATTCATTACTATGTGGGTTATATGGAGTACCTTCAGGTGTGGACACTGGCAATCTCAAACAGGAAGTCCCCTCCCTATATAAAACCCTCCCCTAGAGGGAGTCCCTTAGTTTTGTAGCAAGCAGTATGCCTCCCAAAATGGTCACCCAAAAGAGGGGTGGGAGCTCTGTGTCCCGTGATGTACTCCAAGAAAAGGATTTTACAGGTAAGCTGTATTTAAAAATCCCTTTTTCTTTCTCGTACATCACGGGACACAGAGCGGCATATTCATTACTATGTGGGATGTCCGAAAGCAATGCTTTAATGAGGGGAGGGAGACATCTTCCAAAGAAGGATTCAATTTAGAGATAAACTCAAATCATAATAATAATTCCAACTTAGTCAAGAAAAAAACTCTTTCTCTCTTTTTTTTTTTTTTAACCAAGGGTGTTTCTGATCCCGAGGATTTCAAACTGCAGCCTGTAGTACTGCCTGACCAAAGGCAGCATCCGCATTTCTTCTCACGTCTAGTTGATAAAACCTTGTAAACGTGTGGACTGATGACCACGTTGCCGCCTTGCATATCTGAGCCATAGAGATCTGATGGTGTGCTGCCCAAGAGGCGCCCATGGCCCTGGTAGAATGGGCCTTTACCGACAACGGAGGAGGCAACCTCTTCAACCCGTAGGCTTGAATGATTAATTGTCTAATCCATCTCGAGATGGTGGATTTTGCAGCTGCCTGCCCCTTCTTGGGGCCATCTGGTAGAACGAATAACACATCTGTTTTCCGGATCTTTTCTGTAGCTTTAAGATAGGCCTTCATGGCCCGGACAATATCCAAGGTATGCAGCAACCCCTCCTTTCTAGATGTAGGTTTTGGAAAGAAGGATGGAAGTACCAAATCCTGGTTTAAGTGAAATTTGGATATAACCTTTGGTAGAAAGGAAGGATGGGGCCGGAGAACTGCCCTGTCCTTATGCAGAACGAGATATGGTTCCTTACACGATAAGGCTGCTAATTCTGACACTCTCCTGGCCGAAACTATGGCGACCAAGAAAACCAATTTTCTTGTCAGTAAGACTAAAGGAATCTCAGCCAACGGCTCAAAAGGCTGTTTCTGTAGAGTGGACAGGACAAGATTTAAGTCCCATGGACAAATTGGTGACTTGACAGGAGGATTAATACGCAAGACCCCCTGTATGAAGGTCTTTACCAGCGAGTGGGTGGCCAGCGGCCTCTGAAACCACACTGACAGAGCTGAGATCTGTCCCTTGATTGTGCTTAGTGCCAGGCCTTTATCCACTCCTAGCTGGAGAAAACTTAACACCCTATCAATAGTATATTTGCGGGAATTCCATCTTTTGGATTCACACCAGCCTACGTAGTTCCTCCACACCCTCTAATAAATCACCCTTGAGACCGGCTTTCTAGCCCTAATCAGGGTAGGAATTACCTGCCTAGACAGGCCTCTACCCCTGAGAATCAGGGATTCAGCCTCCAGGCCGTCAAATTTAGACGCTGTAATGTAGGGTGGAGGATCGGGCCTTGTGAGAGTAGGTCTGGTTGTAGAGGAAGAGTCCAAGGGTCTCCCACTGCCATCTTCAGGACTAGTGAGTACCAAGTCCTCCGGGGCCAAGCCGGAGCTACTAGAATGACTGGCTTGTTCTCCACTCTGATCTTGCGCAACAGGCGCGGGAGTAACTGTAGTGGAGGGAATGCATATAGAAGTTTGAATTGATGCCAAGGGCAAACCAACGCATCGGTTCCGCAGGCCATAGGATCCCTCGCTCGCGACACGAACCTGTCTAGTTTCTTGTTGAACCTGGATGCCATTATATCTACGTCCGGCATTCCCCACCTCTGGCAGATTGTCTGAAAGACCTGGGGATGCAGAGACCACTCCCCTGGCAACAGACTCTGGCGACTTAAGAAGTCTGCCTGCAGGTTGTCCACTCCGGGAATGAATATCGCTGAAATGCAGGGTACATGAACCTCTGCCCATTGAAAAATCAAGTTCACCTCCCTCTGAGCGGCCTGGCTCCTGGTTCCCCCTTGGTGGTTTATGTATGCCACCGCCGTGGCATTGTCTGACTGGATTCTCACCGGGAACCCCTTTAATCTGGAGGTCCAAGCCAGAAGGGCTAGGCGAGCAGCTCTGATTTCCAAGATATTGATGGGGAGCTGCCTCTCTGCTTTCACCCAAGTTCCCTGGCGGGAGAACCCCTCGAAGACCGCCCCCCAACCTGCCAGGCTGGCGTCTGTGGTAACTACCTTCCAGACAACAGGGCTGAAGGATTTTCCCTTTAGAAGATTCTGAGGGTTCAACCACCAGGCCAGGCTTTGTCGGACCCTTGATGATAGCGTCAAAGGGGACTCTAAGGCATGTGCCCTCTTGCCCCAGGCTGCTAGAATGGCTGCCTGTAGGACGCGAGTGTGGATCTGAGCGTATGGTACTGCCTCGAATGTGGCCACTAGCTTGCCTAGTAATCGCATACACAGGCGAATAGTTGGTTTTTTCTTGCTTAGAACCAACTGAACCAACCCCTTGATAGCTTCGATCTTTACAAGGGGCAGGAACACCTTTTGATGTTCTGTGTCTAACCTCATGCCGAGGTATTCCAACTGCTTTGTAGGCTGGAACGCTGACTTTCCCCGGTTCAGGACCCAGCCGAATTCTTCGAGGTACCGAACCGTGAGGTTTACTGCCTTTTGCAGACCCGGCCGTGAGTGATCTATGATTAAAAGGTCGTCCAAGTATGCTAGGACTGTGACCCCTTGGATCCTTAAATTGGCCAGAACTGGGGCTAGGATCTTCGTGAATACCCGGGGGGCCGTGGCCAGCCCGAAGGGGAGCGCCCTGAATTGGAAGTGTCGCTGCCCCACCGCGAAGCGTAAAAACCTTTGATGCGACTGAAAGATTGGTACATGAAGGTAAGCATCCTTTATGTCTATGGAGGCCAGAAAATCGTCCTTCTGAAGCGCGGCGGCTGCTGACCGGATGGATTCCATCCGGAAGGAACGAACCCTTAGGTAACCGTTTAACCTCTTTAGGTCCAAGATTGGCCTGACATCGCCGTTGGGCTTTGGTATGACAAAGAGATTGGAATAGAAACCTAGGCCTTGCTCTTGGGCTGGATCAAAGCAGGTGATCCAAAGCTGCCAGCATTGAGGCCTTCCTTGCTGGATCCCTTGGTAGCCTTGATTCTTGAAAATGAGGCGGAGGATACCTTAGAAACTCCAGTCTGTAACCTGTGGTTACAGATGCCCGGACCCATTTGTCGGGGATCTTGGCTTCCCAAACTTCTGAGAAGAAACGAAGCCTTCCCCCCACCCGCAAGAGTGGGGGCGCCCCTTCATAAGGCAGACTTAGGGGCTGTCTTTGACGGCTTGCGATACCACGGCCTCTTACCCCCAGGGGTCTGTCCCTGCGATCTACTGTTAACGTTGGATCGTGCAGGCGGCCGTCGATACTGCCTGGAATTAGAGGGCCCCGAGACAGGAAAGAGCTGCCTTTTAAATGTAGGAGCCCGGAATGTCTTTTTGACCGGTAAAAGGGTACTCTTGCCATTTGAAATAGTCTGAATATATTTATCCAGATCCTCTCCGAAGAGTCGTCCTCCATGGAAGGGAAACCCTGCCAGAAGCTTTTTGCATGGGGGCTCCGCCGCCCAGTTCTTCAACCATAAGAGCCTTCTCATGTGCACCAAACATAGTGATAAACGAGAGGCCTGCTGGATGGAGTCTTTTATAGCATCTACCGCAAAACACAGAGCTCTGGGAATGTCAGAAAACTCTTCTGCTTGTTGGGTAGGCATGTCCCTTAACATTTCCTTTGTCTGGTCTTTTAATGCCTGACAAACTCCAATTGCAGCCACCGCTGGCTGCACCACTGCTCCTGCCGTAGCAAAGGATGCTTTTAAAAGTGTCTCTAATCTTTTATCAACCGGATCTTTAAACATATGTATGTTTTCCACCGGGCAAGTTAGTGATTTATTCACACATGAGATGGCTGCATCCACTACTGGGAGCCTCCACCTCTTGGAGAATTTTTCCTCCATGGGGTAAATGACCGCAAATCTTTTCGGTGGCAGAAAAATCCTGTCCGGCCGTACCCAATCCCGAAAGATCAATTCCTCCAAGAGAGGATGGACCGGAAAAACTGCGTTGCTTAACGGAGCTTTCAAAGAGCCCAGAGAGGATACCGGAGGAACCTGAGGCTCTGGCAATGGTAAACTAAATGCCGAGCGGACCATGTCCGTCAAAGACTGTACCCACAGTCTTTCTGTCTGGGAGTCTGAAAATGGTTCCTCAGAGGCAGATCCCTCAATCCCTGAACCCTCTTGGTTCAGGTCTAGTTGATCCTCCTGTGATTCCAATTCCTCTGGAGAGAGAATCTCAGCATCTGAGGATACACCTCTTGGTGATGGGGATCTAACCCGTTTCTTACCAGGAATAGCTCTAGCGATCAATGCTGCTATTCTCTCTTCTAGCCCCCCTAGGGATACGGCTAGCATCTCCTCTGTGATAAACACAGGGCTGGGCTGATCTGGGCCAGCCTCCGCACCAGATCCCCCTAATGGCTCATCCAAGGCGCTTCTTATGTTAATAAGTTGCGGGGAAAGTATCGGCATATCAGAATCAGAAAGGGAACCCTTTTGTTTTTTGGTCTTTTTTGTACCCTTTGACCCCGAACCCTTGGAAGCCATAATACAAAATCGAGGGACTCCGCCCACACAACAGACTGTAGTGGCCAGGAGTACAAAAATCAGAGTTTAGGGGACAATAGATCACTAATGCCCAAAAACTGATGGGATCCCGTATGTTTTTTCTTTTTTTTTTTTTTTTTTTTAAATATATTATATATTTTCTTTTGACAACATACCGTGACCCCAAACTAAGTTTGCCAGCCTCCAAACCTGCTGCAAAAAAGGGGGATTTCTTGGCTTAACAAAAAGGTATTGGAACAAAGTCCACATGTACTACCCCTCTTCCGCCACCGGGAGTCACTGTTCTGCCGCTCTGCGTCCTCTCCTCTGAAAATCAGCCTCAGACTGAGCACTGACAATGCCTGCTGTCTATAACAGCACAAAGGCGCGCCCCTGTATGACGCCGCAGGCACGCCCCCCCCCCCGCCCTCCCGTCTGAACCGCGCGAAAAACGTCGTTAAGACGTGCGCGCGCACGCGCGCGCGCGTATGCCGGAAACAGGAGGAACATGGAGGAGCCGCGCTGCTGGAGATCCAGGAACGCAGAAACAGGCGGCAGATTCAAACCCCCGGCCAGGTAGGACTCTCCAAAGGCCCCTAGGGATCCTTACTAGCCCTAGGAAGAAACAGCAGGTTTAGCTAGCACACATATTTAGACAGGGGGACCTAGTGATGGGGGAGAAAAGGTGTCATCCTGTCTCTCTTTAGACATAGTGAACAAGGTTGCCCATGCAGAGCATACTTAGGCTATCCCCCCTTTTAGGTTACCCCGGAGAGCCTGCTGTCGAACCAAGTCCCGCAGGCTCCCCCTTACCTGCTCCATGCTGCAGGATGTTTGTCCAGCAAACTGATCCAATCTTCTCCCATCTCCGTGGGTAGCGTAGTAGACCTTCAGGCCCTGGGGTCCTATGAAGGTACCCACTGTCCTGGACCTATATAGCACCCTGGCAAACAGGAACTTATGGTTTTTACAAACTCCAAGTCCTGGGCCCAGGGTCCAGCCCTCCAAAGAGGAGCATTATAGGCAAAACCCCACGGCTTGGGGCCCGGGTACTGTCCACTTTGGCACTGAGGCTCCTTGGACAGATCCGGTTAGCCCGCCCTTAATCCCAAGGATGTGGAGCAAAGCTATTCCGTGACCAACACCTAAGACACTGGCGAAAAACTAAGGGACTCCCTCTAGGGGAGGGGGTTATATAGGGAGGGGACTTCCTGTTTGAGATTGCCAGTGTCCACACCTGAAGGTACTCCATATAACCCACATAGTAATGAATATGCCGCTCTGTGTCCCGTGATGTACGAGAAAGAAATGCAGTTTTTAAAACTTTTTTTTTGCATTGATACATGTCCCCTGGGGCAGGATTTAGGTCCCCAAACACTTTTTATTACAACAACTTGCATATTAGCCTTTAAAATTAGCACTTTAGATTTCAAACTTTCGAGTCCCATAGACTTTAAGATGGTTCTAAAATTCACACGCACTTGCCGCGAACACCCCAAATAGTTCGCTGTTCGACGAACAGGCAATGTTTGAGTTGAACATGAGTTCTACTCGAACTCGAAGCTCATCCCTAGTCACTATTAGTTGCTACGAATATTGCATATTCGAGTATTCGCGAATAACTCGAATATTGCGGCGAATATTCGCTATGGCGAATATTCGTATTTTTTCAAATTTATTTTTAAAACAGATCACATCCTAGTGATCTCCATCGACGTCTAAAAGCATTGCTGGTATGATTAGAGAGAGACCCTGGGCCGAGTAGCTGATGCGATTCTTTTATGTTGCCGAAAAAACGCATTGCGAATTTTCGGCAACATAAAAGAATCGCATCAGCTACTCGGCCCTTCTTTTGCATCAGAGCCAATCAGAATAACTCAAATATTCGGCAAAAGGAATATTGCGCGATATTCCTTTTGCCGAATATTCAAGTTATTCTGATTGGCTCTGATGCAAAAGAAGGGCGGAGAAGATAATCGCGCAATATTCCTTTTGCCAAATATTCAAGTTATTCTGATTGGCTCTGATGCGCCCTTCTTTTGCATCAGAGCCAATCAGAATAACTTGAATATTCGGCAAACGGAATATTGCGCGATTATCTTCTCCGCCCTTCTTTTGCATCAGAGCCAATCAGAATAACTTGAATATTCGGCAAAAGGAATATTGCGCGATATTCCTTTTGCCGAATATTCGAGTTATTCTGATTGGCTCTGATGCAAAAGAAGGGCGGAGAAGATAATCGCGCAATATTCCTTTTGCCGAATATTCGAGTTATTCTGATTGGCTCTGATGCGCCCTTCTTTTGCATCAGAGCCAATCAGAATAACTTGAATATTCGGCAAACGGAATATTGCGCGATTATCTTCTCCGCCCTTCTTTTGCTTTAGAGCCAATCAGAATAACTCGAATACTCGGCAAAAGGAATATTGCGCGATATTCCTTTTGCCGAATATTCGAGTTATTCTGATTGGCTCTGATGCAAAAGAAGGGCGGAGAAGATAATCGAGCAATAGGAATATTGCGCGATTATCTTCTCCACCCTTCTTTTCCCCCTTATTCTCCTTTCTTTTAAGTAGAGTTAGTGTAGAGTTAGTGTTTAGTGCATATTAGTTTAGTAATACAGGAAATGATCTCCGTTTATGAGGATTTCGCATGAGAAATTTTTTTGGGATAAAATATCACGAATATTTGATATTAGCGAATATTCGCGAATATTCTTCTATATATTCTAGCAATATCGCGAAATCGAATATGGTGTATTCCGCTCAACACTAGTCACTATCAGATCTCTTTCTAGGATATAAATTGTCAGGCTTTAATAAAATGATATGATAGGCCCAGACTGGAATAATGGATTATGTGTGAATGGTATAAAGGAAGGGAAGTGTCAGGAACATTGTGTGAGTCATCTGGGGCATTGTGTGAGCTGTCAGGCTTAAGCACATAAGTATGTACATATTCATGTGCGGAATAGCCTAATGCCTCGTACACACAATCGCATATCTGATGGAATCTAATCCGATGGATTTTTTCATCAGATATCCGATGAAGCTGACTTTCATCAGTCTTGCCTACACACCATCGGTCAAAAATCCGATCGTGTCCAAACGCGGTGACGTACAACACGTAAGATGGTACTATAAAGGGGAAGTTCAAATCCAACGGCACCACCCTTTTGGCTGCTTTTGCTGATTTTGTGTTACCACGTGTTAGTAAAAGTTGGGTGAGAGCCCATTTGCGCTTTTCAATCTCTGTGCTTTTCAGATAATTTTCTGGTGTTCAGTTTGTGCTTGTGGGTTCGTATCTGTCTTTCAGTGTGTGTAGTCAGGTTGTATCTGTTTTGCAGTGCCTTCCTGTCCGCTCGTTTTCTGTTTTTCAAGTCGTTCTTTATAGAATGTATATCTGACCTTCGTTGTTCACCCAAATTCCTTTTTTTCTGCTCCTGGGTCAACTTTATCTTCTCAGGACTCCTATTCATCTCTGTTACTCCAGCCAGGATTTCTGATTCTGCTTATCAACTTGGTACCTTTTTGCCAACCTCTGCTTGTGCCTGACCTCGACTCTGCTTACAAATTGGTGCTTTGCTGCTCTTCAGTAAAAGACTACGGCTAGTGACCCGACTCTACTCATACCTGGAATTGGTGCATCCTCAGTGTATTTCAAGCTTTTCTTCTGCACATCTAATTTCAGTGCTCTCAAATTACCAGTTTATGCATCCTTTACATGAGCTGTCTCTATTTACAGGGGTGATTGGACAGGAGTTGTGCAAGAGGCCATCCTCATCATCTCGGGCTTCCTCATACAGGCACGTAACAGTGGAGAGTTAGGATTTGTGAAATATTTTTGTCCCAAGTCTTAAGACACATAAACAGACTTATGCCGCATACACACGATCACTTTATGTGATGAAAAAAATTACGTTTTTAAAAACGTCTATTTCATTGACCGTGTGTAGGGGAAAACGTTGTTTTATGTCTTGTAAAAAACGACAAAAAAAAATTGAAGCATGCTTCAATTTTATGTGTTGTTTTTCAAAACGTCGTTTTTTGTTTCACAAAAAGTCACCGAGTGTAGCAAAAAACGTTGTTTAAGGCCTTGTACACACGATGTAATTTATCCGGTCGGAAACATCCGACGGATATTTCCCAGCGGACAAGGCAAATTTGTCCGTTGGTCTGATGAGCGTACAGACCATCGGACAGAAATCCCAGCGGACCAGAACGCGGGCACATAAACCACGTACGACGTTACTATAAAGGGGAATGCCAAAGCCTACGGCGCCGCCCTCTGTTCCACTTTTGCTAGTTCCGTGTTAGTGAAGGTTTGGTTAGAGCTGATTCGTGCTTTTCAGTCTCCGCGCTTAACAGGTCGTATTTTCCAGTTCAGTGTGTGCTTGTGGGCTCGTATTTGTCCTTCAGTGTCGCCGTGCGCGGCGTTTCTGCTTTGCAGTGCCGTCCTGTACGGTCGTATCTGTTTGACGTGCGATCTTTGCAGGTATTGCTGGATTTGGGGGTGCTTTCTGTTTGAGTGTGTTCTTGACTGACCAGCCGGCCGGTTTGAAGCCATGATGGAGCAGCAGCGCAACTTTTCACGAGTTCGTGCTGTTTATAGGTTTTTTTCTGGAGTCTGTGTGCATTCCAGTGATTTGGACAGGAGCAGTAGGAGGAGGAGTTCCTGGGCCAAGAATTGGTTGCGCCAGCGTAACCGATTCTCTCATATGTCTCTGCTTAGGGAGATCCGGGAGAATAATCCTGATGACTTCAGGAACTTTCTCCGTATGACGGACCCCGTTTTCCACCGTCTACTGGATCTCCTGTCCCCCTATATCACGAGGCAGGACACTGTGATGCGCCAAGCCATTCCGGCTGAGCAGAGGCTTATTGCCACGTTGCGGTACCTGGCGACTGGGAGGAGCCTGCAGGACCTCAAGTTCTCAACAGGCATCTCTCCCCAGGCGCTTGGGGTCATCATACCGGAAACGTGTTCTGCCATCATACAAGTGATGCAGGAGGAGTTTATTACGGTAAGTTTCCTCCTTTAACATCACAATCTGTGTCTTTAATAATGTATGCCAATTTTAGAAACTTTTTTTGTTGGTTTTCCTAATTGCCATGATTGTAATATGCTGTGTGCAGAATGTTCCCTTTTCTCCCCATGCATGTTGTTAAGCTTTCCAGGTTAATTTTGTTTGGCCTACCTGCATATTTTTACCTTCATCACTACTAACCTATCCAGCATCATCTCCTAGGGACAAACACACCTTTTTTTTTTTTTGGTCCTGCTCCATTGTAGTTCAACTCCCCCCCCCCCCTAAAAAAGTTTATTGCCCCATCAGCGGGATGTGTAGTCTGATAATAATTGGCTCTGGATTTGTTGCCCTAAATACTCACTACACACTAATATTTAGAAATGTTAATACTGTGATGTTGCAGAATGATGTTTTTTTACTAGTGTTTGCAAAAAAAAATGTATGTGCCAAAGTACTAATTTTGAATTTTTGTTTTGTCCCCACAGTTTCCCTCCACGCCACAGGAATGGCAGACTGTGGCTGCCCACTTTGCCCAGCGGTGTGATTTTCCTAACTGCGGAGGGGCAATTGATGGGAAGCACGTCCGCATAGTGCCGCCACCTCTTTCGGGGTCGTACTATTATAACTACAAAGGTTTTCATAGTATCGTGTTGATGGCGGTGGTGTCGGCAGACTACGAATTTTTGTATGTGGACGTGGGGAAGAATGGCCGGCTGTCTGATGGGGGAGTGTTCGCGTGGACCGAATTTTACAGGCGTCTACAAACAGGTGGTCTTGAACTGCCACCGGATGAAGACAATGTGGAAGGACTTCCGTTTGTTTTTTTAGCGGACGAGGCTTTCGGGCTTGGACCTCACCTCATGCGGCCTTTTCCCCAGAGGACCCTCACCCCGGAGAGGAGGGTCTTCAATTTCCGGCTGGCCAGGGCCCGGAGGGTAGTCGAGAATGCCTTTGGGATACTCGCCAGCCGGTTCCGCCTGTTCCAGACAGCGATACATCTGGCGGAATATAAATTTAACTCTGTTATTTTGGCCTGCTGCATATTGCATAATTTTTTACGCAGGCATTCCCAGACGTACCTACCCAACATCGGTGCTGAGGCAGGGCTACCCTCAGATACCCTTCCTGGGCTGGACACTGGTCGCGCTGGCTCGGTCACCGAATCTGCTCGTGAGGTACGCGACAAATATGTTGAGTACTTTATGGGTCGGGGGGCCATAGCTATGCCAGATTAATATTTCTTTCTAATTCGGCCCCCAAAGGAAAGAAATATTACAAAGAACTAATAAATAATTTGACCATTGGACTTTATTCAGTTGTTTGTCATTATTGCTTTTTCTCTTTTGATCTGTCTTCCAGGTTCTGAAACGAGTGCACTTCTTGTGCACAATTTACTTAGCAATATTTTAGTAAATACACACAATTGCACATTCCAGTCACTCTTCTACAAACTGGGTATTGAGCCTACAAATAAGAAGCCACTGCTTTTTGTGTTTTTTTTGTTGAAAAAATAATTTTTTGATTTGGTGTTTTTCCAAAAATCTTTAGGCTTTTCGTACAAAAATTTGTTTAGAAAGGATTTTTGTCTTCAACAAAATTTTTTGGGTTTTGACAACATATGTAACAATGGAACTTACAAAGTTCAACCCTTTATTTAGCATACCAAACACAGACGACATGGTCTAATGTCACCCCGGAATCCGCCAAAATTTGAGGATGCACACATGCTGTGTGTGTGATGTGCCAAATGTTGTATTCTCGCCTGAGATCCCATGCCAAATGTTCACATGTGCTATCTGCCATCATGGGTGATCAATGTATGTGGTTTGTGGGTGCAACCCCTTTCTCTCACCTACTTGATAAGCGAGGAAGGGGTTGCACCCACAAAGCACAGACAATCGATGTACTGTGATGGCAAATATCACATGTGAACACACACTGGGGTTTATTTACTAAACAGTGCAAACTCAGGCTTATTTCTGCATATAATTGCAAATTGAGCTTATTCAATTCAGCTTTTGCATCTAAACATGGAAGCTGATTGGTTTATATGCCAAGTGAGGCTGCTTTTGCACGTTATAGCTTTAATAAATAAACCCAAGTGTGTGTGTGTGCATCCTCAAATTTTGGCGTATTGTAATGTAAACATATACAACATCTTTGAGAGTGGGGTGGTTGGGGGTGAGGGCAGGGGGGTGGGCCAGGGGGGGGCAGATGGGGGGGATAGTCTTCTATATACGTCCCAAAATATCTAGCATGTTTTTGAAGTTTTGGTCCATCACCACCATCCTTTCACTCATATTGGCCAGTTCCGTGCTGCACTCCATTATCTGCTGTATTAGGATTTGTGCACTTGCACGAGAAAAAATAGGAGCAACAGATGTGCTAATCCCATCTTCATCCCCTAAAAATAAAAAAAAATAAAAAAAAAACATTGTAAGTAAGTAAGGTGCAGGCCTATCTACATCTCTTTTTCCCTGCAAAGCTGGGGTGTCACTGACCTGTTGTACTGAGAAGTTCAACATCTTCTACAACTTCTCCTTCTTCTTCAACTTCTCCTTCCTCCACCAATCCGCCTAATGCCACCAATCCGCCTAATTCCACCAATCCGCCTTCCTCCACCAATCCGCCTTCCTCCACCAATCCGCCTTCCTCCTCTCTCCCTTCCTCCTCTCCTTCTTCCTCCTCTCCTTCTTCATCATCCTCCTCCTCCACATTTTTTTTTGGCCGTTTGGAGACAGTGTGGGCTTTCCTGACTCCTCATAGTGCTGTCCTCTTCTTTCCCCTAAAAACCAACAAAAAAAAAGGAAACTCATCAGCAACCAGATATTTTTGGAGGGCCTAATTTGCAAACATTGCTTAGAAGTGGCGTTACAATTGTAGTTTTGGGCTTATTCCAGCAAAAAGCATATTTTTTTGGTGGTAGATGACTTGTCCCAAGCTGTGATATAATGAGCCTTTTTGGTGAAGTGACACACATGGCTGGCCTCCTGAATAAGTAGTTTTTGGAGTCCCTTCACCAAAAGTACAAATTAGTATTTTATGGGGGGAGACACAGGTTCTCAAAATTACAGATGTGAAAACAGCTGCCTATTAGGTTATCTCATCAATGTGTGAATGAATGAATCCTGTTTGCCTTTTAAAATCAACTTCGTTTGCACAAACAAATCATATTTTCCTCATTGTTTCTCTAAACGATGTTTTTCGTCAAATAGCCACGTCCAGGTGTGATGTTCCCGGACCCGCGGATTTTGGAGAAACTAGGTGATGGAACGATGTTGCCTACGATCGTGGCAAGTCATCGGATTTATTAGACAAACATTACTAAGTTTACAATGCAGGGGTTCAAAAATACAACAGGCCAACGAGGCACATGGCGAAATAGACATGGCAAAACATTTGAAAAAACAATAGGCACTCCAAAGACATTTTAAAGTACTTACTTTTTTCTATGATTTTCAGGATTTTGCGATACTGCTTTGGCTCGCGCAGTTTTAATTCGGACCAGTGTTTCCGGAGCTGCTCTTTTGACCTGGTGACCCCAAAAATCTCAAAAAGTTTCGTCGCCGCCTTATCCATAATTTTGGACTTCCTCCGGTTAGGGGTGCTGTATGGCCCATGCTCACCATCATAGTCCTTCCGTCGCAGTATGAACACCATCTCCACCATCTCTTGTAGAGACATGTTTGTGGCCTTGTATCGTTCTGGCCTGGATCTGGACGTTCCGGCCTCTGTCCCTTCCAGATCCCGATCAGAGGCTAATGTGCGCTCGTGTGACATCGCCATATTTTCCAATCTACATTGCATAGGGGCGTGGAAAACAGGAATTGGTACATCATGGGCGGAGACGAGGGCGGCGCTTCTTGATTGCGTGGGGATATAATGGAAACGACGTGATTACGTAGGTTACGCAGAGATTACTCGAGCGGAAACGAGGAGAGAGAGAGACAAAGGTAAATGAAAACATCGGATCAGAGGCCTAGAATTTGAACAGCCATGGGGGGATGGGGCTTTTCAATGTTGTTTGCACGCTTTTAGTGCTACTGGTATTTAGGCATTTTGGGGCCCACCATAAACTTTAGAGAGCCAAGTGCTTGTACACATCACTTCATCAAGATATATGTAGAGAATGCTCTATCCTCTTTATTTGGATTTTAGAGTATGCAGTCAGATCATGCAAGTATTGTTGTGTGTTGGTTGTACAGAGATAAGTAGTTAGCGTTTTCTGCCATCAATGCTGAGGGGCATGATAGCTACCCACAGGGCCGCCATCAGGGGGGTACAGGCATTACACCTGTACAGGGGGGTACAGGCATTACACTTATATTTTTTAGTAATTTTTTTAGAGGTCCGGAGGTCCCCAGGGCCCCGGATTGCTACCCCCCTTTTTTACATATATTTTCCTTTATTGCTTATTTTTGTAAAGGGCCCCCCCGCTTCTCAATTCGCGGCAGCAGCCCCCCCCCCCCGCTTCTCTATTTCATCATGCGGCAGCACCCCCCCAGTTCACTGCTCCAGGGGGCCCATGCCTGAAGCTGTGTAAGGGGCATGATGGCGGCCCTGGCTAAACATGAACTAGTGCCTTGATGAGTACTAGCATTATTATTCATGGTGGATGTGTTCTTATCTACATGCTATATGCTACAACTTCAACAAATGGCTCTGCATGACACCTTTTTTGGGGGCTACAACAATGCGGCAGAGCTGGCCAGCTATGTAGCAGCAGAAGACACTGTGTTTGTATACTGTAGTTGCTCTAAAATGAATGAATGTGCACATATTTTGAGAATCTCAAAGCTGAGCCTTTTTTAAGTTGTGCTTTGTGTTTGTCTTTTTCGATTATAGATATTACATAGTTACATAGTTAGTCAGGTTGAAAAAAGACACAAGTCCATCCAGTTCAACCATAAAAAAAAATAAAAATAAAACAAAGTAAAACACAGTACATCCTCCCATACACCCAACTCCACACTCCATATTACTATTGAAAGAATTTTTAGGAGGTGAAAGCTGGTCAATATGGATTTGCTGAAAGGGAAGGAGGCAACAATGCAGCTAATAACCCGCTATCGGGATATGCCCCTTCTTTGGGACACCAAGCACCCAGAATATTTAGATACCCAGAAGAGAGCGGCAGCACTTGATGAGATTGCTACATACCTGCACACTTGGGTGCCAAGTTGCACAGGCGACATGGTGAAGGATAAATTTAGTAACCTCAGGAGAAGCTACAGAAATGTGTATAAACAACGAAAATATCAGAAATCAGGATCAGCAGCAGCTAAGAAAAAGGAACCCGAGCGGAACTTCCCCGGATCCCAGGAGCCCTGCAGAATCTGAAGCAGGGCTGGCTGACATGGGGCCAGATCTGGCCATCTTCGATGAGGTATAGTATTTTCCAACATATTTTGGTGCTGCTATTTATTTTGAATTAGTGAGTTGATCTGGTAAACAAAGTGAGGTGCAGCAGGTCCCCAGGCCCAGGCTGAGCACCATCAGCCAAGTTCCTCCCCTCCAGATGAGGCCACCAGCTGCAAGGAGGGGCAGGAGTGTGGTGCACGACGAAAGCCTGGAGGTTATACGGGAGGCTGCAGAAATCATGAGGGCCCCCCTCAACCCAACAGAATGCTATAGTGCATTTGTGGCCGATGAGCTCAACCAAGGGGGGAGGAGCAAAAAAGCCTGGCCAAGGACCTGATTAATCAGGTCCTGGCCAAGATGAAAAGGGACGAGCTGAGCAGGGACACTGTGCTGTGTGACCCGGCCTGGCCTGCTCCCCATCATCATCATCCTCCTCCTGCTGCCACATCACCCCCACCTGCAAGGGTCCGTGGACAGACCCGTGGAAGTTTCGCTGGAAGGAAGTCTGGAAAGAAGTCGAGAAGATGATTCCCTGCCATCCAGTTGATTGTCCAAAAAACTGAGCTCGTTGGAGTAGCACAGCTTGGGTTCCTTTGTTCATGTGCTGCTGATTCTGATTTTTGATATTGACTCCTGAGGTTACTAAATTTATCCTTCATCATGTTGTAGATCCCAAGTATGCATGTATGTTGCAATCTCATCAAGTGCTGCCGTTCTGGAGATTTATCATTTATTTTTTGGCCGGAAATAAATGGCTTTTGTAGTTACTTTCAAACCTTGTCTAATGTGTTTTATACTGTGGTGAGTAAGCATCAGACATTTGTAAAATAAAATGTGGCATTTGCAAAGGACACAAAATCCTTGGGGGGGCGGGGACCTTTTGTGGTCGAACTTGGTAAACCCAAAAGAAGCCTAAAAGTTTTTCAAACCCCCCCCCCCCCCCCAAAAAAAAGGAAAAAAATAAAGGATGAAACAACAAAATTACATAAGTTGGGAAAATAAAAATAAAAGGGAATTTTAACAAAAAACAAACAAACATGATGAAACAACAAAAATAACATAATTTGGAAATATTCCTAAACCGTAAAATACAACTAAAAAAAAAAAGCACACCAAAAAAATAAATATGATACCCTCAACATTAAGTCAAAATAGACATAATAAAAATGTGGAGAACGGAAACAAATGTGGGGACATCTGGCTAGCAAACAGTGTCAAATAGAAAAAAGACTAACGAAAATGCAAGCTTTCAGTATGTGACATCGGGACAAAATTGCATCAGCAAGAGAACGGGTTTCGTCTAGCAAGAGAACAAAGAACAAAAAAACGCTAGAAACGGGACACTATATAGAGAGTTTAGGTGACGAATGTGCCAGGTCCCAAACAAACGAGAGTTTTACCTGAACGAGTGCTCCCGTCCCATCGTTTTGACTGAGCATGCGCGGGTTTTTGGTCCGATGCTTTTGTGTACTCACGAGCGGACATATCCGACGGACATGTGTCCGGCGGAAATATTTCAAAGCATGCTTTGGAATTTGTCCGCAGGAGAAATCCGGCCAAAACGGTCCGTTTGCCTATACAGACGAGCGGATTTTTCGGATGAAATGGTCCGTCGGACCAGTTTCAGCGGATTTATTCCCTCGTGTGTACAAGGCCTAAAGCGCCGTTTTTCAACCCGCGCATGCCCAGAAGCTAGTTATGAAGCGAGCTTCAATGGAAAAGAGTGGTGAACGTAACCTCGCTTTTTGTGAAAAAATGATGGTGTGTATGCAACATCGTCTTTGAAAAGTGACGTTTCAAAAACGTTGTATTTTACTTCACAGAAAACTTCGTTTTTTTTTATCACATAAAGTGATCGTGTGTAAGGGGCATTAGGTTTGGGGGCAAGTTAGAGGGGGAACCAAAGCATGTATTGGTGTATATTCACAAGGGGGTTGTCAAACGCCAAAAAGAGGAGCCTTGATTGGACAATTTGGGCTGCTTTTTAATAGAGAAATCCTTTTTTATATGAAGTTTTTATATTGAGTTCATAGTTCTGCTTCTACATGGTTTAAAACCCTTATATATACCCAGAAAGCGACTAGCATCAGATGATACACAGATATGAAACAAATACTCCTTCAAGTTTGTGCCTGTTTATCTGTAGCCCTCTCTTCTCTATAGCCTTCCAAAGCACAACCAGGGCTCAGAGATTTGAAGTCTCACATTGCAGACCTCAGTGAGGAGAGCCCTGAGTCCCGATGGGAATGAAGGGACACTCCACCATCTTCACAGTACATGAGGAATTTTCACAGCTGTAGCTGCCAACCACAGGCTGTGTGTTGGAGCTCTTCTACTCCTCACCAATTATCTCTTGGAGTTGGGATGGAGATAACAGAGCAATGAGTCAGCAGAGAGAAATCACACTGTGCTTTATTCAGAATGTGCTTTATTCATATTTCATGTTTGAGGTTTACAACCACTTAAAGTGGTCTTTAGTGTTGGACAAGATTTATATGTATTTCTCAACTTACGTTCACAGAAAAATTAGAGTTAATAAATAGGAATCCCATTTAAGGATAAGAGATGGAACTAAAAACTATTGAGTCTAGGATCTAAATTAGAACATCCCAGATGGTAAAAATCTATTTTCAGACTAACCATGCCTGTGAACTAATGTCCTTTAGACTTCGTATCCTGCTTGGATACACCTGTCCAGTTTTCAGGCGGATCCGAGCGGGCCATCCATTGACTCCTATGGACAGGCGGATGTCAGCGGAGATGTGTCCGCTGATGATTGTCTGCCATCCGATTCGTTCAAGACAGATGTATGGCGATAAGCTTGCCCCCATCATCCGAGCTGTTCTGGCTGGGGGTTAGTCAGCCAGAACAGTTTACTGAGGAGGAACAGGAAGTGAGAAATTCAGACAAAGAAAAAAAACATTTAGAAGGGAAATCGAAGGAAAAGTTAATAAACCAACAATGCACTAGCTTAAAGGAACCTATTTAGAAAATACAAAACAAACCTTTACAACCCCTTTAATGCCGGCTTCAAGTTGGTGTTGGTCAGTGCATTTTATCTATGATCATTACCTAATAAATAAGAAAATGATCTGTACAATTCAGTAGGTGTGCAACGAATCAAAAAACTCACGGTTCGGAACGTTCCTCGGATCAGGTGTCACGGATCGGATAATTTTTCTGATCGGCAAAAAAATAAAATAAAATAATTCTCCCCCACTGTAATATCCACATCCCCCCACTGTAATATCCACATCTCCCCCCACTGTAATATCCACATCTCCCCCCCCCACTGTAATATCCACACCCCCCCCACTGTAATATCCACATATCCCCCACTGCAGTGGCGTCACTAGGGTTGGTGTCACCAGGTGCAGAAAAAAATTGTGTCACCCCCACCAACTATAGTCCCCCCCCCCCCTCAGTCTTAGCTATGACTGAGCACTGATTTTTGTGCAAAACATGTCAGCTTTTTTATCCCACTGCTTGCTGTGCTGTTTTTTGTAGTGCTTTTTATCCTGTTTTCTTAAATAAAGGCCACCTTTTTAGGTTTATTTTGGTGTGCGGCTGTCCATGAATTTTCTTCATTGATTTCTGCCTTGTGCATTGCCAGCACCCACAGTTTTTGAGGAGGACATTGATTGCTTATTGCATTTGCCTGGATCGGCGGTCCCCCTCTCAGTACAGACACCCCCCACCCCCCAGGTAGTACAGGCAGACACCCCCCAGGTAGTACAGGCAGACCCCCCACCCCCCCAGGTAGTACAGACAGACCCCCCCAGTAGTATAACTCCCAGCAGTGTGTCCCATGAGTGCTGGCTCCTCCTCCTTTATGGGTGTAAACAGAGAGGAGGGCTACCGTCCGGTTTACCAAGATGGCCGCGGCTCCGGAGCTAGGCCAAAGCCGCTGCCTTTCCTAATGTTATGGCCGCGGCTTCGGCCTAGCTCCGAAGCCGTGGCCATAACATTAGGAAAAGGCCTCGGCCTAGCTCCGGAGCTGCGGCAATCAGCGGATCACAGTGTGTGCCGATCCGAAGGGGGTGACCCGTTCGGCTCACGGTTCAACTGTGATCCGTTGCACCACTACAATTCAGTGCGTTTGTGTTCTGATATACAGGTTGGCATTGTGTCCACAGGAGCATATGCAGTGGCAAAGCAGAGTAGGACTGGCTAAAGAGGTATTATTTTGATGCAGTTGGCCAGCTTAACAATGTATTGCAATATATGTGAATTAAATATATTTATTTTTTATTGCAAAGTTTGCTTGAAAGTGTATAGCCATGTGCAGAGGGTCCAGACAGTATTTTTAGTTCTAATATGTGGTCACACCCCTTTAGAACCTGGTAGATTATATGCATGTACAAGCTACTGGGATCTGAGCACAGGTATATCTTGTTTCAAGTTTTCTCCCCTTGGATTTGTACTATACAGTAATTATTTCATACACAAGAAATATGTTTGAATAGATGATTCTAAAATGCAGTGAAAAAGCAGAAGCAAGGAAAACACAGTATTAAACAGGAAACCAGTTAAAGTTAACTAGTTAAGGGCGTGCCAACAAAGCACCTGAAGTTTCAGAGTACAGTTGCATAGCTGTAACTGAAATTTCTATTCACTGGATCTAATAAAACAATACATGTCTATGGCTGTTATTATAAAAGAGCAAAAAGGTTAGAATTTTTAGAAAAGCTGTAAACATTAATTTAAGGAGACACGTACTGAAAGAGGTAGCGAGGCTTCCTTCTTCCAAAAATATTAGTTGCCTGGCAGGTTCTGGCCTTCAGTATTTTTTGAGTCACAGACCTGGGTCAAGCATGCAGCCAGTGAAGTCACAGAAAAGTCAGAATGGCTAATCTGCCTATTTGCAGCAGATCATTTACTCAAAAGAAGCCAATAAATGGGTTTTTAAGTAGCATTTTTAGAAGGAGATAGCAGCAATGGCAGCTGTCACATATCCACAATCCGGAGAGAGACCACTTTAAACCATGATCTAAAAACAAAACTTGGAGAAAAGGTACCAACAGTAGCCACAACAACTAAGAAAGAAAGGCTACTGTACTCAGTTAATTGCGCAATGAACCACACTGTCCATCTTAAGCTCCCGTCGGGAGACCTCAGCTGAACCAATAAAACCTGCAAGTGTTAAGGTTCATACATTTGATCGTAAAGCAACACAGTTCAAGCCGTGATTTGACATAATTGTGATGATTATGGCTTACAGCTCATGAAATCCCCAAATCCACAATCTCAGAAAATTTGAATATTGTGAAAAAGTGCAATATTCTAGGCTCAAAGTGCCCACTCTAATCAGCTAATTAAGCCATAACACCTGCAAAGGGTTCCTGAGCCTTTAAATGGTCTCTCAGTCTGGTTCAGTAGGAATCACAATCATGGGAAAGACTGCTGACCTGACAGTTGTGCAGACAACCATCATTGACACCCTCCATAAGGAGGGAAAGCCTCAAAAGGTAACTGCACAAGAAGCTGGATGTTCCCAAAGTGCCGTATCAAAGCATATTAATAGAAAGTTATGTGGAAGGGAAAAGTGTGGAAGAAAAAGTTGCACAAGCAGTAGGGATGACCGCAGCCTGGAGAGGATTGTCAGGTAAAGGCCATTCAAAAGTGTTGGGGACCTTCACAAGGAGTGGACTGAGGCTGGAGTCAGTGCATCAAGAGCCACCACACACAGACGGATCCTGGACATGGGCTTTAAATGTCGTATTCCTCTTGCCAAGCTACTCCTGAACAACAAACAACATCAGAAGCGTCTTACCTGGGCTAAAGAAAAACACACCTGGTCTGTCGCTTAGTGGCCACAGTTCTCTTTTCTGATAAGAGCAATCTCACTTGGAAACCAAGGACCCAGAGTATGGAGGAAGAATGGAGAGGCACACAATGCAAGATGCTTGATGTCCAATGTGAAGTTTCCACAGTCTGTGTTGATTTGGGGAGCCATGTCATCTGCTGGTGTTGGTCCACTGTGCTTCATTAAGTCCAGGGTCACCGCAGCCATCTACCAGGAGATTTTGGAGCACTTCATGCTTCCTTCTGCAGACAAGCTTTATGGGGATGCTGATTTCATTTTCCAGCAGGACTTGGCACCTGCCCACACTGCCAAAAGCACCAAAACCTGGTTCAATGACCGTTGAATTAGTGTGCTTGATTGGCCAGCAAACTCGCCTGACCTGAACCCCATAGGCCGCGTACACATGATCGGTCAAAACCGATGAAAACAGACTGAAGGACCGTTTCATCAGTCCAAACCGATCGTGTGTGGGCCCCATCGATCAGTTATCCTTCGATAAAAAAAAAGAGAACTTGCTTTAAAATTTGACCGATGGATGCCTGACCGATGGGTCAAAACCGATCATTAGTTTGCAAAAGCATCGGTTAAAAGGCCGCGCATGCTCAGAATCAAGTCGACGCAATTGTTTTTTTCTCTGCTTTCCTATTGCAAACTAACCACACTAGGCTAGCACATCCTTCCAGTGTGGTCAGTTTTCTGGCTGTGCAGGGACAACAGTCCACCTGTTCTCCAATAGGAAGACTTGTTCTGGCATGCCCCCCTCCCCTGCACAGCAATTTCCTGGGAAGATCAGTGTACTACTGCTTGTCCACTCCCAGCCCTCTAGGTCCCTTTTGCAGCTAAGAACATTATGAAAAAATAAATAAATTATATATATATATATATATATATATATATATATATATATATATATATATACACACACACACACACACACACAAATGTTTTGCCTTTCTACTTTAGCCAGTTCCCACCCACAGTACATTTACCGTGTACTGGCTGCACAGGCAGGCTGGTTTACGTACATGTACTTCATCCAACCTGTTCTGGGCTAGAGTTGGATTTTGTCAGCAGGTCCCGACCAATGATCTATGGCTAAGATCTGCTGATCGGCTGTAGCCAATCACAGTACAGAGTCTTATGTTTACAAACACACAGGGACCTGTATACAGATCAGCGATTTGGCTGTTGCTTCTCCCTCCCTTTGCAGGGAGAAAAAACAGCAGGCTCTCTTAGTAAAAGCAACACATATTACACACATTACACTTGTTAGGCACACAGTTAACCCTTGATGTTCAGCCCTCCCCAGTCAGTGCCATTTCTACAGTGTACAGTATTATATCTGATCACTGTATTAGTGTTACTATTGATGTCAGTGTCAGTTAGTCAGTTAGTGTACCTCCCAGCGAGGGTCTGTTAGTGCCGGATTTCCCCCCACACTAATACAGTCCCATTATAAGTCTTTGATCACTGCTATTACCAGTATAGCATCATATCTGCGTAAATTCCAGTATACAGTATATACCATTGTTTGAAGAAGCTACTGTATACCTTTCACACACACCAATTAACATACACCTATTGTGATTTCTTTTTTTTTTTTTTTTTTACCAAAGACATATAGCAGAAAACATTTTGGCCTAAATTTATGAAATTTTTAATTTTTTTATTTATTTATTTTTTCTTTCAAAATTTTCTCTTTTTCCATATAACACACAAAATAAAACAGTGGTGATCAAATACCACCAAAAGAAAACTCTATTTGTGTAAAAAAAATGATATACATTTCATTTGGGTACAGTGTTGCATGACTTTGCGATTGTTAGTTAAAGTAGCACAGTTAGCACAGTAGCACAGTGCGATTGTCAGTTAAAAATACCCTGGTCATGAAGGGAGTAAAACCTTTCAAGAGGTCAAGTGTTTAAACTGAATGGGTTGTTTTACAAGGTTATCGTCCACAGGGGTGGACTGACCATTTGGGCACTCAAGCACTGCCTGAGGGCCCCATGCCACTAGGGGTCCCCATCGGGGTTGCCAGCCTCAGTAAAACCAGGGACGGTATGTAAAATACCCAAGATTATAGCTGCCCCGCCTCTCCAGAACATTTTCAGTGTGTGTATGTGTATTCTGTGTGTATGTATACTGTGTTTGTATATTGTGTGTGTGTATATTGTGTGTATACTGTTTATGTATACTGTATGTGTGTGTGTGTGTCTACTGTGTGGCCCCATAATCTATTGCCTGAGGGCCCCATAATCTCCTATTGCCTGGGGGCCCCATAATTTCCTATTGCCCCATGAGTTGTCAGTCCGCCCCTGGGGTCCACATATACTTTAACAAAAGAGAAGCTGTATAAGATCCATGTAACAAACACTTCTATTTCACTTCTTTCATTCCTTTTCCATGTGTTGTAACAATCTTTTGCAGAGTTTACAAAGAAAGTTAAACATATGGCATAGTTTACCATATATATGAATAGTTGTAAGGGGGTTGCAAAGACATTTTACGAAAAAATAAAATAAATGGAGAAATGTCACCTTTAAAGGAGAAGTCCAGCCTCAGCTCGTTTGGCTGGGCTTCTCTTTTGTGTAACAGGAGTGCAATTCGTGGAATGGTGACAAACTTTCACCCTAAAAAATATCCATAGGCAACGTTTTAAAAATTTCTACAGGTTACCAGTTTTGAGGAGGTCTTTTACTAGAATTATTGCTCTCACTCTAACGTTTGCGACAATACCTTACATATGCAATTTGAACACAGTTTACATATGCGGGCGCGGAGGAGGGTCGAGGCGTTTTAAACATTTTTATTTTTTATTATTTATTTAACTTTTTATTTTTACACTGTCCCTTTAAAAAAATATGTTCTGGATCATTTTTATTTCAATTACAAGGAATGTAAACATCCCTTGTAATAGAAATATAGCATGACAAGACCTCTTTAATGTGTGATCTGGGGTCAGAAAGACCTATGTTCTCACATTTACACTTAAATTCACTAGAAAAAAAATGTCCCTTTAAGACCATTGGGCGAAAGTGACGTTTGGTGTCGCTTCTGTCCTCCAGCGTCACCTAAATAGTCGAGTGGGGGCCAATATTCCTTCACTCGACACAGTGCCTCAGAGAGGAAAGGACCGGATTGCCTCCGCTGCTACCGATGTCTCCAGTAAGTGGCGGAGACAACCAGAACGTGGTGGGAGGGGCCACCGATAAAAGTGATCTCCCGAATACGCCACAGAGACCACTTTATCTGAAAGTGGACCTGGGTTATGGCAGCTGCATCTGCTGCCATAACCCTAGTGTTTAACATTAAAATATGTATAAGACAGGCGGTGGTCTGGAAGTGGTTAAATGAAATATAAACCTGACTATTATTTTTCATTGATTGTTGTATTTTTCACTTTGTTAAGCTAACCATACACAATTTTCAGACAATTTTTCCTGGAAATGTGTGCCATTGGTGGCCCAGGAGGAAGCCAAAAAATAGGAAGCCAAAAAATAGACTGAGCTGGATGGAAAACTCTGATGAAGCTGCTTGAATACAATAGCTGGCAGAGAAGATTCATTGGCTTGGATGGGGGATTTCTGACATTCAGCCTGCAGGCTAAACAAGACAAACTTAAATATGTATGGCTAGCCTTACACACTGGCACAGTCTGGATGTGGATCCTATCCAGAATTGACCTGCATTCTATTGTTTCCAAACATACTGTGAATACAATAAAACACAAAACATGCAAACCTTGTAGCCTTACCCCAAAAGATTGATCTTGCAGTCTGGTGACTTTAATATATTGCAGATAATCCTGATTGCCTTTAAATCAAGGTTATTTTCACCAAGCCTTTGGAAAAAATGAAAAATAAAAAATGAAAAAAACAGGAGTATTTAAATGGCTGAAACTAGACAGTTAAGACCACATTAGCAAAAAAAAAAAAAATCGATGCATAAGACTGAAAACGGGAACACAGTGGGACATTGTTGGCACTTTGAATAAGTATGGTCACTTTTACTTAAGGAAATGGATATCAATCACTGTAGTAACCACTGATTTTATACAGTATTATCACTAGAGTCTGCAATGTGGCATTTTGTATTACGAGTCACCCTTTCATTGTTCTAAAACCCCTTTCTCTCTCCCTATGGGTAGCCACGAGTTTCTCAACAATATTGACAATACATTGATACATGGTCACTTTCTCTCTGACATTCATTATCATCATTATGCAATTTCTCCTTTTTTCAGTTCCCTGGATTTAACTAGATTCTGTTGTGTTCTTTTAGAATTTTGATAATTATTTCATATATTTTTATTCTTATACATTTTTTTTTTTTTTTACTTTTAATTTCTGTCCCTATTTTTTTCATTCATTATTACATTATTCTTAAGAACAGAGGGTCTTGCTAAAGTTTCCCTTTTATTTATTCAATTCATTTATTCAGAATTTTGTGACATAAGCTTTAGTAAATAGACCTATAAGGTTATCTTTTCTCATCAGGATTTTTTTGTGGTGGCCGATAATGCATTTAACCTATTCCTTCCTCCTGGAGACTCCATTCCCATGAATAAGCCCCGGTGGGTGGCGTGAAATGTGTTGGGGGGCGTCGCCTGGCAGAGGTCCAGACTGAGACTGCTATTCACTATTATACAGCAGATCTTGATTTAATGTATGGCTCCCGGGACACCTATCACTCTCTACCATTTCCTGGTGGATAGACAATCTCCCTTCTAAGTCAGCACTCACAGCGTTGGGCACAGGACTTAATTTCCATACAGCGCTAAAAAATATAAGTGAGTATATATGCATATAGTAAACCATATGTATTGGGTGAAAATTATATACAGTGAAAAAATTGATATGGACATATGGACATATGGGGGTAGATTCACATAGATCAGCGGATCTTTAGATCCGCGTAATCTATCTTATTTACGATCCGTCAGCGCCAGTTTTTGAGGCAAGTGCTGTATTCACAAAGCACTTGCCTCTAAAGTTGCACCGGCGGCTCGTAAATCCCCCGGCGGAATTCAAATTCCGCGGCATGGGGGAGTGTATTATTTAAATCAAGTGCTTCCCTGCGCCGATTTAACTGCGCATTAGCCGCCGGCTAAATTTCCCAGCGTGCATTGCTCCAAATGACGTCGCAAGGACGTCATTGGTTTTGACTTTAATGCAAATTACGTATGGCCGTATTCGCTAATGACTTACGTAAATGACGTAAGTAATTCGAAACTCGACACGGGAGCGACGGCCATACTTAACATAGGATACGCAGCACTTACCCCTCATATAGCAGGGGTAACTTTTCGCCGGAAAAAGCCGAACGCAAACGACGTTCGTTTCTAAATCGGCGGTTCTCCTCATTTGCATATTCGTCGCGTATACAAACGGAAGCGCCACCTAGCGACCAGCGGGAGATTGCAGCCTAAGATCCGATGGTGTAAATCACTTACACCTGTCGGATCTAAGGGAGATCTATGCGGAACCTGATTCGATGAATCAGCCGCATAGATCCAACCATCGGATCTCAGAGATACGACGGCGTATCAGTAGATATGCCGTCGTATCTCTATATGAATCTACCCCATGGACTTTATATAATTTGAAACTTTCTTTACCTTCACGGTTGTTTGTTTCTACTCAATTTTTTCACTATATATATAATTTTCACCCAATACATATGGTTTACTATATGCATATATACTCACTTATATTTTTTATTTTTTATATTTTATACGTTGTTTATTTACTTTTGGTTTCTTAGGTAATTGGTACTGGCAGCTGTAATTCCCTCTATCACTTTTGGGATCTCTTAATTTTTTATTGTGTTAGCGCAGTGTTTTTTTCTCCCTACGGGGAAGAATTTTTTCTTTCTAATTTCCATACAGCCTGAGCGGCTCACACGCATATCCTTGGTTAACACTTATTACCACTAACATCCAGTGCCTCAGTGCCATGTTTGCTCCTGGAACCAGGAATATTAAGTAGTAATAGGGCTGCAATATGGCTACAATTTGTTGCATGTAGATTCAGTAAAAGTCTAAACTGAAGATTCCTCCAGCCATGCTATACAGGATATTGTATTTTAAGAGCCACCCCCATCAGTTGTCAAAATACCTAAATAGCAGCTACATTTGTCACCTGAATCCTTCAATTTTTTAATTGAGACATTTTGAACAGAAGGTGGCTGACAAGGCCACCCAACTGAGTGAATTCCTCTAAAACAGTATGAAATTTGTGTGTCGTTAGCTTTTTGCTAAACTGTTGTGACTTTTAGGTAAATCTATTCCACGCTTTATTATTAACACTGCTGTACATTTTAAGGACATTAAGACTTGGTTCAATGGCCATATACAGTACATATCTAACTAGTATATGTTATTTCCCTTACTTGGTTAGGTTACCTTTTTATTGGGATCTCTGTTTGGGTGCTGTTTTCTAGTTTTCCCATTACAATACTCTAAGGCAGTGTTTCCCAACTCCAGTCCTTAAGGCACACCAACAGGTCATGTTTTCAGGATTTCCCTAAAATTAAACAGCTGTGGTGATTACTAAGGCAGTGAAACTGATCGCATCACCTGTGCAAAATAATGGAAATCCTGAAAACAAGACCTGTTGGTGTGCCTTGAGGACTGGAGTTGGGAAACACTGCTCTAAGGCCCTGTACACGCGATCAGACATGTCCGAGGAAACATGTCCGACGAACCGTTTTCATCGGACAAGGCTGAAGTGGTCTGTTGGTCTGATGTGCGTACACACCATCGGACCAAAATCCCCTCGGACCAGAACGCGGTGACATAGAACACAACGACGTGATGAAAAAACTAAGTTCAATGCTTCCAAGCATGCGTCGAATTGATTCTGAGCATGCGCGGGATTTTGTGTACTAACCATCGAACATGTCTGACGGACAGGTTTCCAGCGGATGTTCGATCGTGTGTACGCGGCCTAATAAGCTTGATGTGTTATTTCATGCATATTTTTACACAAAGAAAGCATTAATTTATACATGTACAGATTCACTACTAACCATAAATGTTTGCATCGATAAAGGTATGGCTGCAGTTTTTCCAAACAGTGTGCATTCACATGAGTGGCAGTCAAGTCAAGTTCAGCAATTTCCATATGAACCAGGTCTAAGAAATATGCCAATACATCTAAGTCAATGGGTGAGAACACATTATCACTAATATTAAGACGTAATACAGATGGTGTTATCCTACTGGCCAGGTCACTGTTCTGTTGCTCAAATAAACAGTGAAGCAAGTTCAGGATATATCTCCCATTTTCACAGTTCTCAATAATTGATTTTATCAGCCATGAGGTATACATTTCGTACTTCTTGGTTGCGTGAAGGCCCAGATGTTTCTGCAGTAAAGTTTGGTTTCTAACTGATAGCAATCCAGAAACAAACCTTAGAAATAAGTCCAGATATCCAGAATCAAGGTCAAGTTGTTTCTGCACATCCAAATCCATGATTTCATCTAAGGGTTCCTCTACATGAACGTAATAAAAAGCTGCAAAAAATTCCTGGATGGTGAAATGGGTAAAGGACAGTACGTTCTCAACATATCCCAATTCAGGTACACAAGTCTTATCAAGAAAACTATTTACAATGTCACTTGGGAGTGTGTTAAACATTTCAAAATCAGCCTCATAAAACAAGGTTTCATGCTTTAAAAGGGAGCTGTACGCAATCTGTCCCAAACCAAAAACTCCTTTTAAAGCCAATTCATTTTTTGCAAAATTGACTTGATGCGCATGGTATTTTAGTAAGACGATAAGGTAGTGGCAGTAAATATCTGTCATTGTTTTTGGCCTTTCAATTTGAAGATTAGAACATCCTTTTATAACACTGCAGACAATCCAGCAAAAAGCTGGGATATAACACAGTGTAAACAAGAAATGGTTCTCCTTAACCATCACAAATTGTTCACTTCCAACTTGCTTGTCTCCAAAAAATTTTTGAAAGTAATCTTCAATTTCTGTAACAGAGAATCCAGTAATTATCACAAAGCGATCAATAAAATCAACCGGAATGTGGTTAATGACAGTTGGCCTGCTAGTGAGCACAATACTGGCATTGGAGAGAAGCTCTCCTTTGATCAAGCTCCCAATTAACTTAGGTAATTCCGCTTGCTCATCTGGATCAAACACATATTCATCTAATTCTAGCTGGTTGGAGGACTTAAACTCATCAAATCCATCTAAGATCACAAGCAGCTTATCACTGTTTTTGAAAATGTCATCTAAAATCCGTGACAAATGTCCATGTTTTTTTAGTATAATTTCTCGCAAAGTTACCGGTTTATTTATTAAGTTGAGGTCCCTAAAAGTAAAATTCAGCACAAAGTCAAAATTATGATGCGATACTCTATTAGAGAAATCAAAAATTAGTTTTTGAACAAAAACTGTTTTTCCAATCCCAGCTACACCACTAACAAGGATTTTCTTGGGCAGTCTCCTCCCGTTTGGTTTTTCAAACAGCTGGCTCAGTTTTAGCTTATTTTCTCTTTTGTTCTGGAGGTCTATACGTTGTTGGCCAAATGTCAACAATTCATTTTTCTTAATTTCTAGGCTGTAGTGTCCGTTGACAAGAAGAAGGTTTACAAAATAGTCAGAGAAGACTAATTTCTCCCCAAGTCTGCAGTTGTATGTCTTCATGCAGTCACTCCTCCGCAAAAGAACATCTCTGTGTTTCTGTATACTCTTTAAATACTCTGGAAAATAGAAAAAGAACAACTAATCAGGTTATCTTAAAAATTATTATCACATAACATAAAGTGAATCTTTATCTTTGCCCATGCAGAGCAAAGTACGTACATGGTTCACCTAGCTTCTCCTAGCAGCACATATTTCCAGAGAACCCTTGTTGCTCCATTCAGGCAATGGGAACAAGCAAAGAAGGCTTATGTAATTCCCAAACCTACTTGTCAGAAATTACATAGGCTTTTGGACTTCTTCCTTTTTCCCTTGTAACAGCACTGGGCTTATCACAAGGAAGGCACCAGAACTATCATATTAGAGAGGGGGATTAACATGCTCATCCATGCTCAGAATCAGCAAGCATTTCACTTGGCTATTAGCCCCCATTGGAGTAGCAGCGGCGCAAAAAATATTATAAACTTCCCTGAGGAGCAAGGTAAATCATTTATGTGTCCTGCATGAGCAAGGAAATGTCTCATTTTAAAAGGTTATACAGTCATCATTTACAAAAAGATAAGTATAGGCAGCTACTAGGGCCCACAGAGTATAAGAGCAGGAAAGGGGGAGGGATAAGGTCAGGAGAGTGCAAAAGAGGAGACTATGTTACTTGTTGGCTTTAGGGTCTTCGTTTGGCCACTGCATATTCCTACTAAATACAATTGAGGGCACTACATGTCACTCCTCCTGTCCCTTTTCTGAGTAGACCAGCTCTGAGCATTTTACAGGTAGAGATGTTGCGAACATAAAAAAATTTACGGCGAGCGCGAATTTACGCAAATGTTCAAACGGGCGAACCTGGCAGACCGGGCGAACCACCATAGACTTCAATAGGTAGGCGAATTTTAAAACCCACAATAGTGATGGAAAAGTTGTTTCAAGGGGACTAACACCTGGACTGTGGCATGCTGGAGGGGGATCCATGACGAAACTCCCATGGAAAATTACGTAGTTGATAGGGTTGTCCAGATACCGATACTAGTATCGGTATCGGGACCGATACCGAGTATTTGCGGGAGTACTTGTACTTGCGCAAATGCTCCCGATACCTAAATAGAATACTTTTTTTGTATTTATCAACATGTTCTGTGAAAATTCTTTGAGTTTTTTTCTACTGCGTGACAAGCAAATACATATTTTTTATTCATTTTTCTAATTTTTATTCTTTTATAATGTCTTGAGTTAGAGTTCTTCATAATTCTAAAGAAAATATCTTTAGTCTGTATTGTGGTTTGAAAACTGTCACATGACATTTAAAAAAAGTATCGGTATTCGGTATCGGCGAGTACATGAAAAAAAGTATCGGTACTTGTACTCGGTCCTAAAAAAGTGGTATCGGGACAACCCTAGTAGTTGACGCAGAGTCAGGTTTTAATCTATAAAGGGCATAAATCACCTAACATTCCTAAATTGTTTAGAATAATGTGCACACGCTGGCAGGCAACTGACTGCTATTCTATTACAGTCAAAATTGTTGTTGTTTTTTTAAATGTAATCTACTGTGACAGATATGAGTGGTGGCACTGGGCAAGTGGGCACAGTATACGCTGTGAGCCTGACACACACGCTGGCAGGCAACTGACTGCTATTCTATTACAGTCAAAAAATGTTTTAAATGTAATCTACTGTGACACCAGATATGAGTGGTGGCACTGGGCAAGTGGGCACAGTATATGCTGTAAGCCTGACACACACGCTGGCAGGCAACTGCAATTAGATTACAGAGGGGAAAAAAAAGCAGACTGATGTACTAGTCCTAAAAAGGGCTTTTTGGGGTGCTGTCAGGATGCTGTCCTGACAGCAGAGATCAGATGAGTTTTTCAGGACTGGAGTGGACACTGAATACACTGGCCTAGCTATCGATTTCCCTATTAAATCAGCAGCAGCTACACTGTCCCTCCTCTCACTAAGACTGCAGCTTCCGAATGAATCTAAAATGCTGTCCAGGAGGTGGGAGGGTCTGGGAGGGAGGGTATGCTGCTAATTGGCTGGAATGTGTCTGCTGACTGTGAGGTACAGGGTTAAAGGTTGCTCAATGATGACGAATAGGGGGCGGACCGAACATCGCATATGTTCGCCCGCCGCAGCGAACAAGCTATGTTCGCCGAGAACTATTCGCCGACGAATAGTTCGGGACATCTCTATTTACAGGCACTCTTGACTTCATTTACGAAAGCATCTGAAACAGGAATTTTCTCAGACATCCCTTATATTCCAAGCACAAAAAACACACTTTCCTTTTTTTGATTTAAATTTTTCCATACTGAACAGATAATCTGATATTGATGTCAGACTATTATACTGAATTCCATTAAAAAATGATAAATTATGTTTGGTTTATGTTCAAGGGATTCACAAAACAAAGCACTCAGTAGTAGCTAATACTAACACCAACAGGTCCTAAAAAAAGGAAATATTTTCTTGTAAATAGAACCAGTTATAAAACAGCTTGTATAATAATCTGAATATGTAAGCTTAAAGTGGTTGTAAACCCTTAGGCTGCTTAGACACTGAGGCGCTTTGCAGGCGCTAGAACGATAAAAATAACGCATTCAAAATGCCTTGAAAGTGTTTCTCCACTCACTTCCACTTTTCTCACCGGCACCACCAGCGCTTCAGTGTAAAAGCAGTCTTACATATACCTAGTGAAGAGATGAAACAAATCTTGCTATATAAGTTTTACTTGTTTAACTGCAGTCTTATTTTGTCTACAACCCTTCAAAGTGCTGATTTGTGATAAAATTATTCTGCATCTGTGAGGAGTACAGAGGAGGGGGTGGAGACTGCAGTTACACTGCGTGGGAGCTGATAATAGAGAAACTAAACACCAGAGAGAAACAACACTTAGGCCTCATACGCACAACCGGTTTTCTCTGCAAAAACCAGCTAGTAGAGCTGGTAGAGCTTTCTTGCCGAGAAAACCGTTCGTGTGTACGAGGCTTTCAGGTTTCTCATCGGGAAATCTGGCCAGAATCTTGACGAGAAAAATAGAGAACCTGCGCTCTATTTTCTCATCGAGATTCTTGTCGGCCTGTTTCCTCGCAGAGAAACCCTGAGAGTGTATATACTTACCTGTCACCGTGGAAACCTGTGCATGCTTGAAATGACTTTGACGCATGTGCGGTAGCTTCCACGGCATAGGTAGGGTGAAGCAAGATGGCGGCGACGGCATTGAATGCAACAAGCGCATGCTTGTCGTACGCAGTGACGTCACTGCGTTCTTGCCTTTCAAGAAAACCGCGGTTCTTTTGAAAGGTCAGTGTGTACACTCGGGCGGCAAGAGATTCTTGCCAAGAATCTCGTCGGGAAAAACAATGTTTTTTTCCTGATGAGATTCTTGCCCGTGTGTAGGAGGCCTAAGAGCTTTGAAGATAAATAAGTAAACACTACAGATGTGCTTGGTCCATATTTAATGACTGGGGTTTTTAACCACTTTAATGTACAATAACTGATCAAGCTTACATAAAAATATATATATATTTTCCCCTTTTTTTTATTTGATTTTTGCCTTTGTTTAACACCTTGGGTTGATATGAAACTTACTCGGTTGTAAACTTGGTTGTAAACATTTAAAAGTAAAGATTCTGTCTAACAGCAGACATTGCAAGATGCCCACAATTATATTAATAGTCAAGAAAAGCTTCTTCTGTGCACTCCGGGCCTGTCATCATCTTTCCAGTAATGCCCTGTACACACGATCGGTTCATCCGATGAAAACGGTCTGATGGATTTTTTCATCAGATATCCGATGAAGCTGACTTTCATCAGTCTTGCCTACACACCATCAGTTAAAAAAACGATCTTGTCAGAACGCGGTGATGTAAAACACAACAACATGCTGAGAAAAGTGAAGTTCAATGCTTCTGAGCATGCGTCGACTTGATTCTGAGCATGCGTTGATTTTTAACCGAAAACAGGTTCTACGTTTTTTCACCGATGGGAAAAAAAACAATGGGGCCTACACACGATCGGTTCGTCTGATTAAAACGGTCCATCAGAATGTTTTCATCAGACGAACTGATCGTGTGGACGCGGCATTAGAGTGCTTTTCTGGACAGGAAGGCAATCTCACTGGACAATGGAAAAGGCATTTGGCATGGCTTAGCCAATAAGGAAGAGGTAGTCAGACCATAGTAATAAAGTGAAACTATATAAGAGGATCACAGAAGATGCCTTTTTAGGGTAAGAAAATAACAGCAAGCAACCTTTAGTGGTATGTAATGCTCAGTATCCTCTTCTTCTTCTGCTCTGATTGTGGGTGGTCCTGTGATGATACAGTGTGGCATTCTCAGAGAGTGTCTGTTTGCATCATTATACTATGAATGAAGGGCACACCAGCGAGCCCCCTCATGGGGCAGACCAATAACGCCCTACATTCAAAATATCTCCTATTTCTTCCGTTTTCTTGGTTAAGTGATTATTTATTAGACCTGTAGAAAAGAGGACACCTTGTTGAGAAAAATAAGTATTATTATGGACACCTACAGATTGAACATAAGCATTGCAGAGTGGGCTGTTTTTTTTTATTTTGAATATCTGCTGGGCGTTGCCCAAGATATGCCCAATTTTAAATAGGATTTTTAGGCCTCGTACACACGATCAAATCTGTCTGCTGGAAACGGTCTGCTAGACCGTTTCAGCAGACAGATTCGATCGTGTGTACGGGCAAACAGACGGATTTGGCCACCCTCGGCTGGGAACCCGTCCGCCCGACATGTCTGCTGGTTAGTACGCTAACCAGCAGACATGAGTTTTCGCACACGCGCCGAATGGTTTCGACGCATGCGCGGAAGTGTTTTTCTTCCTGGTGCGATGACGTGGCGGCGTCAACGTCACCGCCACGTCACCGACACGTCAGCGCGCTGTCTGCTGGCAGGGATTTTCGTTTGCTCGTGTGTACACGCGAGCAAACCAAAATGCCAGCAGACAGATTTGTTCAAATCGGTCGGACAGACCGTTTTGAACAAATCTATTTACTCGTGTGTACGAGGCCTTAGAGTCTAACATGTTTGGTCATCTGCAGACTTTATTTCATTATATGTAAAAAATGGAATGCACTTACCATTTTCTGAGGCCATATAATTTTTAGAGTTTTTAATCTGAATGAAAAGATCACAAAAGGCTGATGCATTTTCTTCTCCAAGACAGTCAATAATATCCAATAATCTTCTGATTTGTTTTCTGGGCCCTGCTCCATTGGTGACTTCCTCAAAGTCATCTTTTGACAGTAAATGTTTTTGTCTTGCCTGCTCAAGAATAGAGTCAATGCAATCTTCTAGTTCTTCCACAAGCTCTACACGACGCTTCTGTAAAAACAACAGTGAAGAATCCCTAGAAAAAATAATTGGATCATTAACAAATTAAACAATTCAACTCTTGCATCTGTATAACCCTTATGTACTAGAGTGTCTTTTGTAACCATCTTGCTGGCCAACAGAGACAATGCCCCCCATACTCCCATTGATCAGTGGCAGCACAGCCCTTTGGAAGGCATCCCTGTTATTATGCATATACCCCTGGCACTTGCTTCTCCTCTAATTACCTGGATCACTGAGGTGCTTTATTGAAGCACCACAAGCCCAGGCTCTGATCTTAAGATAGAATTTAGCTACCTAGCTCATGAATCTTTCCTAGTAAGTTCCTGTTTGCCATGACCTGCTGTTTGGATTCATCTGTTACTGACCCTTTACGGAAATGCAAACAACTCTTCTGGATTGTTGCCAGCCTTTTGACCTTAGTCTGTTTTTAGAATATGCTTTTCTGCTGCTTTCCCTGACCTCAAAGTGTTTCTGGATAATGCTGTGCCTGTTGCCTGCCTTGACCTCAGATAGTCTCTGGATCACGCTAACCATCTACCACCATCAGCCTCTGAACATTTGTATGGATATTTTCCTGCCATGCTATGCCTCAGGTCAGATCCTCTTGATTACTCTTTCCTGCTTCCTACAGAGTCCCAACAGGCTTAAACTATAGCATTGTGAATTGAGTACCAGTAGGCCTGCTTCCCTTAAGGAAATGGGGGTTTCTAAAGGTGAAGCTGGACATGGCCTCCATGGCAGTGCCCTGTTACTGCAAATTAGCCTTGAAAAAGACCAGAAAAAAAAGTTACAAGCTTCAGCTCCCCTAAACTTCAATGAGATTGCTAGGAGATTTCTAGGAGAAAGGGGATGACATTTTTTGCAAAGGAGATATGCAAAGTTTATCTTTTCAAAATACTGCTAGCATTTTTTTTTGCTAATATGACAATTTTGTGGGGAAAAACAGGAAAAAAAATTTGATTTTACAAAGAGTTGTGGGAAAAATTACAACTTAAAAAAGCTCACCATGCCTCTTACTAAATACCTTGTCTACTTTTCAAAGGGGTTAATTGGGGGGTATTTGTACTTTCCTGGCATGTTAGAGTCTTAAGAAATGAGGCGGTCAGTACTTCAGGTGTGATACATTTTCAGAAATTGGCACCATAGCTTATGGACTCACAAAGACTTAGTCCCCTTTCACACTTATACGACTTGTCCCACGATTTTGGACTGCAAAATCGTATGACAAGTCATTCTCCATTATTTTCAATGACTACCATTCATACTGGCACGACTTTAAGTTGTGCCGACTTCAAAGTAGTCCCTGCACTACTTTGGTCCGATTTTGATGCCACTTACACAGGCATTCATTGAAATCGCGGCCGAGAATCACGGCAAAATCGTGGAAAAATCACGCGACTTTGAAGTCGTACAAGTGTGAAAGGTGTTTAAGTCCCCTTTCACACTTATACGACTTGTCTCACGACAAAATCGGATGACAAGTCATTCTCCATGATTTTTAATGAACACCATTCATACTGGCACGACTTTAAGTCGTGCCGACTTCAAAGTAGCCCCTGCATTACTTTGGTCCAACTTCAATTCGAGTTGATGTCCATAGACCTCAATGTTAGACCCTCAAGTAGCATGCAAATCGTGCCTGAATAATATAGACACAATTTCAGTACGATTTCAGTACAACTTTGTAAGCTTTTTAACCCTTGTCCCACCCAATCTTTTCAGCATAGTAGCCCCTCTCAAGCACATTTTTCCACCACACATTCACTTCATGGTTATTTCCTCAGGAACAATGTGCTCCAAACAGGTAAAAAAAAAGGGGATGTCCTCGATAATGAGCAAATTATTCGATTTATCCGTGAGCGCCCAGCTATTTATGATTTGTGTGACCCAAACTACAAAGACAAGATAAACTACAAAGACAAACTAGAAATACAATATCCCACTGACCATCAATGAAGGGGACATTCTTCCCACTGACCACCAATGTTAGGAGCATTATTTTCACTGACCACCAATGTAAGGGACATCCTTTCCACTGACCACCAATTTAAGGAGCATTCTTCTCACTGACCACCAATGTAAGGGACATCCTTTCCACTGACCAGGAATGTAAGGAGAATTCTTCCCACTGACCACCAATGTAAGGGACATCCTTTCCACTGAGCAGGAATGTAAGGAGAATTATTCCCACTGACCACCAATGTAAGGAGCATTCTTCCCACTGACCACCAATGTAAGGGACATCCTTCCCACTGACCACCAATGTAAGGAGCATTCTTCCTACTGACCACCAATGTAAGGAACATTATTCCCACTGACACCAATGTAAGGAGCATTCTTCCCACTGACCACCAATGTAAGGAGCATTTTCCTCCTCTTCTTCCTCATGCACTGCTACTGCTGCAGCAGCAATGACAACTGCTGTGACAGGAAAAGGAATTGCCTCACACCATGTATGTTTTCATTGGCTACTGCCAAAGTTGTGGCAAAGTTAAAGTTGTACTGATCCCAAATCGTGGCCGCAAAATCGCGTCAAAATCGCAACTTTGACGTCGAATAAGTGTGAAAGGGGCCTATACACCAATTTGAGTTATTTTTTACCAAATATATGTAGCAATATACATTTTGGCAAAAATTTATGAAGAAAAAATACTAATTTGCTAAATTTTATAACAGAAACAAAGAAAAATTATTATTTTTTACAGAATGTTCAGTCTTTTTTCTTTTAAAGCTCAAAAAATAAAAGAATCTAGTGGTGATTAACCACTTTAGCCCTGGAAGAATTTACCTCCTTCCTGACCAGAGCACTTTTGCGATACAGCACTGCGTCGCTTTAACTGATAATTGCACGGTCATGCAACGTTTCACCCAAACAAAATTGAAGTTGTTTTTTTCCCACAAATAGAGCTTTATTTTGGTGGTAATTTATCACCTCTGCGGTTTTTATTTTTTGCGCTATAAACAAAAACATTTTTTTTTACTTTTTGATTTAGGAAATATCACAATTTTTTTCCCTTAGTTTAGGCCGATATGTATTCTACATATTTTTGATTGCTTTATTTTATAACTTTTTTTACAAGTAATGGCGGCGATCTGCGATTTTTATTGTGACCATGACATTGTGACGGACATATCGGACACTTTTGACCTATTTTTGGGACCATTCACATTTATACAGCGATTAGTGATAAAAAAAATGCACCGATTACTGTGTGAATGTGACTGTCAGGCAAGGGGTTAACACTAGGGGGGCACTGAGGGGGTTAAATATGTTCCCTAGGGAGTGATTCTAACTGTAGGGGGCAGGGACTCACAAGGGGAGGAGACTGATCTGTGTTCCTTTGTTTCTGGGAACACACATCAGTCTCCTCACCTCTGACAGGACATGGATCTGTCCTGTCAGAGGTGAGAAGACCGAAGTGAGGAGACCGATGTTTACACACACAGATTCACAGTCCTGCCATGATTGTGGGCAATCGCGGGCACCGGGTTCCGAGCAACTCCTAGACGGCCTGGCGGACATCTCGGCAGCCGGGCACACGCACCGGTCTGAGCGTGCCCCCTAGATGGCTGGATGGGGGATCCCATCTGTGGACGTCATTTGACTATGGGCGGGATCTGAAGTGGTCAAATACCACCAAAAAAAAGCTCTATTTGTGTGAAAAAAGGACAACATTTTTATATGGGTATAGTGTTTCATGACTGAGTAATTGTCATTCAAAATGTGAGAGCACCAAAAGCTGAAAATTGGTCTGGTTAGGAAGGGGGTTTAATAATAGTAGACAGGGTGTGGCCTACAGCCACACCCCACCTACAGTAAGAATCACTCCCTTAGGGCACACTTAACCCCTTAGTGCCACCTAGTGGTTAACCCCTTCACTGCCATTGTCATTTTCACAGTAATTAGTGCATTTTTATAGCACTTGTGTCCGCCATATGGTCACAGCCATGAAAAAAAAAACGCGAATCACTGCCATTAATAGTAAAAAAAGCAATATTAATAAAAATGCCATAAAACTATCTCCTATTTTGTAAACGCTATAAATTTTGCGCAAACCAATCGATAAACGCTTATTGCGATTTTTTTTACCAAAAATAGGTAGAAGAATACGTATCGGCCTAAACTGAGGGAAACAAAATGTTTTTTATATTTTTTGGGGGGATATTTATTATAGCAAAAAGTAAAAAATAATGGGGCAGATTCACAAAGACGTAATATTCCGCTGCGTAATCGAAATACGGTACGCTGCCGTATTTCACCAGACTCTACACCGAATTCAGGTAGTTTTTTTGCGCGTACGCTATTGTGTCGTATTTTTTTTCCGCCGCGCAATCGAAATACGTGATTAGGGGGCGTGAAGCATTTAAATTAAGCGCGTACGATCGAACTGCGCATGCTCTGTTCAGGAAATTTCCCGCCGTGCATTGCGCGAAATCACGTCGTGACGTCATTCGTTGTTTGAGTAGCGGCGTTTACGAACATTCCTATTCCCGGACGACTTACGTTAAAAATAATAAAAGACATCGGAAAACGTTGAAATTCGACGCGGGAACGACGGCCATACTTAACATGGGCTGTCTAATATTAGACCAGCAAAAAGCTGGTATAGTGAAACGGAAAAAAAAAGATGACTAAAGGTGCCGTAAGAGATTGCGTTGAAAGTGCGAAATTTTGTGATTGCAGGCAAAAGCTCATTAGCATACCCTGACGGCGAAAAACAACAGGAAGTCCGCCCAGTGGCCGCAATTTTCTTGCAGCGTAGATCTGAAGGCGTACTAACACGTAATACAGTCGAAATGAAGCCCGCAGGTGTCTTTTCATGGTTTGAGGATTTCGACTAGCGTAAAAACGCCCGTAAGTCGAAATTACTCCAGTCTAACAACATTTACACAGGCGTAATCGCTTTGTGAATCTAGGCCAATGTATTTTTTTTCAAAATTGTCTCCCTATTTTTTTTAATAGCGCAAAAAATTAAAGACACAGAGGTGATCAAATACCACCAAAAGAAAGCTCTATTTGTGGGAAAAAAAGAGGACGCCAATTTTGTTTGGGAGCCACGTCGCACGACCGCGCAATTGTCAGTTAAATCGACGCAGTGCCAAATCCCAAAAAGGGGCAAGGTCCTTAAACTGCATAATGGTCCGGGTCTTAAGTGGTTAAGGGAGAAATGGCGGGGGAGTGTCCTATACCTACATACTTTTAATAATAGGTGTCCCTCATGTGTGTGTGTATATACAGTATGTAGGTGTGAAAAGCCTCGTTGGGGTTACTGCTGTGCACTAGGGTGTATATACTCCTGGTCTCTGCACGTATTTTACCCTCTCTTAATCCTTGCACATTGTATATAACATAATCCTTACCCTTTGCACTCTATACGCCATTCACTCTTGACTATTTTTGCTCCTGACTCTTGCACTTTGTAATTTATTCAGTCCTGATCTTTGCACTCTACACTTAGGTATAATGATCAGGTGCAGTTATCAGGCATGGGTTAGGTGATTGGTCATGCACAACACTGGTGGGCGCAGTTTGGCATGGTCGTCCCAGCACTGTGTACAAGCCCTGTGTGCTTTCTTAATTCCATTTTTATAGTGTCTGAAACTTGCATTACCACACAAACTTCAGCCCCCAGTCTCTTGGGTATGGGTGATGCAGCTCAAGACATTTGGCAAAGCAGGTAAGGAAATATATTAAATAAAGTAACTGCAATTTTTTTTTATTATTATTATTTTTTTAAGATATTAATAATTAATTGTAATGAACACAGCTTCCCCTAGTTTACTAAACATGAAAGTGCACTTGGAAGTGCAGTCACTGTAAATCTGAGGGGAAGATCTGAAATGAGGGGAAGCTCTGCTGGTTTTATCCTCCAATCATGTGCAAGCTAAAATGCTGTTTTTTAGTTTCCTTGCATGTCCGCCTCAGATCTACAGTGACTGCACTTCCAAGTGCACTTGTAGTGCAAAGTGGATTTGCCTTTAGAAAATAGACCCCAGTGTGTTTCTAAATTATGTTTTCAGTCCAATGAGGACAGCAAGCACCTTCATGCTGTTTCTGCTGTTGTTTACAAACAAATTATACTATATGAAAATAAATTCAGGCCCCTTTCACACTTGTATGACCTGAATTTTGCTGCGATATTTTTCCACCATTTGTGCCAAGAGTTTGATGCGACTTGAAGCAATGTGTAAGCTTGAGGTCTATGGATCTTAAGTGGCATCAAAGTCGGACCACAGTAGTGCAGACTACTACTTTGAAGACTTAAAGTCACACAGACATGAATGGTACTCATTGGAAATCATGGGGTACAACTTGTCATGCAACTTTGCAGTCCTAAGTCGCAGAAAAAGTCGCAGGACAAGTCGTACAAGTGTGAAAGGGGCCTTAGTCTACTATTCTTTCTTGGTGTTTCTTTGACTTGAACTTCTAAAAATATTACTTGCTTCCTTAAAATATACATTATTCATTTACTTAGAATGAAGGGTCCTAAAAGAACACTGTATTCAAATACCATATTATCACATCCTGTCAAAGATTATTTTTTATGTAATAGATGTGTGTATGAGTAGCCACTCTGCCTTAAGCAGAAGTGTCTTAAATTTAGTTTTGCATGGCTGCAGTCAGCCAATGCCTAGTCTGTGCCTTGTACAGCTTCCCCAAAGTTCAGCATGTCTGTCAGTTTCCCCTTCTGTCAGTAGGTGGCACTGTCACCTGGTAATAGTGTAAAATCTTATGCCGCGTACACACCATCACTTTTTGTGATGAAAAAAAATGTCATTTTTAAAAATGTCATTTAAAATGATGGTGTGTGGGCAAAATGTCATTTTATGTCTTCTGAAAAATGACCAAAAAAAAATTCGAACATGCTCGAATTTTTTATGTCATTTTTCAAAATGTCATTTTTTGTGTCATAAAAAATGATCGTGTGTGGGCAAAACTACGTAAAAAATTACGTTTTAAACCCGCACATGCCCAGAAGCAAGTTAGGAGAGGGAGGTAAAACTACCATTCATATGGAGTAAGCACATTCATCACGCTGTATCAGACAAAAAAGCAGGAATCATCTTTTTAACTAACCAGTAAAAGCAGCCTCAAGCAAATAGAACTTCCCCTTTGGCCATCACTTTGTTCATCATTTTCCAAAAATGATGGTGTGTGCAACGTCATTTTTTAATAGTTTGTCATTTTTTTCATGAAGAAAAATGACATTTTTTTTCATCACAAAAAGTGATCGTGTGTACGGGGCATTACAGTAGGTCCAAATCAGAGTTTTTGCAACTGGGGTGCCGCAGGAAAATTACATACAGCCCTGTACTGTCTGATCATTATGGATTTTCACTGTTAACTTCTGTGTAAGAGATCACATCCTCCTGCCTCTCTCCTCCTCTTTGTTGTTCTCTGTACGTTTGCTGGAAAAACTGACAGCTATGCAAGCTGCCCGCCTGTGTCCTACTAACCGATTGCAAAGCTTTCAGTTTTGCCAGCAAAAGTACAGAGAACAAGATAGATCAGACCGATCTACCTGTATAAGGACCATTCAGTCATTCGGGCTTTGTGTTGGGAGGGGAGACTTGTGGTGGGCATATTTATGATTAAGGGGTTGTGCTAGGGGGGGAGATCTGTGCTTAGGATGGGTTAGGATGGGGGGGGGGGGGTTAAAATTGTGCTAGGAGGGGAGGATTGGGGTAAATTGTGAAATTGTGCTAGGAGGGGAGATTTTTCTGGGGGGGGGGGATTTGTGCTGGGGGAATTATACTAAGAGGGGATTTTTGAGGGGGTGATTTGCAGGGGGGCTGGGGGGATTTACAACTTGACATTTTTTAAATCTGCCTTGCAAACTACATTTTAGGGCTTTTTCACCCCAGGTGCAGTGTGGTAACGTGTGTGAAAATACGCATTTTCCATTAAGAAATGGCACCCCCACGCAGCCATCAATCACATGTTTAATCACATGGTACCACACTTTTATTACTTCATTGAAAAATTATGCCAGCATATTTTTGCATGTTTCACAAGCATAAAGCAGACTAATCAAAAATGCAACATAGGCAAAAAAAACGCTCAGGCTCGGGCGGGTCTGGGGTGAGAGATTAGACCTGTAGCTGAGGCCTGGTGATGCTAATAATCTCTGGAGGCAGAATGGGGTGCTGTGGAGGATTGTTGACTCTCCTGCAGAGAATTAAAAATAGGATGGAGTGCCATGGAGGCTGGTTGACTCCCCTAGAGTAAAACGATGCTACAGCCACTGGTGATGATTGCTAGAGAATTCTAACATGGTAGTGTCAGTCCTGACTCAAAGCCTCTTCTTCTCTGTTGTGCCCATGGACTGTAAGTAAAAAAATCCCCTTTTGTTTAATCTAAAAGTGACTGGCACCTATCTGTCTACATGTCCCACTATGCCTAAGTCATCCCTCCGAGGTGAAATGCCAGCTCACCCTGTCTTTGGGGGTTACCCCATGATTCCAGGGGGTCAAGGGGGTGCTACATATGTGTACAGATTCATATTTTTTACAGAAAAATATCTAAACAAAGCAAAATTTGCATCTAAATTGGATTTAAACTGCATCTAAACTGGTTATATTACATAATCACCGAACAAACGTTAAACAATTCCGTATTTCATAAAATCACGCATATATAGTATTTATAGAATCCCAGTGGCACTAACAATCATGAGTAGGAAGAAGAACTGAAACATTTCAAGTAATCCTGTCACATCTTAAAATAAGCATATAAAGAAAAGATGCAAGCGTATGTAAAGGTCAGACCCTTTTCTGCTTCCTGAGGCCCTGCATTGTAAAAGGTGGACTCAATAACCAACTAAAAGGCTCAGGAGTGGATGGAACCAAACTTAGAGCCTGACCTAATCAATTCCTGCCAACGGTATGCATTTATGCAGCTTCACTCAAGTGGGTCTTATTTTTGCAAGCAGTATATGTGTATACCTGTGAATGTCCAGGCAGAGTGCTGCACAGCTCTTTCCCAGCACAGGAAGGGGGATCTCACTGATCTCACCGTACTAACACTCAGAAACCAGAAAGCCTGATTCCCAATCACCTAATCATGTTGACGGCCTCTGAATGGCTATCACAGTTATCAATCATTGCATAATGTAAAAAAAATAAAAAATAAGTGTGTGTAAAAATAAATAAATAAACTGGAACAAAAAATCAAGAGTAAATCTAGGTCAGTGCCTGGGTTAGTGTAAGGCCGCGTACACACGATAGGTTAACCAGAGGACAAAGGTCTGATGGACTGCTTTCATCGGTAAAAACCGATCGTGTGTAGGCCCCATAGGTTATTTAACCTTCGGTTTAAAAAAAAGCCAACTTGCTTTAAAGATATAAAGAGGACAGAAGCTGCGCTTAGGATAGCCTAATACAGGGTAATAGGACGAGTAAAGGTGTGCGACTGCAGCCCCCCCTAAATATGACTCCCCGAAGGGGGTATATAAAGCAAGTAAAGAGGTAATTGGGGGTGATGGCGCTGTCACTAATATGTTGTTAGCTGACCCAATGGGTTGGCCACTTTACGCACGTTTCGTATTCGTTACGGCTTCCGAAGACGTAACGAGTACGAAACGTGCGTAAAGCAGCCACACGCACACCTACACGCACTTCCGGGCTTACCAGCAAACTGTTTATGGAACGCACGCCGTTCCCACGCTGGTGTGATTAGCTAATCGCACATTTTTAGTGCTTGTGTATCTGCAGTGCCTATGAGCGTTTAGAACATAGGCTGCTGTTAATTTTTTACATCTTTTTATTTATTTCTCGTGCTTTATGCCATCTTGACTGCTGACTGTGCTGGAATCTTGTCTCAGTCTGGTGTCATGATTTTTATTTATTTTATATCTTTTGTATTTTTGCACTTGTGCTAGTTGCTAATTCTTGGCAGTGCCAATAAAACTCTTTTTATACCGTTAACGTACCACACTATGGAAGCCTTTCTTTTTTGCTTTGGAGGAACTTATTGAACCCCATATCACTAACCACTTATACCAAGGACACACATCAGGAATCCAGGTGATCCATTCGGAATCCAGGAAAAGGAGCCACGACACGGTGGAACATCCGTTTGACTGACACGCATTCTACCCCTGCAGGGGTGATTGACTCTGGTGAGTGGGGACCCATAAGGGGGAGCACCGGACCCACTGCGATATTCACTTGATGTACTGCTTACCACCTCTCCACATAGGTGCACCCTGATTGTCACATCACCTACATTCACCTGCTTTATGATTTATGGAGTATTTAATGTAAATCAATTCATTGTTTAATTTGATCACTGTTTTTTGCACATATTTAGATTTGTAAATTAGTTCCTGCTAAATGTAAATTAGTTCCTGCTGATTGTACTGTAGTACGGTGTGTCTCTGCCACTGCAAGAACACACCCATTTACAAATCCTTTTCATATCGGTGACACTAACACCACTGGTAGCACTTAGAAGCATTACCATTGTTGCTCACTTACAGTATGGTTATCCTTCTGTGTTACTCACTGCCATATGGTTTATATTTTATTACATTACTTTAGAGAATGTTGTCCCACTAGAACTTACCCACCAACCCATTGGGTCAGCTAACAACATATTAGAGACAGCGCCATCACCCCCAATTACCTCTTTAACAACTTGCTTTAAAATGTAACCACACATGCTCAGAATCAAGTCGACGCATGCTTGGAAGCATTGAACTTCATTTTTCCAGTACGTCGTTGTGTTTTACGTCACCGCGTTCTAACACAATAGTTTTTTTAACAGATGGTGTGTAGGCACATCAGACCATCAGTCAGCTTCATCGGTTAACCGATGAGAACGGTTAAATAGAGTCAAAGGTCAAATTAAAAGGTCAAGGTCAGTATATTTTAGGTAGGATTAAAAAAAATGAGTTATCAGTGTCAGTTAGTGTCAGTGTGTTTTAAGTAGGATAAAAAAATTGCACTACTGTTTCTGGACAGCAAATAACATACACATATGTGTGTCACTGCGGTCGTCAGGAGTAGGAGAAAATCATTTTGGGATGCTTTTTTGATGATAGGTCATGGAAGTAGCCACAAAAAGACAGACATTTTAAAATATGATATTTTTTTACTATTTTGTGCCAGTTTTAGACCACTGTGCAACCACCGATAATATAAATCTACTGTTTTGTTGTTATAAGCAACAATTTTTTTCTGAATGGAAATGATTCAGTGTTTACTATTGTGATTAGCTGTGATTGGCCACAGCTAATCACACAGTACAGATGAGCTGTGACTGGCCATGTCTGTACCTTGTGATCACTGTGACCAATCATAGAGATCAACTCAATATTACACAATGAATGGCATAAATGGAAGCCATCCTTTGTGTACAATTGTCATGTGATCAGCTGTGATTGGTCACAGGAATCCCATGGTACCAGCAGCGGTTGACACAGCAGGTGGCAGATCGCGCTGCAGCGCAGTTTGTCAGATCGTACGCAAGGCACGTTCTGGGGAGGGCATAATCTGATGTTCAGCCACACAAGAGAGCTCCCACCCAGTGGTCATTTGACTATGGGCTGGACAGAAAACTGCTTAGTATCTGTACAATTTGCATTTGATTTCGTTTCTAGTGTTTTTAGTAAAAACTGTTTTGGTTTACTAAATTTTGGTTTTCACAGATGTGCACATTTTTACTTTAAAGAGCACAGTTTTTTTAAAACCTTTTTCATTTACGGTGACGACCCATTCACACTATGCAGTGTTTTAAGACACCTGTCATTCCCTTCGTACACCATGAAATATACATTTTTTTTTGGTAATGGTCAATTTATAATAACTGACACATGTGACAAATAGAATTAGTTCCCTAAAACTGAAAAAAAAATCAAAAAACAAGTGAAAGAAGTAATGGGCTTATAGCCACAGTCATCTTGCTGTGTTTTACTGGATTTTCTACGAAAAACCACAACCATAAAAAAAAGGCAAAATGCAAAAAAAAAATAATAATAGATCTTTTCTACTTCCTGTTAATGTTGGCAGAGGATTCTCGTATGCATTCAGATTCCCCAGCTATTTCTTATATTCAGTATTACACTTCCTTTAACTGTGGCTTCTTCTCCCCAGACTTGCTTATCCTGTCTGTCTGCTTCAACTTTCTGAGCATTTTCTTTAGGTGTTTTGCTCAATGTACTCCCTCCCATACTTTCTCCCTGCTCATTATTCAGGGTCTCAGTCATATCTTCTCATCTTACTATCACCGATCTCTTCATCTGCACGCACTATGTTTTTTTTCTTTGTCATATTTGTTTATTAAAATTCCACAAGTCAGAAAACAGGTTCAAAAGCGATACTGGTATATACAATAGTAAGGTACAGTATAACATTATAATATGACAAAAAATAAAGTTGTCTTGTACTTTAATCAATAGATTGTCATTTTCTATAGTGTTAAGAAAACAGATTTGTCTAAACTTAGACTATGGTAGAATAACGGAGTCTCAAAATAATTATAATTTGGGAATATCTAAAGTTCTTAATAAACTAAGCGTTAATGCCGCGTACACACGGTCGTTTTTTGCGATGAAAAAAAAACATTCTTTTTTAAAACGTCATTTAAATTGATCGTGTGTGGGCAAAACGTTGTTTTTTGTCTTAAAAAAAACGACCAAAAAAAAATTCCAACATGCTTGAATTTTTGGTGTCGTTTTTCAAAACGTGTTTTTTGTTTCACAAAAAGTCACCGTGTGTAGCAAAAACGTTGTTTAAAACAACGTTTTTCAACCCGCGCATGCCCAGAAGCTAGTTATGAAGCGAGCTTCAATGGAAAAGAGTGGTGAACGTAACCTCGCTTTTTGTGAAAAAACGATAGTGTGTATGCAACATCGTCTTTGAAAAGTGACGTTTCAAAAACGTCGTTTTTTACTTCACAGAAAACGTCGGTTTTTTTTCATCACAAAAAACGACCGTGTGTACGCGGCATTAGGGATTATCCTTCTCATTTTCCAAGTAAGAGAAAATCCCAACGGTTAATATCGTCATAAAAACAAGAAATACAATTATGAGTAACGCTAAGTGAACCTGATCAAGAGAGAAAAATATAAGAAAGGAAAAAGAAAGGTAAAATAGTGAAAGGGTTAGAAAAGAAAGGAAAGAGGAGAGAGGAAAAGGGAAGGAAACTCCGAGGCAAGGTGTGTTTCCAATCATATATTCAATATGAGAAAATTAAAATGCATGAGAAATTTACCCAGGCATCAATAGGGTTGCATCGAAATTAGAAGACAGGTAATGTGTCGTCCAAAGGAAGCCATATATTCTTGAATTTAGGAATTTTGTCATGTGTTTCAACTAGGGTTGTCCCGATACCAATACTAGTATCGGTATCGGGACCGATACCAAGCATTTCCCCGAGTACTTGTACTCGGGGGAAATGCTCCGATGCCTCAACCGATAGCTGGGCAGGCAGGAGAGTTGCAAGTCTGTGCTGTTTTTCCCGTGCTGTCCTCTCTCCCCCCGTGTTCCGTGCTGTCATCTCTCCCCCTGTTCCATGCTGTTCTCTCTCCCCCCATGTTCCGTGCTGTCCTCTCTCAACCCCGTGTTCTGTGCTGTCCTCTCCCCCCCCCCCCATGTTCCGTGCTGTCCTCTCTCTCCCCCCTGTTCTGTGCTATCCTCTCTCTCCCCCCCCGTGTTCTGTGCTGTCCTCTCTCTCCCCCCAGTGTTCCGTGCTGTCCTCTCTCTCCCCCCAGTGTTCCGTGCTGTCCTCTCTCTCCCCCGTGTTCCGTGCTGTCCTCTCTCCCCCCGTGTTCCGTGCTGTCCTCTCTCCCCCCCCGTGTTCCATGCTGTTCTCTCTCAACCCCGTGTTCCGTGCTGTCCTCTCTCTCCCCCCATGTTCCGTGCTGTCCTCTCTCTCCCCCCGTGTTCAGTGCTGTCCTCTCTCTCCCCCCGTGTTCCGTGCTGTCCTCTCTCTCCCCCCGTGTTCCGTGCTGTCCTCTCTCTCCCCCCCCGTGTTCCGTGCTGTCCTCTCTCTCCCCCCCGTGTTCCGTGCTGTCCTCTCTCTCCCCCCGTGTTCCGTGCTGTCCTCCCCCCCGTGTTCCGTGCTGTCCTCTCTCCCCCCCGTGTTCCGTGCTGTCCCTCTCTCCCCCCCGTGTTCCGTGCTGTCCTCTCTCCCCCCCATGTTCCGTGCTGTCCTCTCTCCCCGTGTTCCGTGCTGTTCTCTCTCAACCCCGTGCTCCGTGCTGTCCTCTCTCTCCCCCCCATGTTCCGTGCTGTCCTCTCTCTCCCCCCCATGTTCCGTGCTGTCCTCTCCCCCCCCCCCGTGTTCCCTGCTGTCCTCTCTCTCCCCCCCCATGTTCCGTGCTGTCCTCTCTCTCTCCCCCCCTGTGTTCCGTGCTGTCCTCTCTCCTCCCCCCTGTGTTCCATGCTGTCCTCTCCCCCCCCGTGTTTCGTGCTGTCCTCTCCCCCCCCGTGTTCTGTGCTGTCCTCCCCCCCCCCCATGTTCCGTGTTGTCCTCTCTCCCCCCTCAATTTGTCAGGATGGAGAGCTGAGGTAGGAGCCGCTAAACCCAGCTCCTACCTTTTCTGAATGAACAGTGTCAGTGATCATTCTTAGCTGAAGCTGCTACAAAGGGACTGGGAAATCTGTCCCTTTCTCTGTCCTAAAGGGGAGATGTCAGAGGTCTGTTAAGACCCCTGATATCTCTCCAAAGACCCCCAACAGGGCTGATTAAAAAAAAAATTGCAATAAATATATTTTTTTTTAAATAAATAAAAATAAAATGTAAATAAAAAAATTAAAAAACACACTGACAATCCACACCCAACCCTAAAAAACACAAAAAACTAAAACAATCACTGTAAAAATAAATTTAAAAAAATTGTAAAAAAAATATCACTGTAAAAAAAAATATATAAAATACTGTCACATGACATTAAAAAAAGTATCGGTATTCGGTATCCGCGAGTACTTGAAAAAAAGTATCGGTACTTGCACTCGGTCTCAAAAAAGTGGGTCACTTTAGAGGCGGTCCATGCTTTAAAGGTTTTAGGACATTTCCAGGCAGGATAAAAAAAGAGGATTTTTAAGGAACAATAAGAGGGCATTATGAGGAGATTTTAAGCCACAGAACAATTAAAATGTGTCCCATATTATGAGGGATTGTTTCTTTATCGGATTGGTACTTTTTTTCAGCAGAAGGGTTATAACCACAAGAAATTGGATATTGATAATGGGTCACAATCTATAGATTCCAGAGCCACCCAAAGTGGAATTTCAGTAGTCGCATGGAATTTAGGTATTTGTGCCAAATGAGCCGCATGGTAATAAGTAGATAATTTAGGAAATCCGAGACCACCTTTAAGTTTTAAAAGATATAATGTATGCTTAGGTAGGCAAGGTTTTGAAGAGCCCCAAACAAAGGTTGCTAATTTACGCTGCATTATTTGTAAAAAAATATGGCGGGACCGAGATAGGTACACTCTGTTTTTTTTTTTAATGGGAAGTCATCTCTCTGTCTCTTCTGCACATTCTGCTACTTTTCTTCCTTGCTTCATTCACACCCCCCCCCCCCTCCTTAGGTGTTATGAGTATTTTCCTATTCTTCTCTCTCTGCTCATCCCAAGGTAATCAATCTCCCTCCTCCTATCTGCTTCTTCCCAGTGTCATCAGTGCCCCCCACTTCTGCATCAGTCTCCCTCCTATCTGCTCCTTCATCCCATAGTCATCAATGCCCTACACTTCTGCATCAGTCTCCCTCCTATCTGCTCCTTCTCCCCGTAGTCATCACCCCCCCCCCCCACACACACTTTTGCATCAGTCTCCCTCCTATCTGCTCCTTCTCCCCATAGTCATCAGTGCCCCCCACGTCTGCATCAGTCTCCCTCCTATCTGCTCCTTCTCCCCATAGTCATCGGTGCCCCCCACTTCTGCATCAGTCTCCCTCCTTCTCATCATAGTCATCAGTGCCCCCCACTTCTGCATCAGTCTCCCTCCTTCTCCTCAAAGTCATCAGTGTCTCCCACTTCTGCATCAGTCTCCCTCCTATCTGCTCCTTCTCCCCATAGTCATCAGTGCCCCCCCCCCCCCACTTCTGCATCAATATCCCTCCTTCTCATCATAGTCACCAGTGCCCCCCCACTTCTGCATCAGTCTCCCTTCTTCTCATCATAGTCATCAGTGCCCCCCACTTCTGCATCAGTCTCCCTCCTTCTCCTCAAAGTCATCAGTGTCTCCCACTTTTGCATCAGTCTCCCTCCTTCTATCTGCTCCCTCTCCCCGTAGTCATCAGTTTCTCTCTCATCTACACTCCCTGCTTCTTATTTCCTCTTAGTGTCATAAGTGCCTCCCTCTTTTGCATTCTATGCTCTTTTTTCCCCAATGTCACAAGTGTCTTTCTTTTCTGCCCACTCTTGCTTCTTAGCGCCAATGCTCTTTAAGGATCACCACTGTCTATGCCCTCCTTTTTTCACCCAAGTAATTTAAAAAGAACCTTGACTGTAGAATCTGTTGCCAAAAAGGGCAACAAAAGGCAAAGGACTAGTCACCATTATTGTCCTTGGACTCTAAGGCCGCGTACACACGAGCAGACAGATTTGTTCAAATCGGTCGGGCCGACCGATTTGAACAAATCTGTCTGCTGGGGACATATTGGTTTGATCGTGTACACACGATCAAACCAAAATCCCTGCCGGACGGCGCGCTGACGTGGCGGTGACGTTGACGCCGCCACGTCACCGCACCAGGAAGTAAAACACTTGCGCGTATGTGTCGAAACCATTCGGCGCATGTGCGGGAAGATATGTCTGCTGGTTAGCGTACTAACCAGCAGACATGTCGGGCGGACGGGTTCCCAGTCGACAGATTTCAAAGCATGCTTTGAAATCTGTCGGGTCCCCAAATCCGTCGGCTAGCCCGTACACACGGTCGAATCTGTCTGCTGGGACGGTCGGGCCGACGGTTTCCAGCAGATAGATTTGATCGTGTGTACGCGGCTTTAGGCGCCTTTCACATGGGCGGCTGTCCTGCCGCAGTTAAAAGCATGTTTCTTTCTTTTGAAATTCAAGACTCCAGGCACAGCGATCGGCTGCATTTGTACACTACGATTGGCTACATGCAGCTACGTTTAGCTGCGGTTGGCCATTATTGTCATGCCCATAGCAACCGTTTTTATTTTGATGTGCTTCCTGTTTTTCTTTTGTTCACGCTGCTATCTGGAGCTGACACAGTGCACTGCGTTTACCTGCAGTTATGTGCAGATAGCTGCGCAAAATCGTTCCTGGATGCAGTCAAATCTATTTTTTCTATCTGCACCAAACCGCATGTAATGAAACTGCAGCTAAACGCAGTGTGTGAATGGGGCCATAGGAAAGCATTGTGTGCTTTCAGCTGCAGTACAAAACTAGAAAATCCGCAGCTAAAAGCACCATTCTATCCGTCCGTGTGAAAGAGGCCTTAGCAGCGCACATTTTCTCTATTACTGACTTATCATACCTTTTTCTGCACTATGTCTTTGTTCAGACATAGCTATCCTGGTGCAGCCATCTTTGTTTTCTAATTTTAGAGCTACCTTCTTCATCACTGGTGATTTGATGGCCAATAGAAGCGTTGATCCCCAGAATGAAGTAGGAGATCTTTGCACTGCAGCTTTCTTTTTTAGCAACTGTGAGCAGTACCAAATATCACTCCATCTCTCATGAGCCACAGTCTCAAACAGCCTCTCATACTAGGGTTGCCACCTTTTCTTCTAGTCAAACCCGAACACTTTACCAGTGCACAGCAATTTGTTTTTATCGTATAAACTATACATATATTTTGCCATTAAATAACATTTTTAATCATATGAAGTTAGTAACAAGAGTCCCTCTTTACATCAGAGTCTACAGAGTTCTCTTTTAGATCAGAGTTCACAGAGTTCCCCTTTTACACCTGAACTCACAGAGTTCCCTTACACTGTAAGGGGGGACTCTGCAGACTCTGATGTAAGGGAGAACTCTGGGGACTCTAACATAAGGGATGCTCTGAAAACCCTGATTTAAGAGGGAACACTGAGAACTCTGATGTACGGAGAAGATTTTGATGTAAGGGGGAACACTGTGGCCTCTGGTGTGAAGGGAAATTCAGATATAAGGGGTGATCTGAGAACCCTGATTTACCATAGTGTACTGTCTCAGAGGCAGGAGAGAGAATGGGGGGGGGGGGGGGAGACTGCAGTCACAGACAGGGATGGTGGGTGAGTCGTAACTTTCCTTTTCTGAGGCACAGCGCCGGGGATTGGAATGTGGGCATCCACAGAGGGGTAGGGGTGTTAGTGCCAGCTTTGGGCAGCATGAAAGAGAGTGTAACAGACACTCTTAGCTTAGACAACTGGAGCCAGCAACCCTGCTGGGAAGCCATAGTCCAGTCTAAATAATGTGTCCGGGTTTCAGGCAGTCTGAAAATGTTTTGTTTGGGTTTTGATTTTACTACAAATTTACAGGAGAACAAAAAAATATCCAAGGACCTCCAGTTAAAGACAGTGTGCTCTGTTTTCACAAATATAGGGTCAGAATACAGAATACCACCTTTCAGGAGGCCGTATAGCAGCGGTTGGCAGTCATTAAAGTGGTTGTAAACACACTTTATTGACTTTTACCTACAAGTAAGCCTATAATAAGGCTTACCTGTAGGTATAAAGAATATCTCCTAAACCTGTACGGTTTAGGAGATATTCCCCTCGCAATGCGTGGCTGATTGCAGCGGCGCATGCGCAGGGGGGAATCCACGGCCAAAGGACCGGCCACCGCCGCCCTGGCCGGATTTAAATCTCCCGCGCCCATGCGCAGGAGTGACGTCATTGCCGCTCCAGCCAATCACAGCGATGGAGCGGCGATACCCAGAATTCACGCCGAGTCAAGATGAGATCTCGCTCGGCGTGGACCAGGTAAGTTTCCTACACCTCGTTCCGAGGTAAGTATTTCATAATGAGCCAATATGCGGTGCATACTAGCTCATTATGACTTTTGCCTTGCAGGCGTGGGGGAATTTTTTTTTTTTTTTTGCGGTTTACAACCGCTTTAAGTAGGTAGCAGGATCTGATTTTTTTTCAGTCTCAGGGGTGATTTTGTGGCTAAAAACTGTACTATAACTGCCTCTTCTTTTAGGCAAGTGGCAATGCTTACCACCCTCTAAAAAGCATTTAGCGTTATACCACTTTCAGAAGGCGGTGTCAGGATCTGATTTTTTTCAATCCCAAGGGTGATTTTGTGGCAAAAAAAACTGCCTATTCTTTTAGGCAAATGACAATGCTTACCACTGTCTGAAAAGCATTTAACGATATACTACTTTCAGAAGGAGGTTATGAAGCGAGCTTCAATGGAAAAGAGTGGTGAACGTAACCTCGCTTTTTGTGAAAAAACGATGGATGTGTATGCAAAATTGTCTTTGAAAAGTGACGTTTCAAAAACGTCGTTTTTTACTTCACAGAAAACGTCGTTTTTTTTCATCGCAAAAAACGACCGTGTGTACGCGGCATAAAACTGCGAGGCCAGCATTTGGCTTGCTTTACTTTTGCTTGCAAACAAACAGGTTTCCCTTTATCTATACAAGGAGACGGGTCAAGGACAGACATCTGTAACATTAACTGTAATGCCGCGTACACACGATCACTTTTTGTGATGAAAAAAACCCAACGTTTTCAAAATGTCATTTAAAATGATCGTGTGTAGGCAAAACGTTGTTTTATGTCTTCAAAAAAACGACCAAAAAAAATTCGAACATGCTTGAATTTTTTGTGTCGTTTTTCAAAACGTTGTTTTTTGTGTCATAAAAAGTGATGGTGTGTGGGCAAAACGATGTTGAAAACAACGTTTTTAAACCCGCGCATGCTCAGAAGCAAGTTATGAGACGGAGCTTCAATGGAACAGAATGCCGTCGAACGTGTACGTCACCACGCTTTGCTAGAGCATTTTGGAAAAACGATGGTGTGTATGCAACGTCGTTTTGGAAAATTAAGTTTGAAAAACGTCGTTTTGTTTCATCACATAAAACGTCGTTTTTTTTTCATCACAAAAAGTGATCGTGTGTACGCGGCATAAGTCTAAATTAAACATTTGCCTGGCTAGTGTAACCTATATACACTTGACTTTTTTTTGTAAAGTAGTATACTTATCTCATGTAAGCATAATTGTAAAGGTAAAAATACCAAATACAAAACATATAAATTAAAAACCATGTAGTAACCAAACTCTAATGCCCTGTACACACGATCGGTTTGTCTGATGAAAACGGACCGATGGATTTTTTCATCAGATATCCGATGAAGCTGACTTTCATCAGTCTTGCTTACACACCATGGGCCAGATTCAGGTAGGACAGCGGTTCTTTATTTCGGAGTAACGTAAGTCATTTACGTTACTCCGCCGAAACTTTAGGAGGAAGTACTGTTATTCACATAGCACTTGCTCCTAAAGTTGCGGCGGCGTAGCGAAAATGAGCCGGCGGAATTCAAATTGGGCGGGTAGGGGGCGTGTATTATTTAAACTAGGCGCGATCCCGCGGCGAACGTACTGCGCATGCGTCGACTGTCAGTGCGCATGCTCCAAATTCTGTCAGTGAACGTCAATGACGTCAATCCCCATTCACGGACGTTTTACGCAAACAACGCTAAAAATTTTAAATTCGACGCGATGACGACGGCCACACCTAACATAGGATACTCCACCTAGGGGGCATGTTTTTCTTTACGCCGCGTATCGCTTACGGAAACATCGGAAAGTCACTGCGTCGGGCCCGCGTATGATCATGAATTTCCGTCTCTCGCTGATTAACATATTCTCGGCGTTAATCAGCGGGGACGCCCCGAGCGCCATTTTTTAAATTGCAGTTCCGATACGACGCCGAAATACAATTACGCCGCTCGTGTAGGAACTCCAACCCGGCGTTTCTTGTTTTCTGCTTACAGAAAACAGAAACGCCAGCTCAAAGTGAGAGTTATGCTGGCGTATCACTGATACTCCAGCCTAACTCTACCTGAATCTGGCCCCATCAGTTAAAAATCCGATCGTGTCCAGCGCGGTGACGTAAAACACAGCAACGTGCTGGGAAAAATGAAGTTCAATGCTTCCGAGCATGTGTCGACTAGATTCTGAGCATGCGTGGATTTTTGACGGATGGATTTCCCCATAGACGATCGTTTTTTTCTATCGTTTTTTTAACCATAAGAAAATTTTAAAACGGGTTTTATTTTTTTTCACGATGGTAAAAAAAATTGATGGGGCCCACACACGATCGGTTCATCCAATAAAAACGGTCCATTGGCTAAATTTTATCAGACGAACCGATCGTGTGTACAGGGCATTAGGGGGACAGGGTCAATAGTATGACTGGTAACAAAGTCTTATGCCTTGTACACACAATCGTAATTTGCAGTGTGATAAAATCCAATGGAATTTTCCGTCGGAAATCCGTTCAAGCTGTCTTGCATACACACTGTCAGACCAAATTCTGATCGTCCAAAACGTGGTGATGTAAAACACTACGACGAGCCGAGAAAAATTAAGTTCAATGCTCCCTACATTGCAGATAGAGAGAGGAGCTGTGTGTTAGGGGGCGTCCTGACTCTCCTGAAGTCCAAGGGAGGAGACGAGCACGACACTCCACACCAGGGAGAAAGCCTTGCATTACTGTGTGGAGTTACAGACAGAAAAACAGGAAGTGAGGATTTCTCAGAAGAAATAAGGACATTTAAAAGCAAAATGGAAGGATGAGGTAAGTGAAGAAGGACTGCACTAAGGTAAAGGAAGCTATTTAGGAAAAAAAAAATTGTACCTTTACAACCCCTTTTAAGACAACATGCTTTGTTATCACAAATATAGGGTCAGAATACAGAGTAAGGAATACAGATAATACATTAAAGTGTAAGCCCACCTTAACACTAAAATCTCTAAATCTACAGACATCCACAATCTAATACAAACCTATCTAATCCTGTAAAGAAAAACCCGCCTCCACAGCAAAGCCGCAGCTGACAGCTCGTTTAACCACTTCAGCCCCGGAAGGATTTACCCCCTTCCTGACCAGAGCACTTTTTGTGATTCGGCACTGCGTCGCTTTAACTGACAATTGCGTGGTCGTGCGATGTGGCTCCCAAACAAAATTGGCGTCGTTTTTTTCCCACAAATAGAGCTTTCTTTTGGTGGTATTTGATCATCTCTGCGGTTTTTATTTTTTGCGCTATAAACAAAAATAGAGCCACTATTTTGAAAAAAAATCAATATTTTTTACATTTTGCTATAATAAATATCCCCAAAAAATATCTAAAAAAGCATTTTTTTTCCTCAGTTTAGGCCGATACGTATTCTTCTACATATTTTTCGTTAAAAAAAATCACAATTAGCGTTTATTGATTGGTTTGCGCAAAATTTATAGCGTTTACAAAAAAGGGGGTAGTTTTATGGCATTTTTATTAATATTTTTTTTTTTACTAGTAATGGCAGTGATCGGCGTTTTTTTTTTTTCGGTACTGCGATATTATAACGGACACTTCGGACAATTTTGACACATTTTTGGGACCATTGGCATTTTTATAGCGATCAATGCTATAAAAATGCATTTGATTACTATAAAAATGCCATTGGCAGTGAAGGGGTTAACACTAGGGGGCAGGGAAGGGGTTAAGTGTGTTCCTGGTGTATTCTAACTGTATGGGGGGGTGGCCTCACTAGGGGGAATCACTGATCTTCTGTTCATACATTGTATGAACAGAAGATCAGCGTTTCCCCCGCTGACAGGAACGAGAGGTATGTGTTTACACACATACCTCCCGTTCCCCGCTCTGTAACGAACGAGCCCGCGTGCCCGGCGGCGATCGCGCCCGCCAGACGTGCGTGCGGGACTCGGGGGGGGCCCCTAGTGGCCGCAGAAGATAGGACGTAGAGCTATGTGCTCTCGCCTAGCAGTGCCGACCTGCTACGGTGGAGTTAGCATACAGTAGCAGCAATTGTACAGACATTAGCATATGTACTATTGTATGACAATAAAGTATATCTATATGTATAATTTGGTCATAGAATTATACTGCTTTTCTTGGCTTGTTTTCGGGTCACATAGCCATGAATAGGGGTCTAGATTCATTGAATGTGTGTGGATAGATAGATAGATAGATAGATAGATAGATAGATAGATAGATAGATAGATAGATAGATAGATAGATAGATAGATAGATAGATAGATAGATAGATAGATAGATAGATAGATAGAGTGAACGGGATGTAATCCACCATGCATCTATAATTATTTGCATACAATAAAGCAGTGGTGGCACATCCATAAGGGGTGCACAGGCACCAATACCTCCTATCCATGTGTTCGGCCTCTAATCTACATGCAGGGCACCGGACACATGAATATTCGCTAGTGTCACACCAATTCTCGTCCAAGCCAATCAGAAAGCGGGCCTGGGAGCTGTTTCCCAGTTGGCCAAAAGGAGAAGCTACGCTTGCCACCAGGAGGACAAGGAGGGAGGAGACGCAAGGAGACACAGGGGAAGCTAGCTGGCTGCCCATCCGTCACCCAGAGGGAAGCCCAAGGAGAAGCTATGCTGGACGCTGGGAGGAGGAGGAAGAAGACGCGAGGAGATGCCATGCTGGCTGCCGGGAGGAGACACGAGAAGACAAAGGGGAAGCTAGCCAGCTGCCCATCAGTCGCTCAGAGGGAAGCACAAGGAGAAGCTGGCCGCCGGGAGGAGGAGACAAGAGGAGAGGAGACTCAGGGAAGCAGGTCGCCCAGGGTAAGTGTTGTGGCCGAATGAGCGACTGACCGGGGGGGGTGCAGGTGACCTGACCGGGGGGGGGGTGGCAAACAGTACACAGGCCGAATACCCACCCCCTGGTCTGGTCACCTGCACCTCCCCCCAGTCAGTCGCTCATTCGGCCGCAACACTTACCCTGGGCGACCGGCTTCCCTTCCAAACAAAAAACTACTGGCCGCCACTGCAATAAAGGAATGGAAGGCTCTGGCAGCATTATTTATTTTACACACATTTTTGTAGAATATAGAAACATACACATGGTTTAAAGCATGTCTCTGTTACTCTTGGTGAATAGTCCAGAGTCTACAATAAAAACTGTACTTTTGAGGAATTTGGAGACCATCAGGTCATAAAAAAAAATGACCTTACTACCCCTGGCTTGCTGTGAACACAAGTCAGTTAATCATTTTTTACATCACCCTCATAAAACAGTAGCATGAATTTTTATTTGCGCTCTCTAAACAAACTAGTCAGTGGAAAAGGAATCATAACTTCCCTTTCCTAATGCTAAAACCTGCAATCACGCTTTCCTTAGTCTAATTATTCAGCCGAACTACAAAGGTTTATGAAACCCTACTTTTTAGAAACACATGCAATACTCCTAGTCAAGTTTTCTTTTACAAATTTGAATATACATTTTAAAGAAATTCCTTTGAAGTTACTATGTCTGATGTAGAATTTTGTCTCTCAAGAGAGCAAACATTGCGACACTCGAGTCTCGAATGTAAACTTAATTTTTTTCTAACATGACATATCACATAATGCTTACCCTCTGTTGTGCAAACTGCTTATCACAGTGTCCTTCCCTCCACTGCCTGGCAGTTCTTCACCCATATATTGTGCTGGGAGATTAAGTCTGATCGTTTGATGAGGGTGGCAACCAGGCTTTTGTGTCTGAGTCCAGATAGGATCGTCCTAGTTTCCTAAGTTCAGAACTCAGGAGAGAAAAAAGAAATCATCAGTGTGAAACTATGCTTTCCTCTTTTCTAGCACCTCACTTCGAATCATGTGACAGGCTCATTCGTTGTCCACCTGACACACCCAGAGCTGCCGCAGTGACTCGATTTAAGCTCATAAAGGAATGCAGTATGAACTGCTTCACATAACTTTCAAGATAAGGTGACAACTACATATATCTTTGCTTATGGGTTGACGTGAATTTAGCTTTTGTTAGTTTAATTTGTGTGCACTAACAGGTTCCTTTCCTCTTGGTTCTAGAAGTACTGTATCTAACATAAATCCTTACTATTAACCCCTTCCCACAGTGTGTACACATATATGTCCTACAGTATAGGGTGACCAGACATCCCGGTTTCAGGGGACAGTCCCTGGTATTTGTCCCTGGTATTTGTCCCCGGATTGCCCACCCAGTAGTATCTGGGACCCAGAGAGTGAGACTTGACAGGCTGTGAGGCAGGCAGCGACAACGGGCAGAGAGTCGCTGATTGCTGCCATTACTAGTAAAAAAAAAAAGAAGTCCCCGGATTTAATTAAAAAAATCTGGTCACCTTACTACAGTACTGTATGTACAAACGGCCTCGCAGAGGTGGGTCTTCTTACGTGGGGCCGCATATGTGTGTACATGCTTTTGTACAGAGAGTGCACAGAGAAGTTCCAACGTGGAGACTGAGCTGTCACTGACAGCCTCTGGTCCTATGCTAATGATCTGGGGCCAGGGGGACCAGCTCTTGATCGCATGATCACTGCGATAGTTTGGGATTGGGTATGAGGGTGATCAGTCACTGTACAGCCCACCCCTGTGTTCTTTCTCCTTTTAAATGGAGAAAAATATACTTTCTGGGAAGTCATCTCGAGTGGCATGGGCCACAGTGGTCAAGCAGATAGACCTTCCAGATAGCAAGTAATTGTGCTGCAAGTTTGAAAATGACTTGCTAATCTATCGTTAGACTTCACAGGTTTGTAGCAAGTTAGCATTACATACATTACTCCAGATCAACTTTTTTTGCCAACATTCTGCAAATCTACCGCAAGTTATTTATTTATTTATTTATTTATTAAAATTCTTAAAAGTACAAAATGGTACAAAACGCAGTCAGTTACCCGTAGGCCTTGATGCGCCGAGAACAACAATACAGCAACAACCAAAAAAAAACACAGGCAGCGGAACAGATCAAATTTTAAAAAGGTTTAGCAGATCAAAGAACTATAAACCTATGTAATTCCATAGGCTTGACTAAAAAGTTAAGTTTTTAGAAGCTTTCTGAACTTAAAAAGATCATTCTCAATCCTTAATTTTAGAGGCAGGGAGTTCCAAATCAGTGCTCCCTGAACCGCACTCGTCCTCCCTCCGCATTTTTTCTTTCGAAATTTAGGGATCACCAACGTTTTTAAATTAGCCCACCTTAAAGTACAGTTAGGCACATATTTGGTGAATTTATCCTGCAGGTACACTGGCCCCTTGCCATGGGTAGCCCTGTGCACCATATATCCAGTCTTAAACAGAACCCGTTCCTTCACGGGTAGCCAATGCAAGGCTCTCAGCGATGGCGTGATGTGGTCACGATGACCAACACCCGTGAGTAGCCTTGCAGCGGCGTTCTGAATAAGCTGTAGTTTGTGCATGATGTTATTAGGTAAACCCAGGTACAAAGCGTTACAGTAATCTAATCGACTTCCAATAATGGCATTAACCATAGAGATCTTGTGCAATTCTTCAATGAATCGAAAAGTCGACCTCAGGAGTGGAAGTGACAAGAACTGGAAGTGACAAGAAGTGGAAGTGACAAGAACTCACCACCTGGTTTACCTGTGGTCGTAGCGTTAATCTATCATCCAAGATGATACCCAAATCCCTGACCTGGGTACTGGGACCGATGAAAACGAGTCTGGCCAAGTAGGGAAACCGCCCCCCCACCCCCCCCCCCCCCCATGACTGATTGCATAAGACTATGCACTCAGTTTTGGAGCCATTAAGCATAAGATAATTGGCCCCCATCCAGGCTTGACTTTCCTCCAGGCAGGTGGCAAGAGTTATCTGTGCCCCCCCATCCTTGGGCAGAGGAATGTAGAGCTGGGTGTCGTCAGCATAGACATGAAAAGATAGGTTGTGGCGGCGGATGATATACAGCAGAGGCCTCATGTAAATGTTAAACAGGAGCAGCGATAAGGCCGATCCTTGAGGGACTCCACAGTACAGGGGACTATCAGAAGAGGAGGGCAGTCCCAGCCTTCCTCTCTGAACCCTGTCCAGCAGGAATGAGGTCATCCATGCCAATGCTGTACCATCAATGCCTGCCACAGTCCCTAAACCAGTGTTTTTCAACTCCAGTCCTCAAGGCACACCAACAGGTCATGTTTTCAGGCTTTCCATTATTTTGCACAGGTGATTTGATCAGTTTCACTGCCTTAGTAATCACCACAGCCATTTCATCTGAGGGAAATCCTGAAAACTTGATCTGTTGGTGTGCCTTGAGGACTGGAGTTGAAAAACACTGCCCTAAACGATCAAGTAGTCTAGAATGATCGACGGTATCAAATGCTGCCGACAGATCCAGCATTACCAAGGCCGAAGCCTCATTTCTGTCCAGGGCCCAGAGGAGATCGTCCTGGACTTTGGTCAAGGTGGTTTCAGGACCTCTTCCTGGTCGGAATCCAGATTGGAAATCATCCAAAATGGAATTGGACTCGAGATGGGGCTGAATTTGCCACACTGCGGCTCGTTCCATAATTTTTGCCAGAAATGGTAGAGTTGAAATAGGATGATTATTGCTCAACACGGAGCATGCCAGGTTAGCTTTCTTCAGCAGGGGGATAATCACAGCCACCTTCAGAATACCCGGCACTATTCCGGTGGAGAAAGAAGTATTTACAATGTCGGCAATAAAGGGGGCCAATGTCTCTGCAGCGTCCTTCACCAGTTGCGCAATGCAAGGATCAAATGATGAGGACGAGGCTCTAAGCTCTAAGTTCTGGTTCAGTTATGTTGTGCAATAATCCTCCAACCACAGGGGGCATTGTGGCTGAATTTTCATGCTGTAGACTTGCAAAGCTCTTGTTGTAGACTCACCACTGCAACTTTGCTCTTGCTAGAGACGCACATTTGCTACAAATAGGAAACGTGTCAACTAGAACTTGTACCTCAAGTATACAACTTGCCTGTGGAAATGTGCAGCAAGTTAACAGACTTTAACAGAAAATTCAACACTGCCACAAATGTGTGGCAAGTTATCTTTGCTATCTGGGCTATTTCATCCTTTGCACCTCTCAGCAGCCATGTCAGCTCTAGTCCTTTCACAGCTGGCTTTACCTACCATTGGCAAGCAGCTGTGGCAAGATCATTGGGTGGGGGCATTGGCATCCAGGCTGCAGTGATGCCCACTTTCCCGTGTATGCACACACTGCACCCAGGCAGCTGTGCCTTCCTTAAGCCCCATAAACACTGTTAGATTTTCTGCTGATTTTTGTCTTCAGATTTACCAAAACCATGTAATATGAGGTGAAACCTTTCAATTCGTATGCAATGAGGCAGGCCCTTGCACGACATGGTTTTGATAAATCTAAAGACAAAAATCTGCAAAGAATAGTGTGTGTGGGGCCTGCCCTTAATATAATGCAATGAACCTCTGCGCTTCTGGAAATATTTTGAAAAATAGAGTGTTTTAACCACTTTCCGCCGGCCCTATTACAAAAAGATGGCGGCAAAGTGGTTTCAATATCCTGACCAGGCGTCATATGACGTCTTCAGGATATTGAGCCGCTGCGGGCTGCGGGGAGCGCGCATCGCGACAACACAGATCTAGGTAAAGAGTCTCTGAGGAAGACTCTTTACCACGTGATCAGCCGAGTCCAATCACGGCTGATCACGATGTAAACAGGAAAAGCAGGTATTTGGCTTTTCCTCACTCGTGTCTGCCACTAGACCACCAGGGATGCCAATCAGAAATTAATAATGGATGCCTAATGGATGCCAATCTGTGCCCACAATGGATGCCAATCAGTGCCCACAATGGGCATCACTGATTGGCAGGTATTATTGTTTGACACTGATTGACATCAATTAGTACAACACATTACAGTACATTAGTGCCACCTATCAGTGCCCATCTATGCCCATCCGTGCCACCTATCAGTGCCCATCCATGCCCATCCATGCCACCTATCAGTGCCCATCCATGCCACCTATCAGTGCCCATCCAATGCCGCCTATCCGTGCCCATCCGTGTCGCCTATCCGTGCCTATCCATGCTGCCTATCAGTGCCCATCTGTGCCACATATCAGTGCCGCATATTAGTGCCCATCAATGCCACCTCATCAGTGCCACCTCATCGGTGCCCATCAGTGCCACCTTATCAGTGCCCGTCAGTGCAGTATCATCAATGCCCGTCAGTGAAGGAGAAAACGTACTTATTTACAATGTTTTGTAACTGAAACAAAAAACTTTTTTTTTTCAAAATTTTGGGTCATTTTTTTAGCAGAAAATAAAAATCCCAGAGGTGATTAAATACCATCAAAAGAAAGCTCTTTTTGTGGGAACAAAATAATAAAAATTTAGTTTGGGTACAGTGTAGCATGACAGCGCAATTGTCATTCAAAATGCCATAATGCTAGAAGCCCAAAACTGGTCTGGGCAAGAAGGTGTATAAGTACCCTGTATGGAAGTGGTTAATGCTCGCCTTCCCGTGTATGCACACACTGCACCAGGCAGCTGTCCCTTACTTAATATAATGCAATGAACCTCTGCAACTCTGAAAATAATGTGAAAAATAGATGTTGTAAACTGCTGTACATCTCTTATTTCCGAATGGAAAATAGTAAAGCAGTACAAATATAGTTGGGCTAATGCAGAGTTCTCAACAAAGACATAAACTAAACTCAAATATACAAATCAAAATATTTTAAAAATCCACTTAAATTTGCTACATGTGGTTGCCAATCATTACCTTGTAAAACTGTGGACTATTAACTTTAGAGTGATGTGTGAAACAAAACCTAAATGCTCTAGATGATGTCTCAAGACGAAACCGGTCGAGCACAGATAGCAGAACGCCAGACTTCTAACTGCTAGCATTTCATGCCTTTTTTACCTCGAGAAGTACCCATTTTAAAGGGTTTGTAAAGGATTTTTTTTTTTTTATCTTAATAGCTTCCTTTACCTTAATGGAGTGCTGTTTTCATGTCCTCATTGTTCGTTTTTGCTCTTAAGTTGCTGTAATTCTTCTCTGAACTCCACACTTCCTGGTTGTCCATTTCCTGTTAAACACAGTCCAGGGGAGCTTTCTCTCTGTGGCCACCAATCAAGGAGGTGTGATTACTGTGTGTCTAAAACCCCTCAGAACCAATCAGTTTTGTTTTCCAAAACATCAGTATTGGCTCTGTGGCTCTGTACAGCAGAGAGGCAGGAAACAACATGCAAAAACAAAACTAGAAACTTCAGGTACATTATATGATTGATATTTATCTATGTTTAATCATTTTTAAAAGGAATCAGTTAACTATTATGACTTGTAAACAGTAATTTCAGCAAAAAAAAAAAATGTTTTATTTACAACTCCTTTAAGTTTTAACAATAAATGTGTTTGTAAACGATAAGACACTATTTCTTCTTTTTTCCTGTACATGAGCCATACTGGACTAACACCAGCGGAACAAGGGACGTTATTTGATCTCCACAGTGCTACACAGTGGCAAACACTGTGAAGACTTACATACCCCATAGGGGGTGAAAAATCCGGTGAGTGCGGGCTTTGCAGGGACACGGATTGCAGTGTTCACCTTTTGAAGGAAGAGTGTTATCTTTCACAAGGCACCCAGCACGCATTATATCGCTCAGCAGGAGTGGGAATATATTCTGTGATTATTTGCCATGTGGACTTGGATATGATCACAAAAGTGATCTATATTTGATTGCACTTTGTTTACTTGCATGTATTATATCACTCAGCAGGAGTGGGAATATTCACATTCTGTGATTATTTGCCACATGGATTTTTATAAGATCACATCAGTGGTCTATATTTGATTGCACTATTTGCACTTTATTTATTTGCACAAATTATATTTTGCAACATTGGGCACTTTCCACCATTGCACACAGGCATGCATGCACTATAATAGTATCAACATTTTATATTAATATTTTACTATGCCAAATGTATTCATTAATTGAATTATAGAACAGCGCCGCATCTACTACCATTTTTCTTCATACACTTTTACTTCATTTAGGTGACAGTAACACGTAGAGACTGCAGTTCACTCCCTAGGAATACAAGTCCTGTCAATTTAAAATATCCACAGCGCGGAATCACATTTTAACTAATTTTTCTATGAGGAGTGACCAGTTCATACCTAGAAAGTAGATCAATTGGATCCATGGTGTTGAGGCAATCCAAACTATTTTGACGGTATTCTTATAAATTACTTTTTCATGATTCATACAACTCATGATTTTATTAACTTCCTGAAATGTAAGATTTTGATACAGTATATCCAGGGTTGTGCAATAATGCCCATGTGGTGTGTGTTAAAATAACTACTTTAACAATGTTGCTCTTTTATTGAGAAGGGTTTTCTGTAAGTTTTAAGTTATGGTTGAATTGTGCTTATTGGATTACATACTGCAAACCAAGCTAGTATAGTCCATTCTACTAAATATGCTGCATAGTGGCTATGAAAAGACACCCCCTGAAACATCTGAGTAAATAAACTGTTACACATTCATTCATACATTGAAGTAATATGAAGTCAAAAACAGTAATGGTTTACTCACATATTTGGTGTCCTATAGTCCACCTACAGCAGAAATCCAATGTGTTGGCACCACAGAAAGTCACTTTGTCACAATGTAGACATAAGCGAAAACTGGCATTCCGCAGTCCCTAAAACTAAAGCTTAAGTATGACAATTTTTACATGGTTTCATTGGATCAGCTTTAGGGTTGCCACCTGTATGGGATTGACCCGGACAGTCTGGGTTTTGACACTTGTGTCCGGGTTTCTGTTCTCCTGAAATCCAGACCAGCCTGTCAGCTAAATCTGTCTTAGGATCAGGTCTTTTTGACAGCTTGTCTCCCTGTGCAGTGCAGTGACAAGGGAGATGCTGGCACCCCAGGTAATACTGTCATGGGCAGGAGGGGAGCATGGGGAGGTGGGCTGCACCTTCTTTGATTCTGGGGCCTTAATGCCGAGGGCCCTGGATGATCTGGCTGCAGAGAGGCAATGCTTTCAGTGTGGGAGATGTGCTATAGCTGGTCGGGTACTTCACATTAGTACAGCAATGGTAAGGCATGTGCAGGATTGTGGAGCCTTTAAGGAAGGGGGGAGAAGATGAAGGCAGTAGAGGGGGTTTGAACATGTGTCAGAGCTGAGGAGGGGTGGATGGGGAATCATGTGGATGAGAGCGCAGTGGAAAGGGGTGGTGGAAGAGAACCATACCCTGCCCTCTGCATGTACTGTGACCTGAAAAATGTATGTACTGCACCCTGAAGCCTGTACTCTGTATGTCCAAACCCTGCATTCTGTATATACTACGCCCTGAACCCTTCATTTTGTATGTACTGTGCCCTGAACCCTACACTCTGTATGTACTGTGCCCTGAACTTTGCACCAGGGCCCGGAACAAGGGGTGGGCAGGAGGGACGGTTGCCTGGGCACTGTGGTACCATGTAAGGTGAGGAGGGGTGCCACAAGGAGATTGGTGTGGAGGGGATTCCTGCCAGCACTATTCCTTGGGGTTCTTTCTGTTTTTTCATGTAAGGTGAGGAGGGGTGCCACAAGGAGATTGATGTGGAGGGGATTTGTACTGGAAGAGGGGATTTGGGGGGTGGCAGGGGATAAGGATTTTCCTAGGAGGGGACATTTTGGAGAGGGGGTTCTAAGAGTGATGATTTGTGTTGGGAGGGGGGTCAGAGGAAAATGATTTCTGCTAGGATGGGGGATTAGGGCAGACAAAGTCTTTTTGAGACGAAACGGCGTAGGGTGGTGGCGTGCTGACGTCTTTTAACCGCATACTGTGTCCCGGAGTGAACGGGTTGTGCTAGCCGGCCGGCTATATATTCACATGCAAATTTTATCTACTTTCTTGTAAGTGTGATTTTAACTTTTTTATTAAACAAGTTATATGGGTTCACACTATGTAGCTTTTTTTCTTCTCCATATTGGTTTCATTCAACACTGATCACCGGTCCACTGTTAGAGAAGTCTCGGCTCTTGGATATCCTGCCACGTTAACCCCCTGGCTGGGGACTAAGCCATCTGCTGTCAGAAGATCTTTAGTTGGGATCTTCCCCTCTGGTAAGGGGCAGTGTGATTGAAAGGTGGAGGTGTTTTATCTATCTATGCACTGTTTCTGAGGTTCTTGCATTTGATGTCACCATCTATTTGAAGGGAAAATAATTTTTTCTACTATCAGTTTCCATCAGATGCATATTGTGTTCCGTATCTAACAAATGGACATTAATTTGTTTTATATATCACTTGTGACACGGGACATTTATTATACATAGGACTATCATTGGTGCTATATTTTGAAGTGTTCATATTTGTGCAGCTTTTTTTCCGTTGTATTATTTTTTTTGTGGGTATCTCACAAATCAAGCTGCTAGCATATTGTATTTAGGGTATTTGCACAGACAGCGCAGTATTACCACTCTTTTCACTTGTTATGGAAGACCAGGATGCTTCAATAGCGGCCTTCTTCTCTTCTGCATTGTTCAGTCTCATGTCTCTCATCTTTCTCTTGGCAATGCCCCAAAGATTCTCTATGGGGTTCAGGTCAGGCGAGTTTGCTGGCCAATAAAGCACAGTAATTCCACGGTCATTAAACCAGGTTTTGGTGCTTTTGGCAGTGTGGGCAGGTGCCAAGTCCTGCTGGAAAATAAATCCGCATCCCCATAAAGCTTGTCTGCAGAAGGAAGCATGACGTGCCCCAAAATCTCCTGGTAGATGGCTGCGGTGACCCTGGACTTAATGAAGCACAGTTGACCAACACCAGCAGATGACACGGCTCCCCAAAACAACACAGACTGTGGAAACTTCACACTGGACTTCAAGCATCTTGCATTGTGTGCCTCTCCATTCTTCCTCCATACTCTGGGTCCTTGGTTTCCAAATGAGATGCAAAATTTGCTCTCATCAGAAGAGAGGACTTTGGCCCACTGAGCAACAGGCCAGGTGTGTTTTTCTTTAGCCCAGGTAAGACGCTTCTGACGTTGTTTGTTGTTCTGGAGTGGCTTGACAAGAGGAATACGACATTTGAAGCCCATGTCCAGGATCCGTCTGTGTGTGGTGGCTCTAGCGTACTAACCAGCAGACATGTCGGGCGGACGGGTTCCCAGCCGACAGATTTGAAAGCATGCTTTCAAATCTGTCTGCTGGCCAAATCCGTTGGCTCGCCCGTACACACGATCGAATCTGTCTGCTGGGACGGTCGGGCTGACCGTTTCCAGCAGACAGATTTGATCGTGTGTACGCGGCCTAAGAGACCATTTAAAGTCTCAGGAACCCTTTGCAGGTGTTATGGCTTAATTACCTGATTAAAGTGGGAAACTTTGAGCCTAGAATATTGTACCTTTTCACAATATTCAAATTTTCGGAGATTGTGGATTTGGGGTTTTCATGAGCTGTAAGCCATAATCCCCACAATTATGACAAATCACAGCTTGAACTGTCTTGCTTTGCATGTATTGAGTCTATCTCATATATTAGTTTCACCTTTTAAGTTGCATTAGTAAAATAAATGAACTTTTGCACAATATTCAAATTTTTTGAGTTTCACCTGTATGTTGAGGCCTGCAGTCTTAAAGGGGTTGTAAAGGTTCGCAGATTATTAAAAGAAAAAAACAAAAAACATGTCATACTCACTAGTGATAAGCGGAATACGACATATTCGATTTCGCGATATTTCACAAATATATAGAAGAATATTCACGAAATATTCGTTAATATCAAATATTCGTGATATTTTATCAAAAAAAAATAAAATTTGCGAGATTTCGCTAATGCGAATGCGAAATTTCGCTAATGCGAATGCGAAATTTCGCTAATGCGAATGCGAAATTGATTGCGAAATTCTCGTCAACAAGCGAAAACGGGGATAATTTCCTGGATTACTAAACTAATATGCACTAAACACTACACAAACTTAGATGACTAAATTAAAGCTAATTTTTTTTTGTTTTTGTTTTTTTTATACACAAAACACAGAAGGGCAGAGAAAGTATTCGCAAATATTCGTAATACGAATATTCACATTGCGAATATTCGGCAACATAAAAGGATCGCCTCAGCTACTCGGCCCAGGGTCTCTAATCATACCAGCAATGCTTTTAGACGTCGATGGAGATCACTAGGATGTGATCTGTTTTAAAAATAAATTTGAAAAAATACGAATATTCGCAATAGCGAATATTCACCGCGATATTCGATTTATTCGCGAATACTCGAATATGCAATATTCGTAACGAATATTCGCAATGCGAATATTCGTGAGCAACACTGATACTCACCTCCACTGTGCAGTTCGTTTTGCATAGAGTGGCCCCTGATCGTCCTCTTCTGGAATCCCACGGCAGCTGTCTCGGCTCCTTACCGCTAAAGCTAACCCCCTCTGGGAAGCACTCTCCTAAGGGGGTTAGCTTGCGGGCATGGTCCTGTGCCATACAATCTGCGTCCATAGCCGCTGTAACGGTCGCCACCGCCGCTTACGACCTTCCATCCAACCACGACAAGCTTATCCGACACACCAACAACCAGGCCATTCCATTTCCCAGAATAAACGAGACTGCGCTCCGTTCTCTAGTTTCCAAAACGTATGAATGACTTTATTGGTTTACTTAGCTTGCTTATATATCCAGTACAGCATAATACAGTTCATCACAGGACAATGCAGTCCCCACCCCCCTATTCACTCACTGAGGATAATTCTTTAATTGGTAGCTAGACATGACGGCACCGCATCATCAATAGAGTTCAATTAACCTTGAATAATAACACAGACATCTAGTTGAATAAGTTATCTAGACAGCTTTATCACACAATGGCAGAGTCTTGTGAGAGTGGGTGCAATCAACACCTTTTCAACGGAATGTCTTTACAGTGAATAGCCAACACCTTAAGATATTTCAATAGCCTATTATACAAAGGTATGAGTCACTGTCTGGTTGACCTGGTCATGTCATCATGAACTCCTTGTGATATCTCAGTCCTGAAATATGAAGTATTAATAATGTCCCATCTGTTAGTAAAGGAATTATAATTCACTATTAGCCACCCTACACCCAAAAGGGCACAGGGTGGATTTCGACCCAAGAGTTATTGTTGCTGTTGGCACAGGAGTATCTCTCATCCTTCCAACATCTCTGTGTGTCACGGGCCATTCTGTTACATCTCTACCCTTTTCGGTGGGAGACGGACACAGGTGGGAACCCCAAACGGGTTGACTCCGAAGTCCGTCCAATGCTGGTATCCATACTGTACCCCAAATAAATGGCTCCAAACTGAGCATTACTCACCCCGCCAACCTCTGCCTCTCTCAGAGAACACGCCTGCCGCTGGAGAGAAGGCAGGGTGGCTGGGCTCAGTCCATCATGCTGTTGGGGGTCTGGGCCAACTGCCCCCCCTTCCTGGAGTATACCAGTGGAGACTGCAGTCCCATCCACAGGTGCTAGGTGAAAACCCCCCGGTGCTTGCAAAGCAAAGCCGACATCCTCCTGTTTCAGGGCTGCGCCATTTTCTGGGGTTGTGTCAGTGGAGACTGAAGTCCCATCCACTACCCCAGGAACCCCCTCTTCTGTTGAGTGAGGAGCAGAGGCCTATGACACTCTGCTCTGTTGCCAGCTCTTCCGCTGGGTTGCTGTGAGTGGAGACCACAGTCCCATCCACTACCACAGGGTCCCCCTCTTCTGTTAGTGAGGAGCAGAGGCCTATGACACTCTGCTCTGTTGCCAGCTCTTCCGCTGGGTTGCTGTGAGTGGAGACCACAGTCCCATCCACTACCACAGGGTCCCCCTCTTCTGCTAGTTGGGAGCAGAGGCTTGGGGCACCCTGCTCTGTTGCCAGTGATTCAGCTGGGGGTAAAAGCTTTACCACCTCAGCTTGTTGCTGGAGAGAGGGGCCAACAACCTCGGCTCTCTGGAACTCCACACCATCCACTTCGGCTTTAGGGATGGCAATCTCCATTTTTTCCACTGCCGATTCATCAGCCAGGAGTTCACAGTTGTCATCTGAACTTTCCTCATAGTCCCAGGCAATGGGAGTCCCACCCTGCTGCTGAGCAGAGTCTAGCAGCTGTCTGTAGGCGACCTCCAGCTCCCATTCTTGAATGGCCAGAAATTCTAAATCTTCCTGTGACCAGTGGCCTCCCGAGATATTCAATTTTTCCTCTCTGTGCTCCATTATGTCCTCCAAGCGCCACTCCCGATCATCCCCGAAGTCGGGATCACTGGACATCCTCCAATACAACAATCCCAGGCCATCATAGTCATAGCCTTCTGTGGGGCTGTCATCTGCTGACCACTGGCACTCTTGGGCTACATACCACCGGAGGGCTCTGTAGCTCTCGTCTAGCTGCATCTCTGCCCGAATCAGCCTGCTCAACTCGGCTGTCCACTCCTGCTTCGGTTGTTTCCCCAACAACAGCATTCGTACGTCATACTGCGGCCAGTACCTTGCATAGATGGACGGCAGGACCTTTCCTTGGTGTTGCTGCTCCAGAGCTAGTGCTTCCTTCCAGAGTTGGCACCGAATCACATCCGACCATCCCAACAGGACCTCCTCTGATACTGGTCCTCTATGCTGTATCCGCATCTCTTGTAACCTTCTTTGGAATTCCTCTTCCATGGAGACTGGTATCTGCACCTCTCCTCTCTCTTTAGTTGGTGCTGCTGTGACTTCAGCTGCTGCAGCACTTCTTCTCTGTAGCAAGGTGGCATTCAGAGCCGCTATAACTCGGTCCCTGATCTCCGGTGGAGGGTAAGGACCATAATGTGTCAGTCTTATGTTAACAGCCCGATCAAAACCACCGCCGCTTACAACCTTCCATCCAACCACGACAAGCTTATCCGACACACCAACAACCAGGCAGACATGATCCATTCCATTTCCCAGAATAAACGAGACTGTGCTCAGTTCTCTAGTTTCCAAAACGTATGAATGATTTTATTGGTTTTCTTAGCTTGCTTATATATCCAGTACAGCATAATACAGTTCATCACAGGACAATGCAGTCCCCACCCCCCTATTCACTCACTGAGGATAATTCTTTAATTGGTAGCTAGACATGACGGCACCGCATCATCAATAGAGTTCAATTAACCTTGAATAATAACACAGACATCTAGTTGAATAAGTTATCTAGACAGCTTTATCACACAATGGCAGAGTCTTGTGAAAGTGGGTGCAATCAACACCTTTTCAACGGAATGTCTTTACAGTGAATAGCCAACACCTTAAAATATTTCAATAGCCTATTATACAAAGGTATGAGTCACTGTCTGGTTGACCTGGTCATGTCATCATGAACTCCTTGTGATATCTCAGTCCTGAAATATGAAGTATTAATAATGTCCCATCTGTTAGTAAAGGAATTATAATTCACTATTAGCCACCCTACACCCAAAAGGGCACAGGGTGGATTTTGACCCAAGAGTTATTGTTGCTGCTGGCACAGGAGTATCTCTCATCCTTCCAACATCTCTGGGTGTCACGGGCCATTCTGTTACAGCCGCCAATTGTATGATTCGGGAGCTAATGGCTGCGCTGCTATCAATCATCCAATAAAGAGCCAACAAGTGCTGGGGAAAGCAACGCGGGATCGCGACCACTGAGAATCGGGGGTCAGGTAAGTAAAACGGGGGCTCGGGGGGGGGCAGTGACTGCAAGGTGTTTTTTCACCTTAATGCATAGGATGCAAAAGGCCGCGTACACACGATAGGATAGCCAGAGGTCAACGGTCTGATGGACCGTTTTCATCAGTCAAAACCGATCGTGTGTGGGCCCCATAGGTTATTTAACCTTAGGTTAAAAAAAAGGCAACTTGCTTTAAAATTAACCTATGGATTCCTAACCGATAGGTCAAAACCAATCGTTAGTAGGCACGACCATTGGTTAAAAATCCACGCATGCTCAGAATCAAGTTGACGCATGCTTGGAAACATTGAACTTCATTTTTTTCAGCACGTCGTTGTGTTTTACATCACCGCGTTCTGATACGATCGTTTTTTTAACTGATGGTGTGTAGGCACATCAGACCATCAGTCAGCTTCATCGGTTAACCCAGCCATTCTCAACCAGGGTCCTGTGGAACCCTAGGGTTCCTCCAGAGGTGGCTAGGGGTTCCTTGAGCTGTGGCTGATTTACCTCCTGTTTGTTGGGCCTACATAGTTCTGAGCTAATTCCACTTGGAGGAGCCAGTGGTATTACACCAATGATCTTCATAGTTCTCTGTAAGGGGGCATTCTTACCACTACTGTAAAAAAGGGCATTCTTCACACTGACTCCCAATGAATGGGTTTTATCAGGGGTTCCCCGAGACCTGAAAACTATTTTTAGGGTTCCCCAGCGGTAAAAAGGTTGAGAAAGGCTGCGTTAACCTATGACAACGGTCCTTCAGACCGTTCTCATCGGATGGATGGATCGTGTGTACAAGGCTTTAAGGTGAAAAAACACAAAGGTTTACAACCCCTAAAGAATAACTACTTCTAGTATAACCAAACCTTGTACCAGCAGAAAACTGAAGTGGCGATGGGAGCCAAGTTTACAGAAATATTAAATTCTCTCGGGACACCAGCAAAAAGAAAATAATGTTTCTAGACTTGGAAATGCTTGAGGTGATTGTAGACGTATTAGTGCATGTGCGACAGACAATTGAGTACTGTCCGTGATACTTTTTTTATTTGCACTAACATACAATTTTTCAGGACAAGCTTTCGGAGTATATTCTCTTCATTAAGGTCCAAGCAGTACGATTCACAAAAGTTTTAGCAGAATATTAACCACTTCAATACAGGGCACTTGCCCCCCTGATAGACAAATAAAGTGGTTAGAAGTGTTGTAGAAAGTGGTTAGCAGTCCTGCTTCAAACTACACTTTTGCTTCGTCGCCACTCCAGTCAGAGTGGCTGTAGTGTACCCGGACAGTCTCTCTCACAGAATTGGCAGCCAGAGTATCACTAGGAACCTTGAGAAGGAGAAACAAGTCTCTGCCACAGACTTGGCTCAAATAGAAATAGGAGTGGAACCTCTGCCACAGGCCCTTGCTCTGGAACGCAGATTAATGGAGCAAATCCTTCTCAATAACAGTAGTTGCCTGAATCTCCCTCTGGTAGTTCTTGGTTTTCGGTCCCCGACTGACAGGTTGCCACCAGACAAACTACCAGTGTCCGGCCCCCCCGATCCCCGATGGCTTGTCTAGGCCCTATTGGATCGCCTGCCTCCGGGCTCTCCTCAGACTGACTCCCCACTGAACAGCACAACTCGCTTGGGATCTTCTTTCCAAAGATGGGGGACCCAATAAGTCACTGGGTCCCATCACTGCTTTAGCTGCTCCGGGCCAACATGGTCCCGGAACCAAAGATAACACGTGGCACGTGCGTCCAGGCCATATCACCGGGCCCGTGATGTGCTCACCCTGAAGGTGGGTGCTGCACCCGGATCAACATGGCATCTCTCAAGAAGTACCCTCCCCCATCATGCCCCGCGAGGGAAAAAACCCTCTGATTGGCTGCTGGCAAGAAGGCGCTCTGACCTAGACTCCACTGCCGCCACCTGTCGATCTGGGGTGGAAAAGCACGCCAGGAACACAGAACGAACCGACAGCACAGTCCAGCCAAGCAGAAGTTGAATTTACACAAATCATATGGATGAGAGCTACATAACTCTCTCATCCCCCCTCTAAATTTAGAATAGCACCTGGACTGAAAGTGCAGGCGCTACATACAAAAGGAACAGACCTGGGTGAGGGCCAAGCTGGCTGATTTGGAAGACAGAACCAGAAGAAATAACTTGAACCTGAGAGGGGTCCCAGAAGCCATATGATCCCCCCTGATGCATCACCTAGAGACCTGATAATTGACCGTATTCATAGAATAGCCAAACCCTCACACCTTGCAGCCTCGGTCCCCAGAGACGTATTAACCACTTAGTCACCGCCTCATAGCCAAATTACGGCTACAAGGCGGTTCCTTAACTCTGGGAGGACGTCTATTGACGTCCTCCCAGAATCGCGCTACCGCGCGCCCCCTGGGGTGCGCACACGGATCGTGGTAAATTGCCGCTGATTGCGGCCGTTTACCATGTGATCGCTCCATCCAATGATGGAGCGATCACATGTAAACAAACTGGCATCATTTGTACCGATCGGTACAGTGTGAGAGGGGGAGAGTGGGTGTCAGCAGTGCTGTGGCTGGATCTGTGTCTATTGCAGTCACAGATCCAGCCATCCCTGCTCAGCCATTCCTGCAATACACCCTGCAATACTCTGCAATACCCCCTGCGCAATACTCTGCAATACCCCCGCACAATACTCTGCAATAAAGGGATTTTTAAATACAGCTTACCTGTAAAATCCTTTTCTTGGAGTACATCACGGGACACAGAGCGGCATATTCATTACTATGTGGGTTATATGGAGTACCTTCAGGTGTGGACACTGGCAATCTCAAACAGGAAGTCCCCTCCCTATATAACCCCCTCCCCTAGAGGGAGTCCCTCAGTTTTGTAGCAAGCAGTATGCCTCCCAAAATGGTCACCCAAAAGAGGGGTGGGAGCTCTGTGTCCCGTGATGTACTCCAAGAAAAGGATTTTACAGGTAAGCTGTATTTAAAAATCCCTTTTTCTTTCTCGTACATCACGGGACACAGAGCGGCATATTCATTACTATGTGGGATGTCCGAAAGCAATGCTTTAATGAGGGGAGGGAGACATCTTCCAAAGAAGGATTCAATTTAGAGGTAAACTCAAATAATAATAATAATTCCAACTTAGTCAAGAAAAAACGTTTTCTTTTTTTTTTTTTTTTCTTTTTACAACCAAGGGTGCTTCTGATCCCGAGGATCTCAAACTGCAGCCTGTAGTACTGCCTGTCCAAAGGCAGAATCTGCATTCCTTCTCACGTCTAGTTGATAAAACTTTGTAAACGTGTGGACTGATGACCACGTCGCTGCCTTGCATATCTGAGCCATAGAGATCTGATGGTGTGCTGCCCAGGAGGCGCCCATGGCCCTGGTAGAATGGGCCTTTACCGACAAAGGAGGAGGCAACCTCTTCAAACCGTAGGCTTGAATGATTAATTGTCTAATCCATCTCGAGATGGTGGATTTTGCAGCTGCCTGCCCCTTCTTGGGGCCATCTGGTAGAACGAACAACACATCTGTTTTCCGGATCTTTTCTGTAGCTTTAAGATAGGCCTTCATGGCCCGGACAATATCCAAGGTATGCAGCAACCCCTCCTTTCTAGATGTGGGTTTTGGAAAGAAGGATGGAAGTACCAAATCCTGGTTCAAGTGAAATTTGGATATAACCTTTGGTAGAAAGGAAGGATGGGGCCGGAGAACTGCCCTGTCCTTATGCAGAACGAGATATGGTTCCTTACACGATAAGGCTGCTAATTCTGACACTCTCCTGGCCGAAACTATGGCGACCAAGAAAACCAACTTTCTTGTCAGTAAGACTAAAGGAATCTCAGCCAACGGCTCAAAGGGTTGTTTCTGTAAAGTGGACAGGACAAGATTTAAGTCCCATGGACAAATTGGTGACTTGACAGGAGGATTAATACGCAAGACCCCCTGTAAGAAGGTCTTTACCAGCGAGTGGGTGGCCAGCGGCCTCTGAAACCACACTGACAGAGCTGAGATCTGTCCCTTGATTGTGCTTAGTGCCAGGCCTTTATCCACTCCTAGCTGGAGAAAACTTAACACCCTATCAATAGTATATTTGCGGGAATTCCATCTTTTGGATTCACACCAGCCTACGTAGTTCCTCCACACCCTGTAATAAATCACCCTGGAGACCGGCTTTCTAGCCCTAATCAGGGTAGGAATTACCTGCCTAGACAGACCTCTACCCCTGAGAATCAGGGATTCAGCCTCCAGGCCGTCAAATTTAGACGCCGTAATGTAGGGTGGAGGATCGGGCCTTGTGAGAGTAGGTCTGGTTGTAGAGGAAGAGTCCAAGGGTCTCCCACTGCCATCTTCAGGACTAGTGAGTACCAAGTCCTCCGGGGCCAAGCCGGAGCTACTAGAATGACTGGCTTGTGCTCCACTCTGATCTTGCGCAACAGGCGAGGGAGTAACTGTAGTGGAGGGAATGCATATAGAAGTTTGAATTGATGCCAAGGGCAAACCAACGCATCGGTTCCGCAGGCCATAGGATCCCTCGCTCGAGACACGAACCTGTCTAGTTTCTTGTTGAACCTGGATGCCATTATATCTACGTCTGGCATTCCCCACCTCTGGCAGATTGTCTGAAAAACCTGGGGATGCAGAGACCACTCCCCTGGCAACAGACTCTGGCGACTTAAGAAGTCTGCCTGCAGGTTGTCCACTCCGGGAATGAATATCGCTGAAATGCAGGGTACATGAACCTCTGCCCACTGAAAAATCAAGCTCACCTCCCTCTGAGCGGCCCGACTCCTGGTTCCCCCTTGGTGGTTTATGTATGCCACCGCCGTGGCATTGTCTGACTGGATTCTCACCGGGAACCCCTTTAATCTGGAGGTCCATGCCAGAAGGGCTAGGCGAGCAGCTCTGATCTCCAAGATATTGATGGGGAGCTGCCTCTCTGCTTTCACCCAAGTTCCCTGGCGAGAGAACCCCTCGAAGACCGCCCCCCAGCCTGCCAGGCTGGCGTCTGTGGTAACTACCTTCCAGACAACAGGGCTGAAGGATTTTCCCTTTAGAAGATTCTGGGGGTTCAACCACCAGGCCAGGCTTTGTCGGACCCTTGATGATAGCGTCAAAGGGGGCTCTAAGGCATGTGCCCTCTTGCCCCAGGCTGCTAGAATGGCTGCCTGTAGGACGCGAGTGTGGATCTGAGCGTATGGTACTGCCTCGAACGTGGCCACTAGCTTGCCTAGTACTCGCATACACAGGCGAATAGTTGGTTTTTTCTTGTTCAGAACCAACTGAACCAACCCCTTGATAGCCTCGATCTTTACCAGGGGCAGGAACACCCTTTGCTGTTCTGTGTCTAACCTCATGCCGAGGTATTCCAACTGCTTTGTAGGCTGGAACGCTGACTTTCCCCGGTTTAGGACCCAGCCGAATTCTTTGAGGTACCGAACCGTGAGGTTTACTGCCTTTTGCAGACCCGGCCGTGAGTGATCTATGATTAAAAGGTCGTCCAAGTATGCTAGGACTGTGACCCCTTGGATCCTTAAATTGGCCAGAACTGGGGCTAGGATCTTCGTGAATACCCGGGGGGCCGTGGCCAGCCCGAAGGGGAGCGCCCTGAATTGGAAGTGTCGCTGCCCCACCGCGAAGCGTAAAAATCTTTGATGCGACTGAAAGATTGGTACATGAAGGTAAGCATCCTTTATGTCTATGGAGGCCAGAAAATCGTCCTTCTGAAGCGCGGCGGCTGCTGACCGGATGGATTCCATCCGGAAGGAACGAACCCTTAGGTAACCGTTTAACCTCTTTAGGTCCAAGATTGGCCTGACATCGCCGTTGGGCTTTGGTATGACAAAGAGATTGGAATAGAAACCTAGCCCTTGCTCTTGGGCTGGCACCTCTATTATTACGTCCTGGCAGAGCAGGTGATCCAAAGCTGCCAGCAATGAGGCTTTCCTTGCTGGATCCCTTGGTAGCCTTGATTCTTGAAAATGAGGCGGAGGATACCTTAGAAACTCCAGTCTGTAGCCTGTGGTTACAGATGCCCGGACCCATTTGTCGGGGATCTTGGCTTCCCAAACTTCTGAGAAGAAACGAAGCCTTCCCCCCACCCGCGAGAGTGGGGGCGCCCCTTCATAAGGCAGACTTAGGGGCTGTCTTTGTCGGCTTGCGATACCATGGCCTCTTACCCCCAGGGGCCTGTCCCTGCGATCTACTGTTAACGTTGGATCGTGCAGGCGGCCGTCGATACTGCCTGGAATTTGAGGGCCCCGAGACAGGAAAGAGCTGCCTTTTAAATGTAGGACCCCGGAATGTCTTTTTGACCGGTAAAAGGGTACTCTTGCCATTTGAAATAGTCTGAATATACTTATCCAGATCCTCTCCGAAGAGTCGTCCTCCATGGAAGGGAAACCCTGCCAGAAGCTTTTTGCATGGGGGCTCCGCCGCCCAGTTCTTCAACCATAAGAGCCTTCTCATGTGCACCAAAAATAGTGATAACCGAGAGGCCTGCTGGATGGAATCTTTTATAGCATCTACAGCAAAACACAGAGCTCTGGGAATGTCAGAAAACTCTTCTGCTTGTTGGGTAGGCATGTCCTTTAACATTTCTTTTGTCTGGTCTTTTAACGCCTGACAAACACCAATCGCAGCCACAGCTGGCTGTACCACTGCTCCTGCCGTAGCAAAGGATGCTTTTAAAAGTGTCTCTAACCTTTTATCAACCGGATCTTTAAACATATGTATGTTTTCCACCGGGCAAGTTAGTGATTTATTCACACATGAGATGGCTGCATCCACTACTGGGAGCCTCCACCTCTTGGAGAACCTTTCCTCCATGGGGTAAATGACCGCAAATCTTTTCGGTGGCAGAAAAATCCTGTCCGGCCGTACCCGAATCCCGAAAGATCAATTCCTCCAAGAGAGGATGGACCGGAAAAACTGCGTTGCTTAACGGAGCTTTCAAAGAGCCCAGAGAGGATACCGGAGGAACCTGAGGCTCTGGCAATGGTAAACTAAATGCCGAGCGGACCATGTCCGTCAAAGACTGTACCCACAGTCTTTCTGTCTGGGAGTCTGAAAATGGTTCCTCAGAGGCAGATCCCTCAATCCCTGAACCCTCTTGGTTCAGGTCTAGTTGATCCTCCTGTGATTCCAATTCCTCCGGAGAGAGAATCTCAGCATCTGAGGATACACCTCTTGGTGATGGGGATCTAACCCGTTTCTTACCAGGAATAGCTCTAGCGATCAATGCTGCTATTCTCTCTTCTAGCCCCCCTAGGGATACGGCTAGCATCTCCTCTGTGATAAACACAGGGCTGGGCTGATCTGGGCCAGCCTCCGCACCAGATCCCCCTAATGGCTCATCCAAGGCGCCCTTTATGTTAATAAGTTGCGGGGAAAGTAACGGCATATCATCAGAATCAGAAGGGGAACCCCTTTGTTTTTTGGTCTTTTTTGTACCCTTTGACCCCGAACCTTTGGAAGCCATAATACAAAATCGAGGGACTCCGCCCACACAACAGACTGTAGTGGCCAGGAGTACAAAACCAGAGCTTAGGGGACAATAGATCACTAATGCCCAAAAACTGATGGGATCCCGTATGTTTTTCTCTTTTTTTTTTTTTTTTTTTTTAAATATATATTATATATATTTTCTTTTTTAAAACATACAGTGACCCCAAACTTAGTTTGCCAGCCTCCAACCTGCTGCAAAAAGGGGAATTTCTTGGCTTAACAAAAAAGGCATTGGAACAAAGTCCAGCATGTACTACCCCTCTTCCGCCACCGGGAGTCACTGTTCTGCCGCTCTGCGTCCTCTCCTTCTGAAATCAGCCTCAGACTGAGCACTGACAATGCCTGCTGATCTATAACAGCACAAGGCGCGCCCCTGTATGACGCCGCAGGCACGCCCCCCCCCCGCCCTCCTGTCTGAACGGCGCGAAAAACGTCTATAAGACGTGCGCGCGCACGCGCGCGCAGCGCGTATGCCGGAACAGGAGGAACATGGAGGAGCCGCGCTGCTGGAGACCCAGGACTGCAGAAACAGGCGGCAGATTCAAACCCCCGGCCAGGTAGGACTCTCCAAAAGGCCCCTAGGGATCCTTACTAGTCCTAGGAAGAAAGCAGCAGGTTAGCTAGCAACACATTCTTAGACAGGGGAACCTAGTGATGGGGGAAAAAAGGTGTCATCCTGTCTCTCTCAGACATAGTGAGCAAGGTTGCCCATGCAGAGCATACTTAGGCTATCCCCCTTTTAGGTTACCCCGGAGAGCCTGCTGTCGAACCAAGTCCCGCAGGCTCCCCCTTACCTGCTCCATGCTGCAGGATGTTTGTCCAGCAAACTGATCCAATCTTCTCCCATCTCCGTGGGTAGCGTAGTAGACCTTCAGGCCCTGGGGTCCTATGAAGGTACCCACTGTCCTGGACCTATATAGCACCCTGGCAAACAGGAACTTATGGTTTTTACAAACTCCAAGTCCTGGGCCCAGGGTCCAGCCCTCCAAAGAGGAGCATTATAGGCAAAACCCCACGGTTTGGGGCCCGGGTACTGTCCACTTTGGCACTGAGGCTCCTTGGACAGATCCGGTTAGCCCGCCCTTAATCCCAAGGATGTGGAGCAAAGCTATTCCGTGACCAACACCTAAGACACTGGCGAAAAAACTGAGGGACTCCCTCTAGGGGAGGGGGTTATATAGGGAGGGGACTTCCTGTTTGAGATTGCCAGTGTCCACACCTGAAGGTACTCCATATAACCCCACATAGTAATGAATATGCCGCTCTGTGTCCCGTGATGTACGAGAAAGAAACTCCCACACAATACTCTGCAATACCCCGCAAAATACTCTGCAATACCCTGGCCAATACTCTGCAATACCCGGCCAATACTCTGCAATACCCGGCCAATACTCTGCAATACCCGGCCACTACTCTGGGGAGAAAATGTGTTTTAACCACTTCCCGCCCGCCGTCATATGACGTCCTTGACTTTGTGCAGGGATATCTGAATGATGCCTGCAGCTACAGGCATCATTCAGATATCATCTTTTTCAGCTGGCAATTTCCTACGTCATAAGAATGATCATGGCGGCTGTTTCGCCTCTTGATCATTCTTACGGGAGGCAAAAGGGATGTCCCCCTCCCTTCGCCCTCCGGTGCTTCTTCCAACTCACCACTATCAAAGCCAGGATCGTTTTTTTTTTTTTTTTCAGACTTCCCAGCCTAGAGGTGAGATGTGGGATCTCATTGACCCCATATCTTACTGTAAAGAGGACCTGTCATGCTACATTCCTATTACAAGGGATGTTTACATTCCTTGTAATAGGAATAAAAGTGATCAAAACATTTATTTTTGGGGAAAAACGTGTCAAACTAAAATAAATAAAGTAAAATGAACAATAAAACATTTTTTTTTGTTCCCGTGTGCTCGTATACAGAAGCGACCGCACATGTAAGTCCCGCCCACATATGAAAACGGTGTTCAAACCACATATGTGAGGTATCGCTGCGAACATTAGAGCGAGAGCAATAATTTTGGCCCTAGACCTCTTTTCCAACTAAAAAGATGTAACCAGTAAAAATATTTAAAGCGTCGCCTATGGGGATTTTTAAGTAGTGAAGTTTGGCGCCATTCCACGAGTGTGTGCAATTTTGAAGGGTGACATGTTAGGTATCTATTTACTCGGCGTAACTTCATCTTTCATATTATACAAAAACATTGGGCTAACTTTTTTTTTAAAAGCACAAAACAGTTTTATTTCCAAAAAACGCGTTCGAAAAATTGCTGTGCAAATAACATGCGCGATAAAAAGTCTTTGCTAAAAAAGCATATATAATATTTTGGGGTTCTATGTAATTTTCTAGCAAATAAATGATGATATTTACATGTAGGAGAGAAATGTCAGAATTGGTCTGGGTGTTCCAGAACGCCTGATGGTGCTCCCTGCATGTTGGGCCTCTGTATGTGGCCACGCTGTGTAAAAGTCTCACACATGTGGTATCGCCATACTTGGGAGGAATAGCAGAATGTGTTTTGGGGTGTAATTTGTGGTATGCATATGCTGTGTGAGAGAAATAACCTGCTAATATGAAAATTTGGTGAAAAAAATAAACATAAAAAAAATCTTGATTTTGCAAAGAATTGTGGGAAAAAACTTCAAAAAACTCACAATGCCTCTTTCTAAATACATTGGAATGTCTTCTTTCCAAAAAGGGGGTATTTGTACTTTTCTGACTTCTTAGGGTCTCAAGAAATAACTTTTTTGCAAAAAAATAGAAATTAAGAAAAATTCTTTTTTTTACCAAATTTTCATTCTTTTTTCATTTATAGCGGAAAAAAATAAAACCGCAGAGGTGATCAAATACCACCAAAAGAAAGCTCTATTTGTGGGAAAAAAGGACACAAATTTCATTTGGTTACAGTGTTGTATGTTTTGTCATTCAAAATGTGAGAGCACCGAAATCTGAAAATTGGTCTGGTTATTAACCTTTTGCCGACTTATACAGTGCGGTCAAGTTTTTCTGGGAGGACGTCTCTGGCGCGCGCTTCCGCAATCATCCATGAATCACAGACCGCGGTAAATTGCCACTGATAGCGGCCGTTTACCACGTGATCGCTCCGTCAAATGAGATGTGATGACGCCGGTTCCTCCCTCTCCTCTCTGTACCATTCGGTACAGTGTGAGAGGAGAGGGGGAGAGCGGAAGCAGCAGCAGCACTATGGGCTGGATCTGTGATAATTGCAGTCACAGATCCAGCCATCCCTCCCTGCGCAATACTCTGCAGTATCCTGCAAAATACTCTGCAATTCCATGTGCAATACTCTGCAGTACCCTGCAAAATACTCTGCAGTACCCTGCAAAATACTCTGAAATTCCCTGTGCAATACTCTGCAGTACCCTGCAAAATACTCTGCAATTCCCTGCGCAACACTCTGCAGTACCCTGCAAAATACTCTGCAATTCCCTGCGCAATACTCTGCACAATTCCCTGCGCAATACTCTGCACAATACCCTGTGCAATACTCTGCACAATACCCTGCACAATACTCTGCACAATACCTTGTGCAATACTCTGCACAATACCCTGCACAATACCCTGCGCAATACTCTGCACAATACCCTGCGCAATACTCTGCGCAATACCCTGCACAATACCCTGCGCAATACTCTGCACAATACCCTGCGCAATACCCTGCACAATACCCTGCACAATACCCTGCGCTATACTCTGCGCAATACCCTGCGCAATACCCTGCGCAATACCGTGCACAATACTCTGCAATACCTCAATACTCTGCAATACCTCAATACTCTGCAATACTCCAATAACCTGCAATACTCCAATACCTTGCCAATACTCCTCAATATACAGAAGGGTTGGAATCGCGCTAATCGTGAATATAAGACCAATAAAGGGCACGGTGCATGCTGTGAATATTCTACGCAAATTGAATATATATCATGTGATCATACAGAAATAATCAATTATAATAGATAACACACAAGTGTGGATACACATGTGAATCCACCAAATACCACAAAAACGTGTTAAGTAATCTATGTGAAAGAAAACATCACACTTAAGTGTAGTAAACGTTGGACTAATGAAGCCACGCAGGTATTGAAATAAATGAAAAATAAATCAAAAATAAGATTTCACCTGATAGGCATAAAGAAAACACATTCAAAGTCTAAGATATGCCAAATAAAGTCAATGTGGTAAAAAAACCTCAAAAAATGAAAATTGAGAAAGTAAAAAATAAATAAATGTAGCGTCTCCACCTTTCTGACATGTATGTAAATGAAAAACCACAGGAGAGAAGGAAGTCTCAAGCTGATATAGATGCGTCAATCCTCTGAGTGTCGATCACAAATGGACTTGTGTAGATAAAAACCGCAGAGCCTCAGCGCCATGAAACAAAAAAGAAAACAAAAAAGACTTGCATAGTGTAAAACCTTATGGATGACTGATATAACTACACCCGTGTGAGACAGTCTTGCGACCGGGGGAGGGATTAGTGCGAACCCACCACCACTGCACACACTGACCCTTACCAGATCTGGACCCCACGGGGTAGGTATAGGCACTCAGAGGAAGGGATCGTAGTTTCAGCAACCATAGGATATCAACCGATGACAGTATTGATGATGTCATGTAACAACAAAAAACCGCACATAGTGTAAAATCCAATGGTGTTTTAATATAAAAAGTTAAAGTTGCACTTACAAAAGATGAAAATCAATAGGGCATGTTAAAACAAAGTGCCGGCCGGCTGGATGGAAAGCGTGCGTCCTTCCGTCTGGATGCGGTGACGTGAGAACGTCTCCTCCCAACGTTTCGTCTACAAAGACTTGATCACGGGATCAAGTCTTTGTAGACGAAACGTTGGGAGGAGACGTTCTCACGTCACCGCATCCAGACGGAAGGACGCACGCTTTCCATCCAGCCGGCCGGCACTTTGTTTTAACATGCCCTATTGATTTTCATCTTTTGTAAGTGCAACTTTAACTTTTTATATTAAAACACCATTGGATTTTACACTATGTGCGGTTTTTTGTTGTTACATGACATCATCAATACTGTCATCGGTTGATATCCTATGGTTGCTGAAACTACGATCCCTTCCTCTGAGTGCCTATACCTACCCCGTGGGGTCCAGATCTGGTAAGGGTCAGTGTGTGCAGTGGTGGTGGGTTCGCACTAATCCCTCCCCCGGTCGCAAGACTGTCTCACACGGGTGTAGTTATATCAGTCATCCATAAGGTTTTACACTATGCAAGTCTTTTTTGTTTTCTTTTTTGTTTCATGGCGCTGAGGCTCTGCGGTTTTTATCTACACAAGTCCATTTGTGATCGACACTCAGAGGATTGACGCATCTATATCAGCTTGAGACTTCCTTCTCTCCTGTGGTTTTTCATTTACATACATGTCAGAAAGGTGGAGACGCTACATTTATTTATTTTTTACTTTCTCAATTTTCATTTTTTGAGGTTTTTTACCACATTGACTTTATTTGGCATATCTTAGACTTTGAATGTGTTTTCTTTATGCCTATCAGGTGAAATCTTATTTTTCATTTATTTTTCATTTATTTCAATACCTGCGTGGCTTCATTAGTCCAACGTTTACTACACTTAAGTGTGATGTTTTCTTTCACATAGATTACTTAACACATTTTTGTGGTATTTGGTGGATTCACATGTGTATCCACACTTGTGTGTTATCTATTATAATTGATTATTTCTGTATGATCACATGATATATATTCAATTTGCGTAGAATATTCACAGCATGCACCGTGCCCTTTATTGGTCTTATATTCACGATTAGCGCGATTCCAACCCTTCTGTATATTATTATTTATGTTGTATAACATTTTTGAATCGCAGCTTTTTTCTTATTGTTCACTGGGTAAGCGCAATATTTTTCTTCTTGTTAATACTCCTCAATACCCTGCAATACTCCAATACCTTACCAATACTCCTCTATACCCTGCAATACTCACCACTCACCGCTACAATCGAAGCCAGGATAAATATTATTTTATTTATTTCAGGCTTCCCATCCCCCACATCTCACTGTAAAGAGGACATGTCATGCTATATTCCTATTACAAGGGATGTTTACATTCCTTATAATAGGAATGAAAGTGATCAAAAAAAAAAATTCTGGAAAAAAGTGTCAAACTAAAATAAATAATGTAAAATGAACAATAAAATATATATATATATTTTTTTTAAAGCGCCCCTGTCCCTGTGTGCTCGCAAGCAGAAGCAAACGCGTATGAAAAACAGTTCTTTTTTAAAAACATGCGTTCAAAAAATTGATGCGAAAATACCGTGCGAGATAGAAAGTTGTAATGGCCGCCATTGTATTCTCTAGGGTCTTTGCTAAAGAAGCATATATAATGTTTTGGGTTTCTATGTAATTTTCTAGCAAATAAATTATGATTTTTACATGTAGGAGAGAAATGTCAGAATTGGCCTGGGTGCTCCAGAACGCCTGATTGTGCTCCCTGCATGTTGGGCCTCTGTATGTGGCCACGCTGTGTAAAAGTCTCACACATGTGGTATCGCAATGCTCGGGAGGAATAGCAGAATGTGTTTTGGGGTGTAATTTGTGGTATGCATATGCTGTGTGTGAGAAATAGCCTGCTAATATGACAGAAACAAGATTTTTTTTTTTTTTTTACAGAATTTTCAGTCTTTTTTTCTTTTATAGTGCAAAAAATAAAAAACACAGAGGTGATCAAATACCACCAAAATAAAGCTCTATTTGTGTGAAAAAAAGGACAGAAATTTCATATGGGTACAATGTTGTATGACTGAGTAATTGTCATTCAAATTGTGAGAGCACTGAAAGCTGAAAATTGGTTTAAGGCGGCGTACACACGGCCGAGGTTCTCGCTGAAAACCAGCGAGAACCTCGCTGGAATGTGCATTCCAGCGAGGACCTCGGCCGTGTGTACGGTCTCAGCGAGCTTCCCGTCGGGAAGCCCGTCGAGCAGAAATAGAGAGCACGCTCTCTATTTCCTCGACGGCCCGCCTGGATGAATGGCTGGTTGCCATTCCCGACGTGCGGGTCGCCGATTTCGATGGCCGGCAGAGAGCCTCGACGGGCGGAACGATGTGTTCTGCCCGTCAAGGATCTCTGTCGTGTGTACACGGCCTAAGTGGTTAAGGGTGTTTAAGTGCCCAGTGGTCAAGTGGTTAATGAGGATCCACTTCTTCCATATCAAAGAGAAGTTGAGAACGGCTGCCAGAAATGGTCTGCCGCTGTCTGGACCATATGAGGGAGTCCTGCTTCTCCCTGACCTCTCTAAATACACCCTGCAATTGAAAAGACAACTCAACCCGATCACCAAGGGCCTCCAAAACCATAAGATCCAATTCAAGTGGCGCTATCCGGCTACATTGCTCATATCAAGAAATGACGCTACACACGTGATCCAAGACCTACAGAAGGGAATGCCACTACATTGTACTTGTATGTAACATCAATAACATTAATTATACCTTGCTAAATGTATACGCTCCCAAACAACTTTGCTGCCCTTGGCTGAATCTGGGCTGACAGTATATCTCTAAACAATACACAATTCATCCGGCTGCTTCAGTCTTCTGTCACATCATCAATAAACACCAATGACCCAGTGCCACTGGAAGCCATACATGATCATGCCATCACATTGCCTCCAACGTGTTTTACAGATGAGGCTATGTGGATTGGATCATGAGCTGTTCCAAGCTTTCACCACACTTTTATTCTTTCCGTCATTTTGGTACAGATTAATCTTAGTTTCTTCCGCCCAAAGAACTTGTCTGGCTTTTTTAGATGTTTTTTTTTTGGCAAAATCTAATCTGCCTTTTCTATTCTTCAGGCTTATGAGTGTTAGCACCTTGTGGTAGACCCTCTGTATTTGCTCTTGTGAAGTCTTCTTTTGATTGTAAACTTTAACAATGATACGCCCACCTCCTGGAGAGTGTCCTTCACTTGTCCGGATGTTGTGAATTGTTTTTTCTTTACCATAGAGATGATCCTGCAATCATCCACCACTGTTGTCTTCCGTGGTCATCCAGGGCTTTTTATGTTTCTGAGCTCACCAGTGCATTCTTCTTTCCTCAAAATATACCAAACTGTTAACTTGGCCACTCCTAATGTTGCTGCTATCTCTCGGATGGATTTGTTTTGTTTTTGAAGCCTTAAAATGGCCAGTTTTACAGCTCCTTTCAATGCATGCTGTAGATTCACAGCAATATATACCAAATGCAAATACAATACTTAGAATCAACTCCAGACCTTTTGTCTGCCTAATGGATGAAGAAATAATAAAGGAGTGGCCCACACTTGGCCATGAAACAGCTTTTGATTCAATTGTCCAATTACTTTTGCTCCCTTGAAAAAGGGGAGGGTGGCTATTCTTAAGAGCTGTAATTCCTAAACCCTTCCTCTGATTTGGATGTACATACCCGAGAGTGTGCACGTTTAGCCCATATCTATTTTATAACTATAGCTTGAATATTTTTTGGTAGATACCTGAAAATATCTTCCCAAAAAATGTACCTGTGTCAAAATATATATGTACCTAACTGTATATCAAATGAGGTAATGGTTTGCATGGTTTATTTATTGCTATATTTGCACAATTGTTTTTGAGAGTATCTGTCCTTAAAGTGGAACTAAAGTGTTACTAAACCCACAACAGTAAAATCGGTTTGTATATGCAGTAAAGTATGCTTGTTATACTCACTGTGGTACCTAAGTGGTTAATCCTTTGCATTGTGTCAAAAGGCTGTTTGATCCTGTCTTCTCTGATCCTTGCCTTCTTTTACTGCCCACAATCCATCTGCTGATAGAACAGAGCTCTAGGAGGCACTCTGCACATGCTCAGTTTCGTATGCATTGCTAGAGAGTTTTTTTTTGGGGGGGGAGGGTGCATGTGATCAGCACAGGGCTAATCAACACTAATCTTGACAAAGTCAATGATCCTGCAGCCTCACAGGGCAGTCAGAGGTGAATGAAAACTCCTCCTACAAACTTTAACCAGTGCTTGGACAGACACTGATAGAAGTCACAAGACTGATATATACTGCTGATGAGAAAAGGTATTTAGCAGTTTATATTTACTATAATAATTGCATTTCCAAGTTATGTGTATTGTGGGTAGGGCGAGTACAAGGCAGGGGCAGAAGGGTCAAGTGCCCTGGGCACTACTATTTTGTATAGGAGGGGGGGGGCGAAGCCGCAGGTAAAGTTCTGCCACGGCAGCCAGTAAAGTGACCTGTGTGTCATAGCCAGTGTTTTGACTGCCGTGTGCACTCGCCACTCCTGCATCCGCGTTAGTCACCTCCCGCCCCTGCTCCCTTCCCTGTCTGCTTACTCCCCCTATGGAGGAGTCTTAGTCCCTCCCTGCCAGCAGCGTGACGTCACTCCACTCACGGCCGGAGGCGAGGAGGGAGATGGAGGACTCAGAGGGCAGCCCAGGAAGCTGTGTCGGCGCTGCCTGTGATGTGACTCACAGCCTGGGAGCTAGAGAGGAGGAGCCACCGACGAGGACGAGGAGCCTGCCTGGCTCTAGCTGGAACCTGTGTCTTTGCTACAAAACGGACTACTGGACTGTGCAGATAGTAAAATGGCTAGTTGGGGGGGGCTTTCTGGGGGGCTGACTGAGGTGAGGTGACCAGCACTTATTAATAAAAAGTGTCAGGTGACATTTTGGGATACGAGATTCACTAGGACTGCACACCTGACATCAAGAGATTGGGACCCGGTATATGCTGTTTCTGATCCCCTGTCATAGGGGATCGTGGGTTTCCGGTAAGAGACCAATCCATAAGTTTTGGTGGAGGATACACTTTTTTGCCTTTTGTCACATTCATCACATTGTCATGATCCAGAAGCACGAGTGTTCATTAATTTTCATTCACTTTTTTCTGCTAATACTCTGGACTGTGTATTAATTTAAAGGATACATCTTTGAATATCATTATATTTTTGTGTTTTATTTTTGTGTTTGTTTTTTGTTTTTGGTTTATCACCAATATCAGAACGATTTTGAGGCGACTGCCTACTGTTCAGTGGCCATTACAGGTCACTCCTCGATTAAGCAGCCAGCTTGTTTCCACACATATTATTTGTGATTGTTCACTTGCATTTATTTGTGTCTGTTAATCAGTGGTGACTCTAGCTTTCATATTTAGGGGGGGTACGTGGGGGGACAAGGACAAAAGTATAGGGGCCAACCATAAAACACATACATATATATATATATATATATTGTGACAGGAAGTCAGGTAAATCTGTGTGTGTTGTCACAGATGGGAGAAACTGTTCTCCCTTGTTTAGACAATACACCAATTACTATTGGGCGTCGGCTGCAGAAAATGGCCAGAGAACCTTAGGGCGCTGGAAGGCTTCAGCTGTTCAGAATTAAGCAATTAAAGCCCCTATAAAGACAGCCTAAGGATGATGACTGATTGCTGCATCCTGAGGCTGTGTGAGTGAAGGAGCAGTCACAACCAGTACTGAAGAGGTGAGGTGCTGATGGATATATGTGTGAGAAATATCAAAGAGACTTTTTGTTTTCTGCTGTAGGACCAGCAGTGTCTGCCCAGCAGTAGGCTGTGCCAGACTCCATAGGTAGGTTCCTGTGTTGGGAAGTTAGACGCCCCAAGTGGAAAGGGTTTATTTTGTGTTTTGTTTTGTTTATGCTGTTTTGATGCTTGCACGTGTATCCAGCAATATGGAAAAATAAACCATATCATTTGTTTTCAATCATCCTCAACTGCCATTTTTTGGCAAGTTCAGCGTGTAGTGAACCCATCCAGGGGGTCACACACACCTGCTACCGAGCTAATCCCTCACACATGGTGGAGTGCCGCGGGCAGTTAAAGTAAACCCAAAATGGATGGTTATAGCAAATGCAAATGCAAATCAACAGCAGATGAATGCAGGTTTGCAGCGGAGCCTTGCAGCTCAACAACAAACTCACGCAGCTCAACAACGGGCTTACCAAGAGAGCCTTGCAGCTCAACAACAGGCTCACCAAGAGAGCCTTGCAGCTCAAAAACTGGCTCACCAAGAGAGCCTTGCAGCTCAAAGACAGGCTCACCGAGAGAGCATGGCAGGTTGGGAGGCCATCATGAAACAATTTGAGAGAACAGAGGAAAAGGATAGCAAGCCCTCTCTGATTGAGAATCCAGAGGACCATAATGCTAAGGAGGTTACCACGTCTGTTGTTGAGACGGAATCATCACCGGAGTGTAGTACTTCACCAGAGGAACAAGAAGTGGAGCCAGAGGAGTGTGCCCTGGCAAAGCCTGAAACTCCCGAAGTAAAGGAGCCGCCATTAGTAGTAGAAGAGTCTGTAGAGCCTGTGGAATCCAATGTTGTGAATGGCGTTCCAGAGGTCAAACCAGACGAGACCAAACCAGAAGAGAAAGACCCTCATGTACAAGAAGATGCTGAGGAGGTCCCGGCTGTCCCCGCAGTAGAAGCTCCTATGAAGCTGAATCAACGGCCTAACAGTTTTGCTAAATACAGTAGAGAACCTTTAGAAAATACTTTGAAGAAACTTGATGATCCAGCTACCAAAGCTGTTACCTTGGAACTGGAACCCAACAAGTTTAAGGGCAAGATTTTGGATTGCTCCAGATCTTTTCGCAAAGCCAAATTGCTGCATTACCATATGAAGTATTTCCATAGCGTTGACAGGTCAGACCAGGATCAGAGTCCTGTCACGAGGCATATGCAGACAAGAGGCTCTTTAGCTCACGAAAAAGGCCAGTCAGCAAAGCTCAAAGAGAAGACGCACCACAAACAGTTAAAATTCCCACCGACCGTCCCTAAAAGACAAAAGCAAGGAGAACTTAATGCAGAAGTCTCATCGCAAGCCAGACAAGCTGTCTGAAAGTGTTAAAGAAAAAGTAAGAGAAAAGTTCAAAGATTTCTTGAGTCTAAAGTCAAAGAAAAAGAAGAAGAAAAAGAAAGCAAAGTCAGAGCTGTCTGGTAGTGAAGAGAACATAAAGGTTTCTAAGGAGCTCTCACCAAAAAAATTACAACCTTCAAAGCTTAACAGTGATTATAAGGCCCCGTGTTCCGGTAAAAGCAGCGATCATGGATGCCGTCCATATACAAGACTAAGTGATGAGGAGACGCTCAGCGATTCTTGCGCAGAAAGCTTACTTTGGAGTGATAAGGATTACAATGAAGAGATCGTTGTCATGCATGCTGATGGTTTTCTAAATCTTGGCCGCAACAGGTACAGCTCTGTCAAGCAAAGACTTGTGATGGACAATATGGATGAGAATGCTATGGATGCAAATATGGGCGAACTGTTAGATCTCTGCTCAGGAAAGTTTCAGCAATCACAGTCCAACACCAGCCAGCCTGATGCAAATGACTCCAAGATAGGGGTTATGGATGAGTTACTGGGACTCTGCTCTGGAAAATTTGTCTGTCAGGATGATGGTTCAAATCAAGAATCTTTTAGTTGTGCAAAGGCTCATGCTGAAAATGAGAAAAGTGACCTAATGTCTGAAGCAGTTGCTCCCTGTTCCGGTTCTTTCACCAACAGAGAAAATTAAGAAAATGAGGCCGGGCTTGAGGATTTCCATCTTCTACCATGTGATGATTCTGACAGCGAAGAGCTTGCAGAAATTGAAAGTGGTGCAGAAGATGAAGAGGAGGAAGTGAAGGAGGAAGTAAAGTTGGAAATGGCAGTGAAGGAGGAGAGGACGGGAGAGAAGAGGAGCGCCGAGGAAGAGCCGGTCCTGTCACTGATGGATGCCCTGGAGGAGGATAACGCCCTGCAGGATGAGGCATCTGCTGTGCTGGCCGGGAGCGATTCCGAAAAGTGCTCCTACCCCCTGGGTTATGTGAAGAGACAAGCGCTGTACACCTGCAGTACCCGCACCCCGGATAAAGAGGAGCCTGCTGGGATATGTCTGGCCTGTGCATACAAGTGTCATGAAGGCCACAACCTGTTTGAGCTCTACACCAAGAGGAACTTTCGCTGCGATTGTGGAAATGCCAAATTTAAACAGCTGGAGTGCAAGTTATATCCGGATAAAGAGAAGAAAAACCTGGCTAATAATTACAATGACCATTTCTTTGGCATGTACTGCACATGTAAGAGACCATACCCCGATCCTGAGGATGAGACCCCAAATGAGATGATCCAGTGTGTGGTGTGTGAGGACTGGTTTCATGGTCGGCACCTAGGGTCAGTTCCATCGGAGCACGTTGAGTTTCATGAGATGGTGTGCCAGGGCTGTATGGATCACTGTTCATTTCTTTGGGCCTACTCTGCCAAGTTAGGAGTTCCTGGTGTCACCAAGATTACCAAAGCAGAAACGGAACATGAAGATGTTAAAGTTGATGATTGTCCTACAGAAACAGCCAACACTCAGAATGGACTAACAATAAATAATGAAGAATGTGTGGAAGATAACGACGAAGAGGAGGAGGCAATTCTTAGAAAGCTTAATCTGAAGGACTTAAATGAAGCTGGAAAATGAAGCTGAACTTTCTGGAAGTGATGTTGAAAGTGACATCCCTGACCGCTTCAGGGCCAATGAAGTGGCTGAAGTGCAGGAAGTAGGGGTTTGCACATCTTCAGTTCTCAGTCAGTTGCTTGATGGAAATAAAGCTGAAAAACTTAATTCTGACACTGCACTAAATGATGTAGAAAAAGTGTGTCCAATATTCACTGAGCCTTGTGAATGTAGTAAGGCAGGTGATATTCATGAATTTCCCATAATTGATGATCAGCAGAGCAGGGTCATTGAGGAATCTGAATTGCAAGAAATATGCACCCAGACTGAAGCTATTTTTGCCTCTGTGAATTATTTGCATGTTGAAGAGCAGTGTGTTAATTTTTATGTTAATGAAATGAAAGCAGTAAATACAATGTCACTCCTTCCACATGCAGAAAGCCATGTAGTACAGTGCTGCCAGTCCATACATGATTAAATCGGATTTGAATATAAAGGTAGTGTCACATCCTGTGAAACCCAGTCTTTGGAAAGTGTTCCGTCAGAGCAAGTAACGCAGGATAATACTTTGGACTTTACTACCGAGATTCCTCGGGAAGTAAAATCTATTTTTCAAAGTGTAGAATCTGTAATGGCAGATGAGCCCTCTGAACGTTGTGAAACCTCCTTCACTGAAATGGTCAGAGAGGCTAATTGTACTAATCTAATGGATGCTTTCTCAAAATGTCTTGAAAGGAATGAAGAATATGAAAATTTGTGTCCAATAGTCGATGGTTTCAAAGAAACAAGTGCTAGAACATTTTTGGGAGACTATGAGGCAAAGACAGTTGAACAACTAGCCATAGGCATAATTTCAAAAGTGATTGTAGCTGCTAGACAGGAAAAGTTGTCTAGCTCAGTTAATGTTGTGTCCGATAGCAGTTGTAATGATTTACATCGGTTTTTCAGAGGTCATATGCGTCAGACTTTAGTCCCGTTCATAGAAGAACAGATTTTTTGAGTGTCACCATGCCTTGGAGGATTCCAGTCTTAGTGTGTTTACATCTGAAGAAGGCATCCACATGGATGATCCATTGCAGAGCACAGTGTTATCAGCTCTTGGTATTGGTTATGACTCGCTGAGTTCTTCAGGGATTGAGCTATCGAGGGAAACCTTTGTGTCCATTAAAAAACCAATTAAGGTTTTGCATGGTTTACAACTGAAAATGAGTATATTACAGAGCAAGGAACACCCTCTTATGTACCTCAGCCGACATTTGAAGACCAATAGGAGAATAAATAGGTGGTTCCCTTCTGGAATTTAGTTTTGTCGTAACGCATCGCCCCGGTGTTAAAATGGGGAATGCAGATGGTTTGTCCCGAGTGCATGCATGCCTAGCAACCTGTGTCCCAACCCTAGGGTTGAAACAAGAGGGGGGGGTATGTGACAGGAAGTCAGGTAAATCTGTGTGTGTTGTCACAGACGGGAGAAACGTTTCTGCCTTGTTTAGACAATACACCAATTACTATTGGGCGTCGGCTGCAGAAAATTGCCAGAGAGCTTTAGGGCGTTGGAAGGCTTCAGCTGTTCAGAATTAAGCAATTAAAGCCCCTATAAAGACAGTCTAAGGATGACGACTGATTGCTGCATCCTGAGGCTGTGTGAGTGAAGGAGCAGTCACAACCAGTGCTGAAGAGGTGAGGTGCTGATGGATATTTCTGTGTGAGAAATATCAAAGAGACTTTTTGTTTTCTGCTGTAGGACCAGCAGTGTCTGCCCAGCAGTAGGCTGTGCCAGACTCCATATGTAGGTTTCTGTGTTGGGAAGGTAGACGCCCCAAGTGGCAAGGGTTTATTTTATGTTTTGTTTTGTTTATGCTGTTTTGATGCTTGCACGTGTATCCAGCAATATGGAAAAATAAACCATATAATTTGTTTTCAATCATCCTCAACTGCCTTTTTTGTACAGTTCAGCGTGTAGTGAACCCATCCAGGGGGTCACACACACCCGCTACCGAGCTAATCCCTCACAATATATATATATATATATATATATATATATACAGACAATGGGTATCAAATGCATACAACATTAAGCCCTGTGCTCAAGCTCCAAATTCTCTTGGGTGGCAACAATACCCCAATACATATAATAAAAAACAAAGGGAAAAGTTACCTGTGCACTAGCCCAAATCCCTCTGCCTATTTAAATAACTGAATGTTTTTTAGTATTGCTCCAGTGGCCAGTAAAGTGTAAGCTTGCCTGCCATGTCTAAACCTCTTAGGTGACTTAGTGTAGTGATACTAGAAAACATCCAGCTATTTTAATTTGCATAGATATTTGCAATAGTGTGCAATTAACTTTTTCCTTTTGTTTGTTATCGGATATATATATGTAGCATTTACCCCCAAAGGAGCTTCTGGTAATTGATTGGGCCTGTACTCTGCTCTCCTACCCCCAAATAATTTGTCTCAACCCGCTTGACACAGCTGTATAACAGTGTGGATGTGAAACTTTCACTAAACGGAACAATCCCACATAACAATGTGTATATAGTGTACCTTTACCATTATCTGGGCATCCATTGTTCCACCTGTTAGAATAATGAACAAGCCTCACACCAATTGTGATCAACCAAAATGTAAGTTTACTGGAACTAGTAAAGACAGTAGTTTTGTAATAACTGTATCAACATACAAACTTACTATAATAGTGCAAAGAGTGTACACAAATTAATAACACTGAAAGGTCCCTTGAGCCTCTACTGCGGCGCGTCTCCAAGTGGGACTAGTGCTCAGAGTGACAATGCCTTGACACTGACCAACTTCCCACTTCCAGTACGGCCACACCAAACATACCAATGCAAAGATATCCACACAGCACAATACAATTTCTCAAGAGCTTCCCCTGAGGGTATAAGGCAGCATTTTGTCTTACTGCATCCAAAGCACAAACCCTCCCTGTGAAGAAGTGTAGTCTCTGGTCTTCTTTCTTCAGCTAGCTATTATACTGCAGTGTTTGTAATCCAATGGTTTAACAAGTAATGAAGTAACATAACTGAGTTATAATATATGAGTTATAAGAGTTATAACAGTCCCTGCTGTAAAACACACTTGTAGATGCCTTCGGTGTAGGTATACCTTAACTGTCAGTCAGCCCTCAATGGAGCATAGGCTTTTAGGCCTGATTGAACTCAGTCTATTTGAATGAGACCTCCCTGTAGGACTACAGGTCCCAGCAACTTTGTGAAATGAGTCTAAGGGGCTGATTTACCAAGCCTGTGCGCCATGACTCATGGTGCACAAGCATTTACAAAATTTACAAAAGAAACACGCTGCCAGTGCAGCGTGTTTCCTCATTTACTAAAGTGCCTAATGCGCCCAGGAGAGGGCGCACAGCACGCCAGTACAGAGCTGGCGTGCGGCATTTAGTAATGTAAACATCGGGGATTCGGGCGGGAGTTTATGAGGGGAGGGAGGGGGGTGATGCAGGGGAAGTGAGGTGACATGTGTTTGAACGTGTGTGGCGGGCCGAATTGAAAGGGAAAGTGACTTTTGGGACCCGATCCCCGTGCGCTTGCAAAGTACGCTAGAACCTCGGAAGGTTCATTTGCATACTGGGCATGCGCAGAGGGAGAAATCGGGGCTTTGCGTGCGCCTCTTCAGTACGCCGGGAAATTCTTGGTAAATACCAAGGTGCGTAGCAGTGTTTGCACTGCGTGAAGCGACGCACGGGAAGCTCCAAGGTGTTCTCGGGCTTCGCTGACACTGAAGGGGAACTCCGCGCCAAATTTCAAATTTTAAACCGGCGCGGCTTCCCCCCCAGGGTCACAATAGGCTCTTCGGCTTGGTCCGGAACGTGAGGGGTTAACCCACGCCAAAATCGGCGTGGGGTTCCCCCCCAGATCCGTACCAAGCCCTCATCCCAAGCATGCAGTCTGGCCGCAAAGCCTCAAGGCACAAAAGTGAAAAATAATACAAAAAAAGGGACAAACAAGTGCAAAAATGAAAATATTAGGTTAAAAAATAAAATAACAAAGGAATTTAAATGCTCCTGTCCCTAGTAGCTCGCACTCAGAAGCGAACACGCATGCAAGTCCCACCCACATATGTAAACATCCTTCAAACCCCACATGTGAGGTATCATAGCGTGCGTTAGAGTGAGAGCAATAATTTTAGCACTAGACCTCCTCTGTAACTCAAAAGTGGTAACCTGAGAAAAAAAGTCAAGCGTTGCCTATGGAGATTTTTAATAACGAAGTTTAGCGCCATTCCATGAGTGTGCGCAATATGAAAGCGTGACAAGTTAGGTATTTATTTACTCGGTGTAACATCATCTTTTACCTTATCCCTAAAAATTGGGCTAGCTTTACTGCTTTCTTATTTTGTCATTCATGAAACATGTTTTTGTTTTGAAAGCCAAAAAAAAAAAAAAAAACGTTAGAAAAATTTTGGCGCAAATACTGTTGGAAATGTGTCCGAAAAAATGGCCGCCACTTTATTCCCTAGGGTGTTTGTTAATAAAATATATATAATGTTTGGGGGTCCTGAGTAATTTTCAAGGAAGAAAATATAATTGTTACATGAAGGAGAGAAGTGCCAGAATAGGCGCGGTATGGAAGTGGTTAAAGTGCAACAATAAAAGTGAAAAATTCCTTGAAATTTCGTACCATGGGGGGGGGGGGGCAATTAGGGCCGCCATCAGGAATTATGGGGCCCCTTACACAGCTTCAGGCATGGGCCCCCTGGAGCAGAGAACAGGGGGGGGGGTGCTGCCGCCTGATATTGAGAAGGGGGGGGGCTGCCGCAATTTGATAAGCGGGGGGTTCCTTTACTAAAAAATACATATAGAAAAATATATATTAAAAAGGGTGGTAGCCATCCGGGGGCCCTGGGGACCACTGGGCCCTTTAATAAAAATAAACCTCTGGGCCCTTTAATGAAAAATAAATTAAAATATCTATATCTATATATATATATATATATATACAATAATAAAAAAGGGGGTTGCCTTGGGAGCTCTGGGCCCTTTAATAAAAAAAAAAATACCAAAAATCTAAAAAAAAATAACATGGGGTGGGAGCTGTGGTGGCTCAACGTGAATGGCACTGCGCTGACAAGCCGTTCACCTCTGCAGCCAAGGGTTCGGATCCCGGTCTCGGCTACATGTGAATTGAGTTTGGTGGTCTCAGCCCGGCTCCCGGTGGGTGTGCTATGCAAGGTACGCCTGTGCTTAGTACGCCCACCCCCCCCCAAAAAAAAACACCACACTTGCACACACATGAACGCACTTTGGCCATGAGGTCTCCTAAAATAAAGGGAGGCGAAGGACCTACACCGGGGGCATGGAGAAGGATGGCGATTGCAAGTCCAGCTCCTCTCTCTCGACTTCACGCACAAAATACACTTTAAAAAAGAAATTAAAGTAAAAAATAAAAAACCTGGGGAAAATATAAAATGTTTATAACATTTTTATAAGCAAAAAGGTTGTCATCTGGGGCCCTCTGGGAGCTTTCATAATTATATTATATATCACATGCTGACATTATACCCAGGGCCGCCATCAGGGGGGTACAGGCAGTACACCTGCAGGGCCGCCATTATTTTTTATATATTTTTTGGTTATTTTTTGTAACATATATATATATATATATATATATATATATATATATATATATATATATATATATATATATATATATATATATATATATATATGTTACAAAAATAACCAAAAAATATATAAAAATATATAATTTTTTTTTTTTTTTTTTTTTTAAAGGTGGGGGGTTGTCATCTGGAGCCCTGGGGATCTCCGGGCCACTGGGGACCTCCAGACCCCTAAAACAAAACATTGGCCCTTTAATAACAAAAAATATGGGGGGTTGCCACCCGGGGCCCTGGGGGCCTCTGGGCCCCTGGGGACCTCCGGACTGCTAAAAAAAAAAAAATTCCAAAAATTGGCTCTTTAATAAAAAATCCTACAAAAACCAACTAAAAAATATATATACAAAAAAAAAAAGAGGGGGGTTACCATCTGGGGGGCCTCCAGGCATCTGGGCACCTCCGGACCCCCGGGCCCCTTACAGGTGTACAGGGCCGCCATCAGGAATTTTGGGGCCCCTTACACAGCTTCAGGCATGGGCCCCCGGGGGGGGGGGGTGCTGCCGCATGAAATTGAGAAGCGGGGGGGGGGGGTGCTGCCGCAAATTGAGAAGCGGGGGGCCCTTTACAAAATGAAGAAATAAAGAAAAATATATATAAAAAAGGGGGGTAGCCATCCGGGGCCCTGGGGACCTCTGTGCTCTTTATAAAATAAAAAGAAAAAAGAGAGAAAATATATATATATTTTTTTTTTAAAATATAACATTTATCTAAAAAAATAAAAAAACAAGGGGGTTGCCTTCCAGGGCCCTGGGGACCTCTGGGCCCTTTAATAAAAAAAATATATAAAAAAAAATTCAAAAAAATAAACAATTATAAAAAAAAGGGGTTTGACACATGGGGCCCTGGGGACCTCTGGGCCCTTTAATAAAAAATAAAATAAAAATATATAAAAAAATATATATATTTTTTTAAATATATATATTTTTTGATAAAAAAAGGGCTTGCCATCTGGGGCCCTTAGTGGCCTCGGGGCCCTGGGGACCTTCGGAGCCATATAAAAAAAAAAAAAAATAAAAACATTTTTTTTTTTTTTTTAGGGTGGTTCCCATCCGTGCCCCTGGGGACCCCCGGGCCCCTTACAGGTGTAATGCCTGTACCCCCTAATGGCGGCCCTGCAGGTGTACTGCCTGTACCCCCCTGATGGCGGCCCTGGGTATAATGTCAGCATGTGAAAAATTACATTCTGAAGGAAAAAAGCCATTTAAAACTGACTCGCGGCTATAATGAATTGTCGGCTCCTGGCAATTGCAGAATTCATTCATTAAAAACACCAAAAAAAAAGCGTGGGGGTCCCCCCAAATTCAATAACCAGACCCTTTAGGTCTGGTATGGATATTAAGGGGAACCCCGCCGTAAATTTTTTAAAAAAATGACGTGGGGTTCCCCCCAAATATCCATAACCAGACCCTTCAGGTCTGGTGTGGAATTTAAGGGGAACTCCACCCCAAATTAAAAAAAAATGGCGTGGAGTCCCCCCTAAAATCCACACCAGACCCCTTATCCGAGCACGTTGACCTGGCCGGCCGCAGAAAAGAGGGGGGGACAGAGCGCGGCCCCCCCTCTCCTGAACCGCACCAGGCCACATGCCCTCAACATTGGGAGGGTGTTTTGGGGTGCCCCCCAAAACACCTTGTCCCCATGTTGATGAGGACAAGGGTCTCTTCCCCACAACCCTTGCCCGGTGGTTGTGGGGGTCTGCGGGCAGGAGGCTTATCTAAATCTGGAAGACCCCTTTAACAAAGGGGCCCCCCAGATCCCGCCCCCCCCCCTGTGTGAAATGGTAATGGGGTACCTTGTACCTCTACCATTTCACGAGAAAAAAAAATGTAAAGGGTTAAAAACGACAAGAGCCGGTTTTTGACAAGTCCTTTATTATCTTCTTTCTTCTTTCCTTCGGGTTTCTTCCTTCTTCTTCTTCCTCTGCTTCTGTCTTGGGTCTTCTATTCCCGCATCTTGCCCGGCGTGTTCTTCCATCTTCTTCTCCTTCCGCTGTCCTTCTCGTCCGCATCTTCTCCTTCTTCTTCGCCGGAGGCGCCACTTCCAATTGAAATCCCCGCTGTCTGCCGGACCACGCCCCCCCTCTGACGCCACGGGCAAGCTCTTAGGAAAGTCCCTGTGTGGTGCCTGTGCGTCAGAGGGGGGCGTGGTCACATGTTCCAGAAAGCGGGCAATTCAATTGGAAGCGGTGACTCTGGCAAAGAAAAAGCCGCGCACAAGCTTCAAATTGAATTGCCCGCCCTCTGACTTGTGACCACGCCCCCCTCTGACGCACTTGCAGCACACTCCTAAGAGCTTGCCCGTGGCGTCAGAGGGGGGCGTGGTCCGGCAGACAGCGGGGATTTCAATTGGAAGCGGCGCCTCCGGCGAAGAAGAAGAAGGAGAAGATGCGGACGAGAAGGACAGCGGAAGGAGAAGAAGATGGAAGAACACGCCGGGCAAGATGCGGGAATAGAAGACCCAAGACAGAAGCAGAGGAAGAAGAAGAAGATGGAGGAAGAAACCCGAAGGAAAGAAGAAAGAAGATAATAAAGGACTTGTCAAAAACTGGCTCTTGTCGTTTTTAACCCTTTACATTTTTTTTTCTCGTGAAATGGTAGAGGTACAAGGTACCCCATTACCATTTCACACAGGGGGGGGGTCGGGATCTGGGGGGCCCCTTTGTTAAAGGGGTCTTCCAGATTTCGATAAGCCTCCTGCCCGCAGACCCCCACAACCACCGGGCAAGGGTTGTGGGGAAGAGACCCTTGTCCTCATCAACATGGGGACAAGGTGTTTTGGGGGGCACCCCAAAACACCCTCCCAATGTTGAGGGCATGTGGCCTGGTGCGGTTCAGGAGAGGGGGGGCCGCGCTCTGTCCCCCCCTCTTTTCTGCGGCCGGCCAGGTCAACGTGCTCGGATAAGGGGTCTGGTGTGGATTTTAGGGGGGACTCCATGCCATTTTTTTTTGAATTTGGAGTGGAGTTCCCCTTAAATTCCACACCAGACCTGAAGGGTCTGGTTATGGATATTTGGGGGGAACCCCACGTCATTTTTTTTTTACAATTGACGGCGGGGTTCCCCTTAATATCCATACCAGACCTAAAGGGTCTGGTTATTGAATTTGGGGGGACCCCCACGCTTTTTTTTTTTCGTTTTTTTAATGAATGAATTCTCCTGCAATTGCCGGGAGCCGACAATTCATTATAGCCGCGAGTCAGTTTTAAACGGCTTTTTTCCTTTGAAAAATGACATTTTGGGCAGAGACAGTTCTAACCACGGGAAACATGCGATTTTTCACATGCTGACATTAGAGCCCCCCATAGTACGAAATTTAAAGAAAAATTACACTTTTATTATTGCACTTTTAGCATTATTAAAATCACTGCTCCCGAAAAAACGGCCGTTTTAAAAAAGAAAAAAAGCATTGGTACATGTCCCCTGGGGCAGGACTGAGGTCCCCAAACACTTTTTAGGACAAAACTTGCAGATTAGCCTTTAAAATTCACAATTAAGATTTCCCCCCATAGACTTATACAGGGAGTTCGGCGGCGGCTTTACTTATCAATCACATCGCGCTGCTGCTGCCGCCGGTTCATGCGCCTAATTAGGGCTTCATCCAGCGCACGTATTAAGGCATGTACCGGCGCAGCGCAGCTTCATTAGTAAATCAGCCCCTAAGTGTGTTAAGGGTGTTAAATAACTTCTGGGCGACAGCCCTCTCACCACACCAAGCCTGGAAAGTTATGAACCTCCACTCCGGCTGTCTCAGTCCTTCTGCCAGTCAGCACTGTCACGCTGCTCCACTTCGCAAGCAAACTGGACACCCACTTGGCTCCTTCAAGGGTCCTGGATCCTCAGACCCGATCACACTGCTTCTCCAGCGCACTGTGGTAAGGCAGAGTCAATGGATGTTGTTCTGCTCTGCATGATGTAGAGCCTCTTCTGAACACTCCTTCACAGATCCTTGCAGGCAGACTATGCGTCCAGAAGAGACAGAAAATGGCTGCACTCTGCCTTTTATTACCCACCCAGCATGCAGTTCAGCCACCTAGTGTTCATAGGTAAGTGAGTGAGCATTATGGGTAAGTGAGTCTTTTCACAAAATAAACATTTCCTGCTCTGCATGTGTAAGTTAGAATAGATCTCGTTCACATTGGTATTTGGCTCCCTCTAGTGGTATGCAATCTTTAGCATTACATGGCAAAAATACCAGTGCTACATACTCCCCCTGCTTTAAGTCTTTGGTCCCCAAAGATATTCAAAATCTTAGCTCTATTACACATTTTTGCCTCTAGGCGATTGCACAATACTGGCAGAGGAGCCTCCCACCAGTTCTCATGTGATGGGAGACTGTTCTGTGCACTCACAGCTGACAACGTAATGTCTGGTACAGATGTGTCAAGGGGTGGGTTGGCATTTCAGAATTTCTTTTGGCAGTAAACCGAGTCTGGTCGGAGCATTCACCCAGCACATCATAAGTTAATCTTTTGGGTGCATGAATCTCTCTTTTAACTCTTTGCCTCTTGGGTGTAGGCACTATCTTCGAGCAGGTACTATCCTCTCCCACTTCAGACTCTTGTACTTCAATGTCATTAAAAGACGAGTGATCCTCAGAGTGTCCATTTTGTGGCACAAATTCTGGGGCTTCTGGTCTAAGAATTCCATTGTCCTTTCTTCTTCTGTGGGTTGGACAGTTTACATCAACTCCTGGCATTTCAGGTGACCACAACCAGCTTATCTCCATCTCCTCCTCACTACCTTCTGTGGCAAGGGATTCAGATTGAGACCTAGTTACAGGTCGAGGTATAGCAGTAGACGTGGACGGTAGTTCCTGTCGTGGAGTTATTCGGACTGCTTCTGTTAGAGGTGATTCCGGTGCCATATTTTTAATGGTCCGGTACTCCCTTCCGGTTTGATCTGATATACCGGCAGTCCTGGAAGTCGTTTGCATACAATGTACGGCTGTGACTTCCAGTGATCAGCCAGCTTGTGTTTCCCTGTTATGCCCAGGTTTCTCAACAAGACACCAGGTTGTAGATCTTGAATCCGTACCTTGAGGTCAAAGTTCCTCTTGTTTCTACTTCCTCTCGTGTCCGATGTGGCTTGGGCTTTTTCATATGCGGTCTTCAAACTTCTCCGCAATCTGTCTACATACCCTCGGTGAGAAGTCTCTGAGGTGTGGTCCAGAGAAGTGCCAAAAGCCAAATCCACCGGTAGTCGGGCTTCTCGTCCAAACATCAGACAATAAGGCGAATACCCTGTAGCATCACTTACGGTGCTATTGTAGGCGTGTACCATGGCTGTGATGTGTTTACTCCACTGTTGTTTTTGTTCAGAGGCCAGAGTCCCCAACATGTTGAGAAGGGTTTGGTTAAACCTCTCTGGTTGAGGGTCCCCTTGTGGATGGTAGGGAGTAGTCCTGGATTTTTTATGCCTAGTAGATCCAACAGTCGTCTAATAAGGGTACTGTCGAAGTCTGATCTGAGTGGATTCGTTGAGGCAAGCCATAGTGAATGAAGAATTTTTCCACTAAGGTCTTCGCCACTGTAGATGCCTGCTGATCCCTGGTGGGAAATGCCTGAGCGTATCGGGTGAAGTGATCAGTGACTACCAGGATGTTTCCTTGACCACTCAGGTCAGATTCCAAACATAGGAAATCTATGCATACTAGATCCATTGGCCCTTGACTCTCTAAATGGCCCATTGGGGCAGCTCTCTGGGGTAAGGTCTTCCTTTGTATGCACCTGAGACAGGAATGACAGTAGCTCTCCACTTCAGTCCTCATGTATGGCCAATAGAACCTGTCCCTCACCAGCTGAAGAGTCCTTTCTGATTCCAGGTGGCCATGGTGATCATGCAGGGCAATTAATACTTTCTCTCTATGATTCTCTGGCAAAAACAACTGCCACTTCTCTTCAGAATCTTCACAGGGGCCCCTTCTGTACACCACTCCATGCTGCAGCTGCAACCAATCCCACTCTTTGCGTAGCAGGCAAGCTTCCTTCTGAGCGCTCTGGAGAAGTAGATCAGGGTGTTGGCTCTCCAAGGCCTTCAATACCAGGCCACAAAGGGGATCTTCCTGTTGGTCTCTCCGGAGGTCCTTCCTAGATAGCTTAGGTAGACCCTCCTCCACAATTTGAGTGACATTACAATAGCACTTAGGCACCCCCGCAGCGGACACTTCGACTTCTTCAGCCCTGGCTCCACCTTTCACTTGTTGTTCCGTCCCCTCACAAAGGGCTCTTACACCCTCAGGGGTAAGCTGGGTCCATCCTCCTGAGTGGTCCTGGGAACAGTGGGGCCTTCTGGACAGTGCATCGGCATCTCGATTCCCAACCCCTGGTCGATATTTCAGGCTGAAAGTAAATGCAGAGAGGGCAGCCAACCATCTATGGCCTGTGGCGTCCAATTTTGCTGTAGTGAGCAAGTATGTGAGAGGATTGTTGTCTGTCTTGATCACGAACTCGGCGCCATATAGATAGTCTTTTAATTTGTCTACTACCGCCCACTTCAAGGACAGAAACTCGAGCTTGTGAGTTGGGTAATTCCTCTCAGCAGGTGTCAGACTCCGGCTCACATAAGCAATAGATCGTAAATGTCTGTCGTACTCCTGATAAAGCACTCCACCCAGTCCATCTCGGCTGGCATCCACGTGCAGATCGTAGGGTCTGGTAGGGTCTGCATAGGCCAAGACCGGGGCAGTGGTAAGGCTCCACTTCAGCTGTCTAAAAGTCTCTTCGCATTGCGGAGTCCACTGGTCTTCGATGGACTCTTTCTTCTTCCTAGGTCCCTCATTTGGTTTTCCAGGTTTGTCCGAGTCTAAACCAGCTTCCTCTTGGTTCTTCAACAGCTCAGTGAGTGGATGAGCTATCTTGGCAAACCCTTCTACGTACCTACGGTAGTATGAACAGAACCCTAAAAATGACCTAAGCTTGGTCACATTCGTGGGTCTGGGCCAAGAGGTGACAGCTTACAGCTTCTGAGGGTCTGTGGCCACTCCTTCGGCGGACACAATGTGGCCCAGGTAACTCACTGAAGGTTGATAGAATTGGCACTTCTCCATGGAGAGCTTCAGGCCTTCATCATGAAGTCTCCTCAAGACTTTCTCCAGGCGCTCTTCATGCTCCTCCAATGTTCTGCCAAACACTATGACGTCATCCGAATATACCAGCACTTCAATCAGGTTCATGTCGCCTACAGTCTTCTCCATCAACCTCTGGAAAGTGGCTGGGGCTCCATACAGACCTTGTGGCATGCGATTGAATTCAAAGAATCCTACAGGAGTAATGAAAGCGGTGTTCTCCCTATCTTCGGGGTGCATGGGGATCTGGTAGTACCCACTTTTTAAATCCAGAACACTGAACCACTTTGCCCCCGACAGGCTCTGTAAAGCATCTTCTATTCGGGGTGTGGTGTATTGGTCGGGAATGGTCCTCCGGTTCAGTGTCCTATAGTCAATGCACAATCGTAATGACCCATTCTTCTTCCTCACTACCACTATTGGGGAAGCATATGGACTCCGGGACGCTCGGATGATTCCTGTCTTCTTCAACTCAGCCAGCTGTTCCCGCAGGTCTTCCAAGTCTCCCAATGGAATCCGCCTGACCCTCTCTCGGAAGGGTTTATCTTCCTCCAATCTAATCTTGTGTTCAGCACTTTTTGCAAGCCCCACATCAAACTTATTTTTTGAAAACGTAGTTCTCCATCTCAGGAGCTGGGTTTTTGCTCTTCTGAGCGCTCTGGAGAAGTAGATCAGGGTGTTGGCTCTCCAAGGCCTTCAATACCAGGCCACAAAGGGTATCTTCCTGTTGGTCTCTCCGGAGGTCCTTCCTAGATAGCTTAGGTAGACCCTCCTCCACAATTTGAGTGACATTACAATAGCACTTAGGCACCCCCGCAGCGGACACTTCGACTTCTTCAGCCCTGGCTCCACCTTTCACTTGTTGTTCCGTCCCCTCACAAAGGGCTCTTACACCCTCAGGGGTAAGCTGGGTCCATCCTCCTGAGTGGTCCTGGGAACAGTGGGACCTTCTGGACAGTGCATCGGCATCTCGATTCCCAACCCCTGGTCGATATTTCAGGCTGAAAGTAAATGCAGAGAGGGCAGCCAACCATCTATGGCCTGTGGCGTCCAATTTTGCTGTAGTGAGCAAGTATGTGAGAGGATTGTTGTCTGTCTTGATCACGAACTCGGCGCCATATAGATAGTCTTTTAATTTGTCTACTACCGCCCACTTCAAGGACAGAAACTCGAGCTTGTGAGTTGGGTAATTCCTCTCAGCAGGTGTCAGACTCCAGCTCACATAAGCAATAGATCGTAAATGTCTGTCATACTCCTGATAAAGCACTCCACCCAGTCCATCTCGGCTGGCATCCACGTGCAGATCGTAGGGTCTGGTAGGGTCTGCATAGGCCAAGACCGGGGCAGTGGTAAGGCTCCACTTCAGCTGTCTAAAAGTCTCTTCGCATTGCGGAGTCCACTGGTCTTCGATGGACTCTTTCTTCTTCCTAGGTCCCTCATTTGGTTTTCCAGGTTTGTCCGAGTCTAAACCAGCTTCCTCTTGGTTCTTCAACAGCTCAGTGAGTGGATGAGCTATCTTGGCAAACCCTTCTACGTACCTACGGTAGTATGAACAGAACCCTAAAAATGACCTAAGCTTGGTCACATTCGTGGGTCTGGGCCAAGAGGTGACAGCTTACAGCTTCTGAGGGTCTGTGGCCACTCCTTCGGCGGACACAATGTGGCCCAGGTAACTCACTGAAGGTTGATAGAATTGGCACTTCTCCATGGAGAGCTTCAGGCCTTCATCATGAAGTCTCCTCAAGACTTTCTCCAGGCGCTCTTCATGCTCCTCCAATGTTCTGCCAAACACTATGACGTCATCCGAATATACCAGCACTTCAATCAGGTTCATGTCGCCTACAGTCTTCTCCATCAACCTCTGGAAAGTGGCTGGGACTCCATACAGACCTTGTGGCATGCGATTGAATTCAAAGAATCCTACAGGAGTAATGAAAGCGGTGTTCTCCCTATCTTCGGGGTGCATGGGGATCTGGTAGTACCCACTTTTTAAATCCAGAACACTGAACCACTTTGCCCCCGACAGGCTCTGTAAAGCATCTTCTATTCGGGGTGTGGTGTATTGGTCGGGAATGGTCCTCCGGTTCAGTGTCCTATAGTCAATGCACAATCGTAATGACCCATTCTTCTTCCTCACTACCACTATTGGGGAAGCATATGGACTCCGGGACTCTCGGAAGATTCCTGTCTTCTTCAACTCAGCCAGCTGTTCCCGCAGGTCTTCCAAGTCTCCCAATGGAATCCACCTGACCCTCTCTCGGAAGGGTTTATCTTCCTCCAATCTAATCTTGTGTTCAGCACTTTTTGCAAGCCCCACATCAAACTTATTTTTTGAAAACGTAGTTCTCCATCTCAGGAGCTGGGTTTTTGCTCTCTCCATCCAATCAGGTGTTAGGGGGGGTGTTTTTCGGGTAGAACTCTTCCATAGGAATCTCTCCGTCTTGTCTTCCCACGATACCATACGATAAGACTGGGGTTGCTTGATTCACCTGCCCCAGCAACACTCTAGCTGGCATCTTCACAGGTGAGGTTGTGGTGTTCCGGACACTGACTGAGACCTTCCCCCCGTTCCGCTTCAGCGCCTTGGTCGATAACAATTCTGGGATTTGTTCCAACTCCTTATCTTCCTTCTCTCTATCCGTCTCAAGGACGATGAAAGGGCCAGGTTGTCTCCAAGTCAGTTTGATAGAAGCTTTCAGACAGACTACTTAACCTGGTTGCACAATCTTCTCACATCTGTCTAGGCGCCAGATTTTTCCCACTCCTTCGGCCGGGGCTTTCTGCTCATGCACTAGATTTTGGTACACTTGTGCTAGCATTGGGTGTACCTTCATGGCTGGAGTGCTCTGTACTTGGACAAGCGGTGTCAAAAGTCTTCGAACCAGATCGGTATTGGTCCCAATGATTAGAGAACTTCTTTCAGCCCCTGGGGGGCGGGGACACACCACTGCCAGGGTATCAAAGGTTTCGGCCTTTCTCACCACACTCGGGTCGAACGTGAGCTTAATGGGTAGGTAGCCGTCATAAGTGAAATTCTGGGTCCCTAGGCCCCATATCTCCAATTCCTCCAGCTTCTGCAGTGGCAAGTGTCTGAGATGTTTTTCATAAAAGTCACTGTAAAGTAAAGTCACTTGGGCTCCAGTTTCCAACAGGGCTTTAGTGTAAATCCCTTCCACTTGGATGGGGACAATTGGAGAAGGTCCCAGTAGCTCACGAGGGAATCCATGGGGAGTGGCAGGTTTAGCCTGTTTGGTAGTTTGCACTTTTACACCTCGCTTCTGTGGGCTCTTGCCCGGATTCGGCCTAAGTGTTTCCCCAGGGACCTGGTATGTATGAGGTTGTTTGGAGCTAGCTGTTGTAACAGGGCGCCCAGCTGGCTCCTTCACTGGGGCCCTCTGAAGTTTTCCGCCAGCTCTTGACGTTTTGTTTCAGGCTTGGGCATACTTGACAGTAGTGTCCAATTCCCCCGCAGTTGAAACAGGTCTTTGGCTTCGCCGGTTTCTCAGTCTGAGCAGCTGTAGGATCCATCTGGGTCTTAAGTGCCAGGACTTCCTCCCTCTGTGGTCCAACTAGCTTAGCAGTCAACAAGGCCATCATTTCCAACATCTCTTTCTGCATTTGAAACAGTTTTCCTAATTCAGACTGTGGCAGATGTTGTACAGGTAAGGACCAGGGCATTTGATCAGTGTTCACCGTCAGGACACTGGGTTCCTGGGAGCCCTGTAGAATTTCAGATTGATGCCCTTTGGTTCTTACTGTAGTGCTGGACTGAATTGTCCTTTGTTTCTTCTCCCTTTTCATATCCATCTTGGCTGCTTCATTAGTCTCTTCAATGAGCACCTCATCTGTAGTGAAAGGATCGTCCAAGTACTGCCTTAACTGGAACTTGATATAGTCACTTCTCAGTCCTGTAGCCACAGACCTCAGGAATTTCTTCTGGATCAGTTCAGCCCCAAAGTGTTCATCTGAATCTTCTCCTTTCGAGACAGACAACAGGCGGTCTTTCAATTCAATGGCCCTGAATAAGAAATTCTGGGGAGTCTCCTGACTGCTCTGTGCCATATTTATCAGTTGATGATATAGCTCAGCAGCATCTTCCTCTTTGTAGTAGCTCTTTAGTATTCTCCTGAGTTGTGCTAAAGTCAGTCCATTTTTCATTTCCAGCATGCCTCTGATACTTAGACCTGGACTAATGGCATTGACTACAGCCTCTACAATTTCGGATTCAAGATATCCTCTTTGGAGTCCCAGTTCAATCTGATGCAGAAGATTTGTATAGGACAGGTTGCCTTTCTGTTCCTTCTCTCCTATCTGACCTTCAATCTTGAAATCTTTCCGGATCGTCACCTCTGGCAAGTGGCTATGAGTGCGTCCCTATATGACTGAAGCAGGTCTTTGCTTTTGCTTACCACCGCTCGAGTCCTTGCATGGGACTCTTAACTCAATGTGTTCCGCGATCATGCCGGAGGTCTCCTTGAACATTTCTTGTATATTGTGGTACTGCCGTTTTAGGTCAGCTAGTTGTCGTTCCGACTGGGAACCTCTCCTGTGCGTGTCAACCACAGCCTCATCCTTCTCCAAAGGGTGCCTTGTACTGATTTTGGTTGGGGTTGACCCAAAACGAACTCCCAGCATTGTTGGCTTAACATGTCTAGAGTTGGCAGAGCTCCCTCCGAGCCCCTCTGGGTGCGTCAGGTAAAACTTGTTTTTTCCAGCTAGCTGCACACTCGAGCCTCTAAAGTTCTCCGGAATTCCCTTTCTCCATTCCAATAGGGCATAAGTGTGAGAGGTCCTGCAATCTGGTCTGACGGCGATCACCCAGGCCTTTCTATCTGGGGACAATGCCTTTACAATCTGGCTGACCTGTTCTTCCTCCCAAGCTTCTCCTGGGAGTGCGATTGCCACGCTCGCTTCTGAGCGGCGCCTTCTGCTTCACACCACCGGACCACTGTTACGGGGTCCATACTGGTGCCAAGAGGGTGGGCTTAATTCCAGAGTAACAGGATCCCGGACGAGCCCCCACGTGTAGAACTTACCCCCGAAGGAGCTGCTGGTAATTGATTGGGCCTGTACTCTGCTCTCCTACCCCCAAATAATTTGTCTCAACCCGCTTGACACAGCTGTGTAACAGTGTGGATGTGAAACTTTCACTAAACAGAAAAATCCCACATAACAATGTGTATATAGTGTACCTTTACCGTTATCTGGGCATCAGTTGTTCCACCTGTTAGAATAATGAACAAGCCTCACACCAATTGTGATCAACCAAAATGTAAGTTTACTGGAACTAGTAAAGACAGTAGTTTTGTAATAACTGTATCAACATACAAACTTACTATAATAGTGCAAAGAGTGTACACAAATTATTAACACTTAAAGGTTCCTTGAGGCTCTACTGCGGCGCGTCTCCAAGTGGGACTAGTGCTCAGAGTGACAATGCCTTGACACTGACCACCTTCCCACTTCCAGTACGGCCACACCAAACATACCAATGCAAAGATATCAACACAGCACAATACAATTTCTCAAGAGCTTCTCCTGAGGTATAAGGCAGCCTTTTCTCTTACTGCATCCAAAGCACAAACCCTCCCTGTGAAGAAGTGTAGTCTCTGGTCTTCTTTCTTCAGCTAGCTATTATACTGCAGTGTTTGTAATCCAATGGTTTAACAAGTAATGAAGTAACATAACTGAAGAGTAGTGATGAGCGGAATACGCCATATTCGATTTCGCGATATTTCACGAATATATAGAATTATATTTGCGAAATATTCGTAAATATCGAATATTCGTGATATTTTATCAAAAAAAAAATTTTGCGAAATTTCGCTAATGCGAATGCGAAATTGATTGCGAAATTCTCGTCAACACGCGAAAACGGAAATCATTTCCTGGATTACTAAACTAATATGCACTAAACACTAACTCTACTTACACAAACGTATATGACTAAACTAAAGCTATTTTTTTTTTTTTTTATACACAAAACACAGAAGGGCAGAGAAAGTATTCGCGAATATTCGTAATACGAATATTCGCATTGCGAATATTCCACAACATAAAAGGATCGCCTCAGCTACTCGGCCCAGGGTCTCTAATCATACCAGCAATGCTTTAGATGTCGATGGAGATCACTAGGATGTGATCTGTTTTAAAAATAAATTTGAAAAAATATGAATATTCGCAATAGCGAATATTCACCGCGATATTCGATTTATTCGCGAATACTCGAATATGCAATATTCGTAACGAATATTCGCAATGCGAATATTCGTGAGCAACACTGCTGAAGAGTTATAACAGTTCCTGCTGTAAAGCACACTTGTAGATGCCTTAGGTGTAGGTATACCTTAACTGTCAGTCAGCCCTCAATGGAGCATAGGCTTTTAGGCTTGATTGAACTCAGTCTATTTGAATGAGACCTCCCTGTAGGACTACAGGTCCCAGCAACTTTGTGAAATGAGTCTAAGTGTGTTAAGGGTGTTAAATAACTTCTGGGCGACAGCCCTCTCACCACACCAAGCCTGGAAAGTTGTGAACCTCCGCTCCAGCTGTCTCAGTCCTGCTGCCAGTCAGCACTGTCACGCTACTCCGCTCTGCAAGCAAACTGGTCACCCACTTGGCTCCGTCAAGGGTCCTGGATCCTCAGACCCGATCACACTGCTTCTCCAGCACACTGTGGTAAGGCAGAGTCAATAGATGTTGTTCTGCTCTGCACGATGTAGGCCCTCTTCTGAACACTCCTTCACAGATCCTTGCAGGCAGGCCATGCGTCCAGAAGAGACAGAAAATGGCTGCACTATGCCTTTATTACCCACCCAGCATGCAGTTCAGCCACCTAGTGTTCATGGGTAAGTGAGTGGGCATTATGGGTAAGTGAGTCTTTTCACAAAATAAACATTTCCTGCTCTGCATGTGTAAGTTAGAATAGATCTCGTTCACATTGGTATTTGGCTCCCTCTAGTGGTATGCAATCTTTAGCATTACATGGCAAAAATACCAGTGCTATATATATATATATATAGGGCCAGATTCAGGTAGATGAGAGTATCTTTCCTCTGGAGTAACGCTTCTCATTTACGTTACTCTGAAGACCCTTTCAGCGCAAGTCCTGTAATTCACATAGCAGTTGCGCGTAAACTTGCGCCAGAGTAACGATAATGCGCTGGCGTAACCCGACGCAAGTGGAAGTGGGTGTGATCATATGTAAATGATGGGCGGAGCCCAGCGCAGAGGCTTACGTTCAGCGCATCATCCACGGAGCATGCGCAGTGAGTGCGGCTCCACTCGCCCCCCTTGTGCGCATGCTCACAACTTCCGTCGGCACCACTTCCTGGGAAACGTCAGCGCAATGCGTTCCGCTGGGCGCTTAAAAGCGCTGGCGGAAACGCCATTCCGGCGCAAAAGTAGTTCCGCTTCCCCCCACCCCAGGGAAGATACTTTTGTGCTGTGATGGCTGCTCCCGCTACCCCCAGAGAGAGGAGGAACCTGAATTTTAATGCCCAGGAGGTCTCAGTGATCATTTCGGCAATGGAGAGGGATAATGAATTTCTCCATGGCAAAAAAAGCCGGAAGACCAGCCGGGAGAGGAAGCAGGGCATCCTGGAGTCGATTGCTGCCAGGGTCAATGTCCTGGGCTACTCCACCCGGACTGCTGGGGACATACAAAAAAAAATTAATGACCTGCGGCGCAAGGTGAGGGACAAGGTGGCCTCCATCAGGAGGTATGAGAGGGGCACAGGTGGTGGTCCCCCATGTCCTGTCACCCTAACCGCAGAGGAGGAGGTGGTTGCTCGCTGCCTGGAGAGGGAGCAGGTGGAGGGGGTCGCAGGCTATGACTCCGTGGAGGAAGGCACAAGGACAGGTAAGTGTTTTATAATCCCCTATTTGTTGTTTTGCATTTGGGGGGGGGAGGGTACATGTGCCAAGTGTGTGGGACCACCAACATGTGTCTGCTTTGTGTCATCCACAGATGACGGAGCTGGGCCATCATCTATCAGCGTGCATTCCACCCCATCCCCCCCACGCCATCGTGTGCCTGAGCCACTGGGTGGTGAAGAGGTTGTGGAGGAGGAGAGTGGCCACACCACACCTGCCGAGGTGGTTGTGGAGGATCCTGCTGTGGCAGAGCAGGACTTTTCATTAGTGTTGTCTGTCTCCTCCCCTTCTCCTGGGCCGTCTGTCGTCCCCTCCCCCATCCTTGGAAGCCCCTCAAGGGCGACTCCTTCCACCCGAGGACATCCATCTTCTGGCCCCAGGAAGGCGACCCAGAAGACCAGGGGGGTGTCTGATGGTATACAGGACCAGTTGGCGAGGGATCACGTCAGGCAGACGGAACAGATGGGGGCCATAGCGGTGCACTTGGAGAAAGTGTCTGACAGCCTGGGCTCCGTTGCCAACCTCAGCAACGCAGTGCAGGATGTCAGCTGCAACTGCGCTGCAGTGGTCACCACTTTGGGGGAGGTGCAGGGGGATATCCAGCACCTTACTGCAGCCGTCCAGGCCAACAGTGCTGCCATCCGGGACCAGGGGAGGCTGAGTCGGCGGGCCCAGCACTACCAGGTCACCCGTCAGCTCCGGATGCAGGCCCAGACCAACTCCTACCTTGGACGGATAGCCAGGGCCTTGGAGGGCACGCAGGCCACACCTGCCAGGAGTGGCCCACCTGGGGATCAGCCACCTCCAGATGCCCCCCCACCCCCACCCACTCCATCCAGGCAGCTGCGGAGCCAGAGAGGGGCCCCCAGAAGAAGCCCCCGGCATCCCCGATGAGGCCTTTTTTTTTTTTTATATTTTTGATTTGGACATACTCAGGTCATGAGTTTATTTTTTCTTTTGCTCAGGTTATGAGATTTTGTTTATTTTATTTATCAGGATATGATATTATTAATTTATTTTTGTACTGCACACGGTCAGGAGTGCAGGGGACAGTGTGAATGGTGTGTGAATGTGAGAGGGTGGCACTCCTGAAAGTAGGGGGTGTCACCCTCAGCCGTGGTGGTGAAGTTAACCCCACGGCTGTATGAATGACGTGTGAAAGGTGTGTGAATGGACAGTGACATCATTGGGGCCTTGACGCTGGCGTTACTGCTCCCAACTCCTACATGCTGGACTTGGGCTAATCCAATGCGATGTGCATGTGGTGTGTGTGATCTAGGGACATCAGTGGTGTACACGCGTGCACTGTCTGTGTGATTAATGTTTTGGGTTAGTGTCCAAAGATGCCTACGGCGAGGACCCTCCTGACTGCTCTTCCATCAGCAGACTGGGTGTCCTCTGGCAGGTGGGGACTGTGTGGGTCGGGGGTCAGGTCATCACGTATGTCAATATGCAGGCCTTTTTTCATAGCAAAGTTATGCAGAATGCAACATGCACCGATGATCTGACACACAAAGGTAGGGGAATACAATAGGGTCCCCCCAGACTTATCCAGGCATCGGAAACGGGACTTCAAGAGCCCAAATGTTTGCTCCACCACTGCACGGGTTTTGATGTGTGCTTCATTGTATTTTCTCTCTCCTCTGGTTTGGGGGTTCCGGAAAGGAGTCATTAGATGGGGTCCCAGTGCATATGCAGAGTCACCTGTAAGGTAAAAGACAGGAGAATGTTAGTCATGCATGTGCGATTTCTGTTGTGCATCACGGGAGGGGATAGTCATGCCTGACTCCCATGTCACTCACCAATCAGCCAGCTGTCCCCATACATGTTCTGGTTAAATTCTGCTGGGATGGGGCTCTGATTGTATATGTAGCTGTCATGGCTGGACCCGGGGTGTTTGGCACGGACGTGCCATATGAGGCGTTGGGCATCGGCTATCACCTGTACGTTGATGGAATGCCAATGCTTCCGATTGCGGTATATGTGCTCTGTGGCACTGGGGGGCTGTAGGGCCACATGTGTGCAATCAATGGCCCCCACAGTGCGTGGGAATCTGGCAATGTTGTAGAAATCTGTCATTGCCTTCTGCCGCAGCTCCTCAGTGGTGGGTCTGATGATTTGGTTGGACATGCGTCTGAGGATTGCAGGGACAACCTGGTGCACACATCTGCTCATGGAGGATTGTGACATCCCAGCCACCACTCCACTTGTACGCTGGAATTATCCACTGGCAGGGAAATGAAGTGTTGCCAGGACCTTCACCAGTGGCTGCACTGCTTGTGAGCGGTATGTCTTGCTGGTGATGTCATCCTGCAGGGTTGTGGTTAGTTCAAGTATTGTATCAGGGCTGAATCTGAAGAGGCGATACACCTCCTCCTCCCCCATGCCAAAGAGGTTCATACGAGTGCGGTATATCCTCTCACGTGGCCGCCTTCTTGGTTCCGGGGGACCCATCAGTAGTTCTAGGACCACAATTGCCCCTGGCATGTTGGCACACAGAGGTGTTGTCCTTGCAAGTGGGGGTGCTCAGCTAGCTCCTATCGTCGGTAACGCTGCTGTAGCTGCTCTCCTGCTGACCTGTGACCGTCTGGAGTAAAGATAAAGCAGCCTTTTGTAGAAATAACTTTGCGCCGGACGGACGAGATACGCGCGGCGCATGTAGCCAGCGTATGGTGCTAATCCGTTCGTGAATTGGGAAATCTCCCTCATTTGCATATTTGCAGGGGAAATCAATGGGCGCGACTGATGCGCCCAGCGAAAATAAGCGCTGACGATACTCTGGCGTCGGAACGTTCCGCCGGTCGCAAATGACCCGTTATTGGGCGCATCTAGTTTGGTGGGTACGGGCACATAGAAACGACGGCGCATCATCACAGTTACGCGGCGCATATCCAAATACTCCAGCGCAAGTGTTCGTGAATCTGGCCCATACTGTATATACCCCTGACAATGGAGATCAAATGCACAAATATGAAATATTCCATACAATGCACACGAAACACACAAACCTGAAATATTTCTGACAATGGGCATCAAACGCAAAAACATGAAATATTCCTGACAATGCACACAAAATGCACAAATATGAAATATTCCTGACAAATTTAATGCACACGAAACGCATTAACATGAAACATTCCTGGTAATGTACATGAAACGCACAAACATGATGAAAACCTTCTGTAATATTAGAAAAACAAGATGAAAAGATGACGTATTATTGAATAAATAGTAAAAAGATTGTATATTCACATATAGTATATAGGAGGCTTTGTTTTTTCTTTTTGCAAAATCCAAACCAATGTGTGTTCTAGAGGTTAAAATATATATCATTGACCCCCAATATCTGTATATATATATATATATATATATATATATATAGATATAGATAGATAGATAGATAGATATTGGGGGTCAATGATACTACTATTTAGTCAATATTACTTAATCTTTCATCATGTTTTTCTAATATTAGTTTTTTTTCTGTTACCTCCATGAGAGCTCATTCATATATATATTTTTTTTTAATTGAGCTTTTCTGTTACCTCCCTCCATGGGAGCTCTTATTTTCTTTGAACTGTCCAGCACCAGCACCACCATAAAATGGTATTGCCATCAAATTACGGTTTTATGCTATATAAAACAAGTGACCTACCTTGTGGCAGCACCGGCAGAGGCAGGCACTGTGACTGGAGTTGGCGGGCAAATGGGAGGTCTGGTCTAGCACGCGTTAGGCTGGCCTGGTTGCACTGCTCTTTTCCAGCCAGGTAACTGACTCCACCCCCCGAGAGCAGGCTGAGGCCGGGAGCTTGACTCGAGCACGTAGCCGACGCCGCACGGCCGCAGAGACTACAACTCCTATAATAATTAGCGACGCTGCGGTGGCTGGTTTACGCGACGTGCCGACATCACATGACAATAACAGCGAGTCATGATTCAGTCATTCAGCGCCGCGGACGGATCGTGGACAGCCGCGGCAACAATTGTTTGTTTCGGTTGTTTCTTACTCTTTTACTAGGGGGGGGCACTTGGGGGGGCACACAGTAAAATTGGGGGGGATGTGGCCCTCTCAGGCCCCACCCTAGTGACGCCCCTGCTGTTAATGCATTTGAGGTAGCGCGATTTATTTTTACATATGTTTATTTCTTGTATTTATTGTTTACATGCAAATCGCAGCACCTGGGGTGAGCACATTGTTACTACGTTGTAGTTCCCCTTTTGTTTTCTTTTGTTAATTTTAGCACAGTTTCTTTCCTTTTTTCCATAGTGAATGCAGGGTCCTGGGTTTAGAAAAACTTCAAAATAGTAAAAACTGTAATCAGGCAGCTCTTATTAAAAAAAAACAAAAAAAAACATGCTATGTCTCACAATTTTTTAGCACACAGAAATAAAATATAAACTTTAAAATTTGCAATAAATAAAAATGCTGAGACTTTGCTAACTTAATTTAATTGATGCCATCTCTGCTTTCAGCCAATGGAGATCACAGAAACCCCTAGGTAGACTGGTGCCACCAGTTCTCTACCACTTAATTTACTGATCTTTTCCAGTTATCTACACTGATGTAACCTAATATAGTCCTAAATTTGCAAACAAGAAGGAGGAAAGTGGCAGCAGACGGGGAAGGGAAGTAAGAGCAGGTGGCATACTAATAGAAACCTTCCCTATATAGCAAAATAGAAAATAAAAATAAAAACTTACAAGCCTTAAAAAATAAAAAAGGTAAACTTGTACTGATGGTTGCTTCCTCAACCTGCAATGCAATGTGCTTTTGCTACTGATAAGCAGTGGGCTGTCTGACAGCCCTGTATTTAAAAATAAATGTAATCTATGATCATCTAACAGTTTATACAGTATATAAAAGCCTTACCGTATTTGCTGGTTTAATTTATTTATATTCCAGATGAACAATATCACTTTATATAAACAAGATTTTTACTAAACTAAGGAAGGAGAACAAGAAAGTGCATTTATATTGTCAATAAATGTACATGAGTTTTTATTAACAAAACAATTTCTTCTCTATACTATTACTATGTCTATGGGCTTCTAGTATGCTTTCACTAAAAATAAAGGCCCAGATTCACAGAGCGATTACGCCTGCGCAACAGGAGATGCGCGTGCGTAAGTCGAAATGTGCGCGTGCGTTTCGATGCACGGCATCCCCAGAACGAGATACGAAAAAAATCTACTTTTTTTTGTTTCAGCGTAATTTCGTTAGACTGGCGCATCCGTCCGCGCAAAAGTGCGCTAGACACACCATTGATTTGCTAGTCAAATATGCTAATGAGGGACTGGGGATCCACAAAACAACGTTGGGGCAGCGCAGGCGACGCAGTGTGCGCAACAGCAAAATTACCTGTCTAAAATTAGACCATATAAAAGCTGGTCTAAAAAGAGAAAAAAAGTCTACTTGTTAGATAAAGCAACACTGTTAGTGAGGAGCTCAGCAGTCACACGTGTTGCACAGCAATCTGTATGCCAACATGCCAGGGGCATCGTCGCACATAGCTATACTACTGACTTTAGATGAACAAAGAAGGATGAGGGCACGGAGGATGGCATGGAGGATGGCACGGGAGAGGATATACCGCACCCGCATAGACCTGTTTGGCATGAGTGATTCTGAGGTGTTTCGCATCTTCAGATTGACCCCTCATGTCATCCTGGAATTAACCACAACCCTGCAGGAGGACATCACCAGTCCAACACACCGCTCACATGCAGTGCAGCCACTGGTCAAGGTACTGGCAACACTCCATGTCCTTGCCAGTGGCTCTTTTCAGCGTACAAGTGGAGTGGTGGCTGGGATGTCACAATCCTCCATGAGCAGATGTGTGCACCAGGTTGTCCCTGCAATCCTCAGACGCATGGCCAACCAAATCATCAAACCCACCACTGAGGAGCTGCGGCTGAAGGCAATGACAGATTTCTACAGAATTGCCAGATTCCCACGCACTGTGGGGGCCATTGATTGCACACATGTGGCACTCCAGCCCCCCCAGGAGACAGAGCACATGTACCGCAATCGGAAGCATTGGCATTCCATCAATGTACAGGTGATAGTCGATGCCCAAGGCCTCATATGGCACGTCCGTGCCAAACACCCAGGGTCCAGCCATGACAGCTACATATACAATCAATGCCACATCCGAATGGAATTCGATCAGAACGTGTATGGGGACACCTGGCTGGTTGGTGAGTGACATGGGTGGCAGGCATGACTATCCCCTCCCATGATGCACACATCACAAGGGGCACATGCATGACTAACATCCTCCTGTCTTTTCCCTTACAGGTGACTCTGCATATCCACCCCATCTCATGACTCCTATCCAGAACCCCCAAACCCCAGGAGAGGAAAGATACAATCAAGCACATGCCCAAACACGAGCAGTGGTGGAGCGCACCTTTGGCCTACTAAAGTCATGTTTCCAATGCCTGGATAAGTCTGGGGGTACCCTCTTGTATTCCCCAAACTTTGTGTGCCAGATCATCGGTGCATGTTGCATGCTGCACAACTTCGCAAGTAAGAAAGGGCCTGCAGATTGACCTACGTGATGACCTGACCCCTGAACCAGACAATCCCCCCCTAACCGAGGCTACCCCGTCTTCTGAGGGTAGAGCAGCCAGGAGACAGCTCACATTGGGCATCTTTGCACGTTAAACATACACATTAATCATGGCACAATGAGAATGCATGCATGCACAACACTGTGGTCCCTAGCACACACACCCCACATCCACATCAAATTGGATTGGCACCAGTCCACCATGCAGGACTTGTGAGCAGCAACGCCACGCCAAGGCTCCAATTATGTCACTGTACATTCATACACCATTCACACGGACCTGGGGATCACTTCTCCCTGGTCCTGGGGAACCCTTCTCCACCAAAATTAAGGGTGACACCCCTTTTCTGGCAGGAATGTCACCCCCACATTCACACAGCATTCACAACCCAAAAAAAAAAAAAATTACCTGCAAAAGCAAAAAATTTCCAGCAAAAAAAAAAAGGGGGAAAAACAAATTATTGCCCTTTGCGTGAGCCACGCCTGGGGCGCCCCCGGCCACGGCCCTGGCTTCTCAGGGGAGACTCATGGGGGAGGGGTAAAACCGGGGAAGGAGGAGCAGCCCCTGATCTCTGCCCACCTGGCGGTCTGCCCTCCAAGGCCACGGCTATTCTGTCCAGGGCAGCACAAAGTGTTTTGCCGTGTTGGCCTGGATAGCCAGGATAAGGGCCCTCACATCCTGCCCAACGCCTGCTGATGTCGTCTGCAGTTCGTTTAGGCAGGTTGTGAAAGCCCGGGAGTGGGAGTCCAGGTTCCCCAGCGTATCCTTGATGGAGGACAGGCTCTCCTCCATCCGCACCAATGTCTGGCTGACCTGTCCCAGATGGCGGGTCTGGAGGAACTGGTCCCTTCTCAGAGTGGCGGGCAGGAGATCGGCCAACCCCCTGGTGGTCTGGGATGAAATCCTGCCTCCAGCTGATGCTTGTGGCTGGGGAGAAGGGGAGGCCCTTGTGAGGGGAGCCATGTTGGGGGAGGAGGGGGGGGCTCCCCCTTAGGGAGGCCTGCCTGCTGCCAGCCAGAGGGGAAGAGTCCTCAAAAACCAAACGTCCAGTGCCTGACATGGACTCCTCCTCCTCATGATTCTCCCCCTCCTCATGATTCTCCTGCTCCTCTTGAACCTTCTCCGCGGACTCCGGCCTTGTTGGGGGGCCTCATTAGGCTGCTGTCCTGGGGTTGGTGCGGTCAGGCCAGATGGCCCTGCACCCTCCTGCACATCTGTGGATGACACAAAACATTCACAGGTTGGAGGAGCCACACACTTGCCACATATTCCCTTTCACCCCCTCCCCCACACATGCTACACACCTGATATTAGAAAAAAAACTTACCTGGCACCACAGGCTCCGGACTTGAGTCAAAGCCGGGCAGGCCCTCAACTTCATGCCGATGAAAGGTCAGGGCCAACCGCACGCTCCTCCGCTGTCAGCCTAATACGGCATGGGCATGCATTCTGGCCAGCTTCTGTTTGACCAGACGCCGGAGGTCATTGATTTTTTTGTCAATCCCAGACCGGGTCCGTGTCTCCCCCTGCCCCGCTGAATTGACCTGCTCAGTGATCCTATCCAAAATCTCCCTCCTCCTGGCCGGGGTGGTGTTGGCACTCTCTGGGCCGTGGAGGTAACGCCCATACTCGCTAATGGCCCGGGCAAGAATTTGTTTTTCCACAACTGTAAAATTGAGCTTTCGTTTTCTCTCTGTCATCCTTCCAAAAAAACTCACTCCCAGTCAACAAAATTCACTCACACAAACAAGCACAACCAATCAAGCAAAAAACACACACAGAGAGAAAACTACTCAGCAATAAACAGTCACAAAAAAACAAAACAAAAAAACAGCAAGAAAACAAACAAACACAAATATATCAATCAAACAAACAGTCTCTCAAACACTTATCAAAAAACACTTTCAAAAATCTACTAACAAACACTTGATCACACAGAACACTAATCTGACAACTACAAAACACACCGCAACGAACAACAGGACAAAAGGACTTGGTTAAATGGGAAGGGACAAAGGGATGTACTTTTGCAATGCAAGTGCGTTTGTGTGTGTCTATTTATGCTGTTTGCGTAGTTCACAACGTTGCCCTAGTCCATTTCCAATTTCACTGATTGCGCCGCTCCCGAGTTGTGAGCATGCGCACAGTGGAGCTGACATGGTCTCCTTCAAGCGCGCATGCGCGAGCCGGCCGGCCCTTCATTTGCATGGGGTCACAGCTCATTTCAATGTAACACGCCCACGTCCTTCCCAATTTGTATTACTCCTCCTTACGCCTCTGAAAAAATGTTACGCATGCGCAATTTCCTGCGCAAAAGCTACGAGAATAGGGTGATTACGCGGCAAAATTGCGCAAGTCTAACGTAAAGGCGGTGCGCTACGCCGGTCCAATAATGCGCAGATGTACCTGAATCTGGGCCAAAGCTTTTAAAAAGGCATCATCACAAACTGGTGTGGTGTGCTTTGCAAATAATTCAGATCAAACCCCTTTACAAATATTGCCTTTAATAATTCAAATACCAGGTTTTCCCTAAAGCGCGACTTTACCCGTAACAACTTATATAGAATAATGTTCTTTAGCAAGGAACATATTTTCCACATTAATAATTATGCCATTTTGTTGAAGTCTAGAGCTGCTGATCAGCAGTAAATCTTTAGGCTGTCAGCAGGTCAGCTTCTAGTGGCTCTGATTGATTTTCAGCAAAGTGCATAAAAATAGAGAGCAACTGAGCATTTGCAGATCAGGGTGAGACAGTTTGTACACACGGTCGGAATTTCTGACAACAAATGTTCGTTGTGAGCTTGTTGTCAGAAAATCCGACCATGTGTACAATACCTGTCGCCGAGAATGTGTTTCCAGCACAACGGCATCGCGTTGATTCTCGGCGACATGGTGCCGACATCTCGCACTCGCTGGAATAGAAAAAGCACATTCCAGCGAGCGCGTCATAGAAGCGACGGGGATCCGACTTGGATTCCCGCCAATTCTAGCCACGGCGTTTGGTATGAATCATGAGAGAGAACTCCACGCCAAATTATAAATAAAAAAAACGGCATGGGTTCTCCCCCAGGGGCATACCAGGCCCTTAGGTCTGGTATGGATTGTAAGGAGAACCCCTACACCGAAAAAACATTGTGGGGGTCCCCCCACAACCTATACCAGACCCGTATCCAAGCACGTCGCCCGGCCGGTCAGGAAAGGAGTGGGGATGAGCGAGCGACCCCCCTCCTGAGCCGTACCAGGCCGCATGCCCTCAACATGGGGGGGTCGGGATGCTCTGGGTCAGGGGGCGCCCTTCGGCCCCCCCACCCCAAAGTACTCTGTCACCATGTTGATAAGGACAGGGGCTCTTCCTGACAACCCTGGCCGTTGGTTGTCGGGGGCTGCGGGTGGGGGGCTTATCGGAATCTGGGATATCTTATTAAAGGGTGCCCCCAGATACCGGCCCCCAACCCTACATCATACCCCTACCCATTCACCTGGAGGCAAAGTGTCAATAAAATAAACACACAACACAGGGTTTTAAAATAATTTATTAGTCAGCTCCGGGGGGTCTTCTCCGCTCTCCGGGGGGTCTTCTTCCATCTTCTCTGCTCTCCGCTGTCATCTCGACGCTCCCCGGTTCTTCTCCCGCCTGCTCTCCAGTGCCTTCTTCGGGGCTGGACCGCCGCTATCTTCTTTTTAGCTCTCTTACTAGCGGTGGCACAGCCCACTCTTCTTTGCCGTCTTCTGCCTTCTTCTTTTCTCTTTATGTTGACGCAACGCTTCCTCCCGCTGTAATGCCGATTTATATAGGCCTCTTATGATGTCACAGTCCCACAAGACCCTGACAACCAATGGCCAGGGTTGTCGGGAAGAGGCCCTGTCCTTATCAACATGCCCCAGAGCACCCAACCCCCCCATGTTGAGGGCATGCGGCCTGGTACGGCTCAGGAGGGGGGGTACTCGCTCGTCCCCACTCCTTTCCTGACCGGCCGGGTGGCATGCTTGGATACGTGTCTGGTATGGATTGTGGGGGGACCCCCACAACGTTTTTTCGGCATAGGGAATTCTCCTTACTATCCATACCAGACCTAAGGGCCTGGTATGCCCCTGGGGGGAACCCATGCCGGTTTTTTATTTAAAATTTGGCGTGGAGTTCCCCCTCATGATTCATACCAAACGCCGCGGCTAGAATTGGCGGGAATCCAAGTCGGATCCCCGTCGCTTCTATTATGGCTTTTTCCCCATTGCGGCGAGCCGGCTCGGCCCTAGCGCCTGTGACGGGGCTTGTAGGTGGTCAATCTCGCAGAGAAAGGGAGCGAAATTGACACAATATCACGGTTACCAACAGTATGCTCCATTGGACACTTGCTGTGGGAATTTCCGACAACAAATATTTGATAGCTGGTGTCGGAAATCATTTTGACGCAATTTCTCGGCTCATCGTAGTGTTGTACGTGACTGCGTTCTTGAAGTTCGGAATTTCCGACAACATTTGTGTGACCGTGTGTATGCAAGACAAGTTTGAGCGAACAATCCGTCGGAAAAAAAAATCTGCGGTTTTAATGTCGGAATGTCCGATCGTGTGTATGCGGCATATTATTTGATTTTAAAAAGTATAGGCCTTATTTTTTATGTTTTACATTTTAATTAGGCACGATCACAAACTGGTGTGGTGTTTTTTGCAAATAATTCAGATCAAACACATTTACAAATATTGCTTTAATAATGGAATGCCTAGAGGGATATTATGAAATACCTAAACAGGAGAGAATTGCTTCACCAGCACTTGCCGAGGAAATTACTCCATCAGATATAAACACTTATATAAAAAAAACTAGCTGAAGCCTACAGATCTTTGAACATCATAAATGTCAGCAGAAACCAACATGTAATAGGTACGGGGACAGTGGCAAAAACTAATCATTTAACTGCCAAAGAAATTCCAATAGCTTCATCAAACTTAAATACTGCCCAACAAAAAGCAAAATGGAATCTAATAAACTTGATAGTGGAGGAAAGAACTTTTCCAATTACCTAGAAGTGTTTTAAAGTAATGCTTGACTTTTTGGCAAGCGCTCTTCAGATAAGATTGAGGGAAACCGTGCAAGGAGAAGTTAACAAAGTCAGACATAAACAAAGTAATTAAAGACCTGAACGCTATGACTAAATCGCTCAATATAAAATTGATGGCAGTATTAAAAATTATACTATTAGCTGTAAAAACAACACAAACATTTGTGAATAACTCAATTAAGTGTTATAACTAGAAATACAGTATTAAAATGAACATAAGTATTCCAAAATTATTTCAAAATAAAGACCATGGAGTTTTTCCCAATATTTTTTACTATTATTATTGTTTTAGAAAAATCTGTAAAAGGTAAATTGACAGGACACAATAAGGGTATGATGATTGGTTTGTGCAAAAGTTATAGTAACTACAAAATAGGGGAAAGCTTTAGGGACCTTTTTTTATTATTATTGTTCTTTCTAGTAATGGCGCGAATCAGCAATTTTTAGCGGGACTTTAATGTTGCGGTGGACAAATCTGACCCTAAGTGACACTTTTTAGCAACCAGTGACACCAATACAGTGATCAGTGCTATAAAAATTCACTGAAAACTGTATAACTGGCACTGGCAGGGAAGGGGTTAACACTAGGGGTGATTAAAGGGTTAAGTGTTCCCTAGGGAGCAGCTTTCTAACTGTCAGGGGGACGACTGACTGGGAGTAGAGAGAGATCGTTGTTCCTGATCACTAGGAACAGCTGATCTCTCTCTCCTCCCCTGTCAGAATGGGGATCCGACCCGTTGTGCTCTTGTTCACCGTGATTATGGGTGACCGGCGGGCATCGAGTTTTCCGGACCCGCAAGCGAGCCTCCATGGCATCTAATGCACTGACCAACGTAGATGTATGCTGGTTCAGGGAGCCGGGCCTCCCTGCTGCAGTATATGTACAGTGGGTGGTCCAGAAGTGGTTAAATTGGTGTTAAGTGCAGCTGCCCCCCTAATTTATGTGCCCGGACCCTAATCTACATGCAGGGGCGTCGGACCCATAGATTCCAATGTTTTTTTTTATTTTTTTAGAAGAACATGGTTAGAGCCAAAGGCTAAAATGTCCTGTGATCAAGTTAGGACTTGGAGCACCGTTCAAAGCTGGAGGATAACAGGTGTCTCTACCGGCATCCAGAAAGAGGGAGCAGGCATCAGGTACTAATCCAGAAGCGTGGACATATGAGGAGTATGATGCCGCTCAAAACCAACCTCGTGCATCAGATTTGGATATGGCTGTGTATGGCCTCAGCCAGCTTTCCCCAGCCATGCTCCCTGACATGCCCCTAACGGGGCTTGGTCACAGAGCCATGCACATACACAGCCATATCGATATCTGAAGCATGGGGTAGGATTCGAGCGGCATCTTACCCCACATATGCTAAAATTACCTAATTGGGTTAAAGTGGATGTAAACCCTCCCCTATACCCAGTAAAGTGAACAGCCTTAGATTATATACAAAGATAAAACAAATCTCCCTACATAAGTTTTACATTTATATCTGCTGTCTTTAGCTTTCTACATTCTTTAGAAAGTGCACCTCTTGTTAGAAATGTACTTCCTGTTTCAGCAGTGGGAGGGGAGTCTGGGCATACACTGTGTGTGAGCTGATTGGTGGAAAGGCACACACCCCCTCCACATAAGCAGTAGAATGAAGAAACTTGCAGAGCTGTACTGTGACTAGACAAGTTCTCTGCTAATCGATCTCTAAGTTACCTCCCCAAAACAAATGTTCAGCTGCTTTTATTTTCCTGTGTGGAGAGCTTGTCAGAAGTTGAGATAAAGGGGGGATAAGTTATAAAGGGGTATTATGGCTTTTAAAAGCCTCAGATATACATTTTTTTTTAAAAAAATTTTAGGGAAGGGTGGCGGGGTAAATGGAGCGATGAGTGATAAGAGCGATAAGTTATAAAGGGACAAAATGGCTTTTTAGAAGCCTCTTAAAGTGCCTTGCGAAAGTTTTCGGCCCCCTTGAACTTTGCGACCTTTTGCCACATTTCAGGCTTCAAACATAAAGATATAAAACTGTAATTGTTTGTGAAGAATCAACAACAAGTGGGACACATTTATGAAGTGGAACGAAATTTATTGGATATTTCAAACTTTGTTAACAAATAAAAAACTGAAAAATTGGGCGTGCAAAATTATTCAGCCCCTTTACTTTTAGTGCAGCAAACTCCCTCCAGAAGTTCAGTGAGGATCTCTGAATTATCCAATGTTGACCTAAATGACTTATGATGATAAATAGAATCCACCTGTGTGTAATCAAGTCTCCCTATAAATGCACCTGCACTGTGATAGTCTCAGAGGTCCGTTTAAAGCGCAGAGAGCATCATGAAGAACAATGAACACACCAGGCAGGTCCGAGATACTGTTGTGGAGAAGTTTAAAGCCGGATTTGGATACAAAAAGATTTCCCAAGCTTTAAACATCCCAAGGAGCACTGTGCAAGCGATAATATTGAAATGGAAAGAGTATTAGACCACTGCAAATCTACAAAGACCTGGCCGTCCCTCTAAACTTTCAGCTCATACAAGAAGAAGACTGATCAGAGATGCAGCCAAGAGGCCCATGATCACTCTGGATGAACTGCAGAGATCTACAGCTGAGGTGGGAGACTCTGTCCATAGGACAACAATCAGTCGTATACTGCACAAATCTGGCCTTTATGGAAGAGTGGCAAGAAGAAAGCCATTTCTTAAAGATATCCATAAAAAGTGTCGTTTAAAGTTTGCCACAAGCCACCTGGGAGACACACCAAACATGTGGAAGAAGGTGCTCTGGTCAGATGAAACCAAAATCAAACTTTTTGGCAACAATGCAAAACGTTATGTTTGGTGTAAAAGCAACACAGCTCATCACCCTGAACACACCATGCCCACTGTCAAACATGGTGGTAGCAGCAACATGTTTTGGGCCTGCTTTTCTTCAGCAGGGACAGGGAAGATGGTTAAAATTGATGGTAAGATGGATGGAGCCAAATACAGGACCATTCTGGAAGAAAACCTGATGGAGTCTGCAAATGACCTGAGACGGGGACGGAGATTTGTCTTCCAACAAGACAATGATCCAAAACATAAAGCAAAATCTACAATGGAATGGTTCACAAATAAACATATCCAGGTGTTAGAATGGCCAAGTCAAAGTCCAGACCTGAATCGAATCGAGAATCTGTGGAAAGAACTGAAAACTGCTGTTCACAAACGCTCTCCATCCAACCTCACTGAGCTTGATGTGCAAACATACCCCAAGCGACTTACAGCTGTAATCGCAGCAAAAGGTGGTGCTACAAAGTATTAACTTAAGGGGGCTGAATAATTTTGAACGCCCAATTTTTCAGTTTTTTATTTGTTAAAAAAGTTTGAAATATTCAATAAATTTCGTTCCACTTCCTGATTGTGTCCCACTTGTTGTTGATTCTTCACAAAAAATTACAGTTTTATATCTTTATGTTTGAAGCCTGAAATGTGGCAAAAGGTCACAAAGTTCAAGGGGCCGAATACTTTCGCAAGGCACTGTATATAAGGTTTTTTTTTCTATAGGGGGGTGGGAGAGAGTCACAGGGAATAAGTGGGGGTGAGGGGGACAATTCCTTTTTTTTTTCTTTTCTCTTTCCCTTTCTTTTCTTTTTTTTCCTTCTTTTAGGGAAGGGGGTGTAAAGGATATAGATGTAATATATAATATGTTTACATTATTATAATGTTTATTTTTGGAATTGTTGTTGAAAAATAATAAAATGTTGATTAAAAAAAAAAGAAGTTATGCTGATAACAAAGGAACGGAGCACCAAAAAAATACAGGACATAGGGCTTTGGAGAGAGATAAGTAACACTATAGATATATGGTCAGATTTCATGAATGGGGTTTACATCCACTTTAAACAAATCAGAAATGTGTCCTTTAAATGTAAAACAAAAATTGCAATGGCATACTACAAGAACACATCACTGTAATTTATCTAGGAGATAAATCCTGTTTGTCTTGAATAGATTTTTTTTTAAAACATAAAAATATGTGTTAGAGCTGAATAAATCCATCTCTTACTTTGCTAGAGATAATACCAATAATTAAAATAAAGACGTTCATTATTATTATTCTTAGCAAAAAAATGTACCCCTATTATTCCCAAAATAATGTTTTTTTGAACAGTAGATGAAATAACACTTAGCTATTTATGTGGAAGTAAGCAAACTTAAATATAATAATTTACACATTGCAGACAAAAACAGCAAGCTGGCATCACAGTACACATGTGAGTACACATTTATTTTAATTCCTGGGTCAGAACACCCCTGACAGAAAAACACTTACAAAAACAATTACTACAGTATGTAAAAAATGTAAGACACATATAAACCCTTGTATTCTCCAAAATGAGAAGAACGGTTTGGTGTGATTCCAATTTATTCTTGGCTGGCTAATCAAATAAACATATGTCTTATCTATATTTAAAGTGACTTATTTTTAATGAAATCTTCCAGCATAAGGTTAACATTCTTTTATCTAAATTGTTTTACCAAATCATAGCTTACTTTCATACAAAATTGGTATGGAGGGCAGAGGGGCATATATCCTCTGGGCCAGTACAAATATGAATACCGTATATGTTGGGCTGGTGGCCCTAAATAGAGATAGTTACCATTCGGGAAACACAGCAAACACAGCAAAAATTACAGTCAATGCAAGATAATGAGTATTACAAAGTGCCTGTTCCTATTGTAAACTTGTGATCACTAGGGATTAGCGAACACCCCCGCGTTCGGTTCGCACCAGAACCGTCGAACAGACCGACCGTTCGCGCGAACATTTAGAACCCCATTGAAGTCTATGGGACTCGAACGTTCGAATTCAAAAACGATCATTTTAAAACCAATATTCAAGTTATTGTTGGAAAACGTCTTTGAGAACCCGGGTCTTTCCCCAGGTTACATGTATCAATGGAAAAAAGTTTAAAAAACTGTCGTTTTTCAGGAGCAGGACTCCTGAAAAATTGACGTTTTTAAAACTTTTTTTCCCATTGATACATGTTCCCTCGGGCAAGACCCGGGTTCTCAAAGACGTTTTCACAGGCAAACTATAGACACCCAGCAGGTACAATATTTAAAGGAATTTTTCATTTTTTTTTTAAGTTAAGCATCATTAAAATCACTGCTCCAGGAGCAGTGATTTTATTGATGCTTAAATTAAAAAAAAGAAAAATTCCTTTAAATATTGTACCTGCTGGGTGTCTATACCTGTGATAACGTCTTTAACCACTTAAGACCCGGACCAATACGCTGGTAAATGACCCAAGGTGTTTTTGCGATTCGGCACTGCGTCGCTTTAACAGACAATTGCGCGGTCGTGCGACGTGGCTCCCAAACAAAATTTGCGTCCTTTTCTTCCCACAAATAGAGCTTTCTTTTGGTGGTATTTGATCACCTCTGCGATTTTTATTTTTTGCGCTATATACAAAAATAGAGCGACATTTTTGAAAAAAAAAACACTATTTTTTACTTTTTGTTAAAAAAAAATCAAATAAACTAAATTTTAGTCAAACATTTAGGCCAAAATTTATTTAGCCACATGTCTTTAGTAAAAAAAAAATCGCAATAAAAAAAAATAGCTACCTAGCGGGAACAGCGGCACTAATACAGCGATCAGAAAAATGATCGCTTAGTGACGCTGGCAATAGGGAGTGAAAGGGTTAACTAGGGCGGTGATCAGGGGGTTAAAACTTTATTAGGGGGGGTGGGGGGGCTATCCTGAACCTAACACTAACTGTTTTTTACACTGCCTGTCACACTGACACTAAATGCAGTGATTAAATCACTGCATTCAGTGACACTGTGACAGGGGGGTGGGGGGGGGCGATCACAAGGGGTTAATATGCCTATGTGAGTGTGTGTCAGTGTTGTATTGGTGCACACTTACTTGTGATGTCTTCTCTCATCAGCAGCGCTGGGAAACAGCGCTGCGATGAGAGAATACATCATTTCCTCCTTCCTGTGTAAACACAGGAGGAGGAAGTGACAGGCTGGGAGCGCGCTCCCATTGGCTGGGAGCGATCGCGGGGGGGGCAGATTTATCACGGACATCCGCCCGCAGATCCCGGATCGCTCCCAGAGGTAGGGGGACCCCCCGATGGGACCCCCGAACCGCACTCAGGCGGGGACGTAAATTTACGCCCTTGTGCCTGTACGTGCCATTCTGTGGCCGTATATGTGCGTGCGGGGGTCCTTAAGTGGTTAAATAGCACAATCACCTGCCTGCCAGTAAATTAGGAAGAACTGATCTATGTAAGCTATACAGTGTATAAATATATGTACAACACCTAGGGATGTATATTTATCCTCTACACACTGTAAATTAAGCTAAACTGAATAGCCTGCCTGCCTGCTCTATCTAGCTATCCAAAAAGACAATCTGACTGCTTTCACACTACACGAGGCCGCCCAGCAGGCGGCCTTATATAGTGTGGGGCGTGTGCTAAAGCCCTGAGCCATAATTGGCCAAAGCCACCCAGGCTTTGGCCAATTATGGCTCTTCGTTTTTGGCGCGCTGTGATTGGCCAAGCATGCGGGACATACATCATGCTTGGCTAATCATCAGCGCGCAATGCCGCAGTGAATTATGGGCCGTTTTGCGTCACTCGAATTTGGCACGAACGACCGCTTTTGTTCGAATTTCGTCGAACGTACGAACAGACAATGTTCGTATCAAATGCGAAGCTCATCCCTAGTGACCAATGGGTCTAGCACAAGAAAGTCTTCTAGCACCAATTTCATTTGTGGCTCGGATATGTCATGTGGCTGGATGCAGAGAACCACAACGGAAGCCTATTGTGCTCTGACATCTCAAAGCGGAGCAGAAAAAGCCGAATAAGTTCAAATCTTTCATTCCAAGCCTCATCGAGCATCTTGCAGAAACAATACAGGAACTCAAAAAGAGGAATGAAGTTACATTTTATGAGGGAGAATACACAGAAAAGTTGGTGTAATTAATTGATCTCAGGGTGGCAGCAAAACCATAAACAAATAAAACGGAGCTCCAGACTGTTGACTTTTAATATTAGGACACTTTCCTGTCCACAAATCCAGCAGTGTTTTCGTCCTAACCGATTTTTTAGTTGGCTCTCGGGTGCTGTCGCCACCATTTCTTGTAAGGGAAACCAGCTAATCATGCGGTGGGGATAGGAAGAAGGGGGCTGAACCCATGGTGAAGTCACACAGAAGTGGAAGCAGGTAACTGTCAAAACCAGGTACCCACTCCCCCACAAAAGGTGTCAAATGTGGGAGTATAGGGAGGGGGAAGCAAACACACAGAGCTTCCCCTTTTTGGGTGGAGCTCTGCTTTAACTTAGTAAAAGAACATAAAAAATACGCATTAATGCAAATGCATTGCCCTTATAACTGCTGGAGGAAGCACACTGTAGTTTTTACAAGGATTATATTTATATATGTTATCAGGATCTGATCTTGTTGACATGTCTTCACTTTACAGCCCCCATCAGTGCTAGGTAGAATAACTGGTCCTCCAGTCAGGGCCGGTGCTTGACTACCACACTAGTTTTGCCTAGGGCGGTAATGACTGCAACAGAGAACAGGGTCAGAGCAGACTCACCAGGCAAGATAGTTTCATCCAGGCCCGGACATCTGATGGTGCCCGCCTTCCAAGCTGTGCTTGCCTTGTCCGGCTCCCCATTCTCTTTCCACTGTCTTCCTCTACCTCTTCAGCTGTGTCCGGCTCCCCATGATCCTTACCCACTGTCTTCCTCTGCCTCCTCAGCTGTGTCTGGTTCCCCATGATCCTCTAGGCATTGTTTTCTTCCACCTCCTCAGCTTTGTCCGGCTCCTCCTCATTCTCTAGCCACTGTCTTCCACCACCTCCTCAGCTGTGTCTGGCTCCCCGTCATCCTCTTGCTGCTGTCTTCCTCTGTCTCCTCAGCTGTGTCCAGCTCCCCATGATCCTCTAGCTGCTGTCTTCCTCTGTCTACTCAACTGTGTCCAGCTCCCCATAATCCTGTAGCTGCTATTTTCCTCCACCTCGTCAACTGTGTCCAGGTCCCCATGATTCTCTTTCCACTGTCTTCCTCTGCCTCCCCAGTTGTGTCCGACTCCCCATGATCCTCTAGCCGCGGTCTTCCTCCACCTCCTTAGCTGTGTCCGGCTCCCCATGATCCTCTAGCCGATGTTTTCCTCCACCTCCTCATCTGGGTCTGGCTCCCCATGATTCTCTACCAGCTGTCTTCCTCCAACTCCTCAGCTGTGTCCGTCTCCCCGTCATCCTTTAGCCGCTGTCTTGCTCCGCCTCCTCAGCTGTGTCTGGCTCCCTGTCATCCGCTAGCCGTTGTCTTCCTCCACCTCCTCAGCTGTGTCCGGCTCCCCATGATCCTCTAGCTGCTGTCTTCCTCTGCCTCCTCAGCTGTGTCTGGCTCCCTATGATCTTCTAGCCACTGTCTTCCTCCATCTCCTCAGCTGTGTCTTGCTCCCCATGATCCTCTCCCCGCTGTCCTACCACCTCCCCAGCTTTGCCCGCCAGACATTCTTCAAACCCTTGTATTTCCCAGCCAGGCTAGGAGGGGAAGTCAGCGGCCGTGGCTGCGACCCCTATGCAGCAGTGTGCCCTAGGCGACTGCCTCATTTGCCTAGTGGAAGCACTGGCCCTGCCTCCAGTACTGGGCCCCATCAGCTCCAATGGGGTATCCGGGCAGCTTTACTGTTCATCTATATGGTGCAGCAGTTTTAAATAGATCACTAGTGTTGAGCGGAATACGCCATATTCGATTTTGCGATATTGCGCGAATATATAGAAGAATATACACGAATATTCGCTAATATCGAATATTCGTGATATTTTATTCAAAAAAAAATGTGCGAAATTTCGCTAATGCGAAATTTCGCTAATGCGAAAATGATTGCGAAATTCTCATAAACGGAGATCATTTCCTGTATTACTAAACTAATATGCACTAAACACTAACTCTACTTAAAAGAAAGGAGAATAAGGGGGCAAAAGAAGGGCGGAGAAGATAATCGCGCAATATTCCTATTGCGTGATTATCTTCTCCGCCCTTCTTTTGCATCAGAGCCAATCAGAATAACTCGAATATTTGGCAAAAGGAATATCGCGCAATATTCCTTTTGCCGAATATTCGAGTTATTCTGATTGGCTCTGATGCAAAAGAAGGGCGGAGAAGATAATCGCGCAATATTCCGTTTGCCGAATATTCGAGTTATTCTGATTGGCTCTGATGCAAAAGAAGGGCGCATCAGAGCCAATCAGAATAACTCGAATATTCGGCAAAAGGAATATTGCGCGATTATCTTCTCCGCCCTTCTTTTGCATCAGAGCCAATCAGAATAACTCGAATATTCGGCAAAAGGAATATCGCGCAATATTCCTTTTGCCGAATATTCGAGTTATTCTGATTGGCTCTGATGCAAAAGAAGGGCGGAGAAGATAATCGCGCAATATTCCGTTTGCGAATATTCGAATTGGCTCTATGCAAAAGAAGGGCGCATCGCCAATCAGAATAACTTTATTCAAAAGGAATATTGCGCGATCTTCTCCGCCTTTCTTTTTGGCTCTGATGCAAAAGAATTCCTTTTGGGTTATTCTGATTGGCATGCAAAAGAAGGGCGGAGAAGATAAGATTCCGTTTGCCGAATATTCGAGTTATTCATTGGCTCTGATCAGAATCAGAGCCAACTTGAATATTCGGCAAAAGGAATATTGCGCGATTATCTTCTCCGCCCTTCTTTTGCATCAGAGCCAATCAGAATAACTCGAATATTCGGCAAAAGGAATATCGCGCAATATTCCTTTTGCCGAATATTCGAGTTATTCTGATTGGCTCTGATGCAAAAGAAGGGCGGAGAAGATAATCGCGCAATATTCCGTTTGCCGAATATTCGAGTTATTCTGATTGGCTCTGATGCAAAAGAAGGGCGCATCAGAGCCAATCAGAATAACTTGAATATTCGGCAAAAGGAATATTGCGCGATTATCTTCTCCGCCCTTCTTTTGCATCAGAGCCAATCAGAATAACTCGAATATTTGGCAAAAGGAATATTGCGCAATATTCCTTTTGTCAAATATTCGAGTTATTCTGATTGGCTCTGATGCAAAAGAAGGGCGGAGAAGATAATCGCGCAATATTCCGTTTGCCGAATATTTGCGTTATTCTGATTGGCTCTGATGCAAAAGAAGGGCGCATCAGAGCCAATCAGAATAACTCGAATATTCGGCAAAAGGAATATTGCACGATTATCTTCTCCGCCCTTCTTTTGCATCAGAGCCAATCAGAATAACTCGAATATTCGGCAAAAGGAATATCGCGCAATATTCCTCTTGCCGAATATTCGAGTTATTCTGATTGGCTCTGATGCAAAAGAAGGGCCGAGTAGCTGATGCGATTCTTTTATGTTGCCGAAAATTCGCAATGCGAATTTTCGGCAACATAAAAGAATCGCATCAGCTACTCGGCCCAGGGTCTCTCTCTAATCATACCAGCAATGCTTTTAGACGTCGATGGAGATCACTAGGATGTGATCTGTTTTAAAAAACAATTTGAAAAAATACGAATATTCGCTAATGCGAAAATGATTGCGAAATTCTCATAAACGGAGATCATTTCCTGTATTACTAAACTAATATGCACTAAACACTAACTCTACACTAACTCTACTTAAAAGAAAGGAGAATAAGGGGGCAAAAGAAGGGCGGAGAAGATAATCGCGCAATATTCCTATTGCGTGATTATCTTCTCCGCCCTTCTTTTGCATCAGAGCCAATCAGAATAACTCGAATATTTGGCAAAAGGAATATTCCTTTTCGAATATTCGTTATTCATTGGCTCTGATGCAAAAGAAGGGCGGAGAAGATTCCAATATTCCGTTTGCCGAATATTCGAGTTATTTATTCTGATGCAAAAGAAGGGCGCATGGCCAATCAGAATCTGATGCAAAATTGCGAATCTTCTCCGCCCTTCTTTTGCATCAGGCCAATCGAATAACTTGATTCGGAAGATCGCGCAAATTCCTTTTCGAATATTCGTTATTCATTGGCTCTGATGCAAAAGAAGGGCGGAGAAGATTCCGCAATATTTTGCCGAATATTCGAGTTATTCTGATTGGCTCTGATGCAAAAGAAGGGCGCATCAGAGCCAATCAGAATAACTTGAATATTCGCAAAAGGAATATTGCGCGATTATCTTCTCTGCCCTTCTTTTGCATCAGAGCCAATCAGAATAACTCGAATATTCGGCAAAAGGAATATCGCGCAATATTCCTTTTGCCAAATATTCGAGTTATTCTGATTGGCTCTGATGCAAAAGAAGGGCGGAGAAGATAATCGCCCAATATTCCGTTTGCCGAATATTCGAGTTATTCTGATTGGCTCTGATGCAAAAGAAGGGCGCATCAGAGCCAATCAGAATAACTCGAATATTCGGCAAAAGGAATATTGCACGATTATCTTCTCCACCCTTCTTTTGCATCAGAGCCAATCAGAATAACTTCGAATATTCGGCAAAAGGAATATCGCGCAATATTCCTCTTGCCGAATATTCGAGTTATTCTGATTGGCTCTGATGCAAAAGAAGGGCCGAGTAGCTGATGCGATTATTTTATGTTGCCGAAAATTCGCAATGCGAATTTTCGGCAACATAAAAGAATCGCATCAGCTACTCGGCCCAGGGTCTCTCTCTAATCATACCAGCAATGCTTTTAGACGTCGATGGAGATCACTAGGATGTGATCTGTTTTAAAAATAAATTTGAAAAAATAAGAATATTCGCCATAGCGAATATTCGCCGCAATATTCAAGCTATTCGCGAATACTCGAATATGCAATATTCGTAGCGAATATTCGCAATGCGAATATTCGTGAGCAACACTATAGATCCCTAAGCCCCAACAGTCCTGCAGAGGAGCCCAGGGATCAGGAGCAAGGAGGGGACTATTTTTTAAGTAAGTGCTGAGGAGAAAGGAGGGTGAGAATTTAGCCGGTGGATCACTAAACAGAGAGGTTGTTGAGGGATCCAAGTGCACAGATAGGAGGCACAAATGACAGTTATTTGCCAACTGTCAGATGGAAAAAACAGATTGCCAACTGTCAGATGGAAAAAACAGATTGTCTCCACACACCCCTCGTGAGAGACAGGCTGTACCCATTAGCAAACCCAGGACTCACATGGTAGGTGCTACTGGATAGAGAGGAGGGGGATGAGTGAATGTCTGTTTTCTGGCCTGCCCTTCCTGTTTAAAGACTTGGAAGTAAAACATAAAACATCACTTCCAGGTCCTGGTGTCACTTTGTGCACTCCATTAGCTACATTGGAGGGCAGATGGGACATCAAGGGTCTAAAAGACCCCTGATGCCTTATTAACAGAGAACCTATAACCTAAAAATGCATCACATAAGGGACATTCTGTTAATTGTGTAAAACGTTACATATTACTGCGCACACCAGAGTGAAATCAATAGATCTAAGCCCATTGTTCACAGTTATCTCTAAACTAATGAACCGTAGGGGCTTTTAAAGGGTTGCCTATGGAAAATATAGGGTACTGAAGTGTGTTGCAGCTTCACAAGCGCTTTTAATTTCTACCAAAAATATATTGCTGTTGTGTGCCCTAAAATTTACTTTAGTGTATTTATCATTTTGGGTTTCATATATGTTGTGCTAATATCATGCAATATGACATAAAAATTTGGAACTACCACTATTTTATTCTCTAGGGTATCTGCTTTCAGAAAATATAGGATGTTTGGGGGTTTTAAGGATTTTTTAATACAGTATCTCACATTTTTGTAAATATTTTATTATATCTTTTTATGTGACAACACTGAAGAAATGACAGTTTGCTACAATGTAAAGTCGTGAGTGTACAGCTTGTATAACAGTGTAAATTTGCTGTCCCCTCAAAATTACACAACACACAGCCATTAATGTCTAAACCGCTGGCAACAAAAGTGAGTACACCCCTAAGTGAAAATGTCCAAATGGGCCCAATTATCCATTTTCCCTCCAGGCGTCATGTGGCTCGTTAGTGTTACAAGGTCTCATGTGTGAATAGGGAGCAGGTGTGTTAAATTTGGTGTTATCGCTTTCGCTCTCATTGCAAAGAACTCTCCTGAGGATCTGAAAAAAATAATTGTTGCTCTACATAAAGATGGCCTAGACAAAGATTGCCAAGACCCTGAAACTGAGCTGCAGCACGGTGGCCAAGACCATAAAGGGGTTTAACAGGACAGGTTCCACTCATGATCGACCAAAGAAGTGCAAGTGCTCAGCGTCATATCCAGAGGTTGATTTGGGGAAATAGATGTATGAGTGCTGCCAGCATTGCTGCAAAGGTTGAAGTGGTGGAGGGGGGTCAGCTTGTCAGTGCACACTGCATCAAATTGGTCTACATGGCTGTACTCAAAAGGAAGCCTCTTCTAAACATGATGCACAAGAAAGCCTGAAAACAGTTTGCTGAAGACAAGCAGACTAAGGACATGAATTACTAGAATCATGTCCTGTGGTCTGATGAGACCAAGATAAACTTACTTGGTTCAGATGGTGTGGTGGCAACCAGGTGAGGAGTACAAAGACAAGTGTCTTTCCTACAGTCAAGCATAGTGGTGGGAGTGTCCTGGTCTGGGGCTGCATGAGTGCTGCCAGCACTGGGGAGCTACAGTTCATTGAGGGAACCCTGAATGCCAACATGTACTGTGACATACTGAAGCAGAACATGATCCCCTTCCTTCAGAGACTGGGCTGCAGGTCAGTATTCCAACATGATAATGATCCCAAACACACCTCAAAGATTACCACTGCCTTTCTAAAGAAGTTGAGAGTAAAGGTGATGGACTGGCCAAGCATGTCTCCAGACCTAAACCCTATTGAGCATCTGTGGGGCATCCTCAAACAAAAGGTGGAGATGCGCAAGGTTTCTAACATCCACCAGCTCCATGATGTCGTCATGGATGAGTGGAAGAGGACTTCAGTGGCAACCTGTGAAGCTCTGGTGAACTCCATGCCCATGAGGGTTAAGGCAGGGCTGGAAATATATGGTGGCCATTCAATATATTTACACTTTAGACATTTTCACTTAGGGGTGTACTCAATTTTGTTGCCAGCGGTTTAGACATTAATGGCTATGTGTCGAGTTATACAAGCTTTACACTCACTAATTTACATTGTAGCAAAGTGTCATTTCTTCAGTGTTGTCACATGAAAAGATATAGTAAAATATTTACAAAAATGTGATGGGTGTAATTACTTTTGTGAGATACACCGTGAGATAAAATGCAAAAATTGATGTGGCAGCAAAATGGCATAATAGATGTACTTAAGAAGTATATATTAGGTCTTAAAGTCAGCTGCAGAATTCTCATTAGCAGAGATGGGTTAAGGTGTATTTGGATTCTAGTCTTGCACATTGACCATCATAAGCCGTCGAGACGTTCCCTGCCCCACAGCCCTACATACACATGCCTCTTATGTACATGCTGGGGAACTGGAATGCCGGGAATGATTTGCAGACACTGTAATAGAAGGAGGGCCCTGTCATGTAGGCTGTATGGGGACCCATGATTTCTATAGCCCTAGCCCCCATTATCTCCTCTCCACTCCTCTCCCTCCTTCTACTGTTGGTTTCATTGACTCAGTTTTCCTCCTTCTCCATAATCTTGTCTTACTGACCCTGCCCACAAACTTGCTAACTACTACCACTTCTGTTGCTTCCCCCTCATAAAGCAGTCGCACTGCCTCCTCTCTATGGCTCCATTCACTCCTACGTAGGTGCAACAGAGTGTGCATGTAAGGGTAGGGTGATTGGATGGTTGTCACATCCACAATATCTCCCTCCTCATTGGGCTGTACAGGGGTTTGGAGAGGTTGTCACAGCCAGAAAATCGATCACACCGGGATGGATGTACTTCCATGTCCTCCTGTTTTAGTCAGTGTGAAGAAGGAAAGCAGAGGGACTGGCAGGATCACCAGGCATTTCACATAATGGAAATAATACAAAGAGAACAGGGTACTTTTTAATACAAGTACATGGTAACACATACACATATCAGGAATTTGAAGTGTTGGGGTAACATACACTTTAAAAAAATACCCATCCAACTTTCACAATATGCATCAATCATGCATCTTTGTGTCGTACTTGGTTTAATGCACTTGTTTTAGCTCACATGAAACGTAAGGAAAAAGCCTGTTGGTTGTGTTTACTAGGGATGAGCCGAACACCCCCCTGTTCGGTTCACACCAGAACTTGCGAACACACCAAATGTTCGTGTGAACTTTAGAACCCCCGGTAAAATCTATGGGACTCGAACATTTGAAATCTAAAGTGATAATTTTAAAGGCTAATATGCAAGTTATTGTCCTATTGTTTGGGGACCTGGGTCCTGTCCCAGGAGACATGTATCAATTAAAAAAAGTTTTAAAATTGCCAGTTTTTTCGGGAGCAGTGAATTTAATAATGCTAAAAGTGAAACAATAAAAGTGAAATATTACTTTAAATTTCGTACCTAGGAGGTGTGTAAAGTTAGCATGTGAAATATCGCATGTTTCCCCCAAAGTGTACTTAGACCGGACTTGCGGCTATAATGAATTGTCGTCTCCGGCAATTCAGAGAGAATTCATTCATAAAAAAAAAAAAAAGCGTGGAGGTCCCCACAAATTCAATTACCAGGCCCTTCAGGTCTGGTATGGATATTAACCACTTAAGACCCGGACCAATACGCTGGTAAATGACCCAAGGTGTTTTTGCGATTCGGCACTGCGTCGCTTTAACAGACAATTGCGCGGTCGTGCGACGTGGCTCCCAAACAAAATTTGCGTCCTTTTCTTCCCACAAATAGAGCTTTCTTTTGGTGGTATTTGATCACCTCTGCGATTTTTATTTTTTGCGCTATATACAAAAATAGAGCAACATTTTTGAAAAAAAAACACTATTTTTTACTTTTTGTTAAAAAAAAAATCAAATAAACTAAATTTTAGTCAAACATTTAGGCCAAAATTTATTTAGCCACATGTCTTTAGTAAAAAAAAAAATCGCAATAAAAAAAATAGCTACCTAGCGGGAACAGCGACACTAATACAGCGATCAGAAAAATGATCGCTTAGTGACGCTGGCAATAGGGAGTGAAAGGGTTAACTAGGGCGGTGATCAGGGGGTTAAAACTTTATTAGGGGGGGTGGGGGGGCTATCCTGAACCTAACTCTAACTGATTTTTACACTGCCTGTCACACTGACACTAAATGCAGTGATTAGATCACTGCATTCAGTGACACTGTGACAGGGGGGTGGGGGGGGCGATCACAAGGGGTTAATATGCCTATGTGAGTGTGTGTCAGTGTTGTGTTGGTGCACACTTACTTGTGATGTCTTCTCTCATCAGCAGCGCTGGGAAACAGCGCTGCGATGAGAGAATACATAATTTCCTCCTTCCTGTGTAAACACAGGAGGAGGAAGTGACAGGTTGGGAGCGCGCTCCCATTGGCTGGGAGAGATCGCGGGGGGGGCGGGTATTCGCCGACATCCGCCCCCAGATCCCGGATCGCTCCCGGAGCCAGGGGGACCCCCGCACGCCGCGGAGGGGGTCCCGATGGGACCCCCGAACCGCACTTAGGCGGGGACGTAAATTTACGCCCTTGTGCCTGTACGTGCCATTCTGTGGCCGTATATGTGCGTGCGGGGGTCCTTAAGTGGTTAAGGGGAACCTCGCCGTCAATTAAAAAAAAAATGATGTGGGGTTCCCCCCAAATATCCATTCCAGACCCTTCAGGTCTGGTGTGGATTTTAAGAGGAACTCCACCCCAATTTTTTTTTTGTAAATGGCGTGGAGTTCCCCCAAAAATCCACACCAGACCCCTTATCCGAGCACGGTAACCTGGCCGGCTGCAGAAAAGAGGGGGGGACAGAGTGTGGCCCCCCCCCTCTCGAATGATGTGGCTGGAGCTTTGACATTTCTTATATTTGTGAGGCGGGGCCACCGTAACCCTCTGACGCACCCTGCTACGTCACTGGGGAAGTCCAGGCTTCCCCCTTGCATCAGAGGGGGCGGGGTCACGTGACGGTTGCCCCGCCTCATAAATATAAGAAATGTCAAAGCTCCAGCGGCGTCATTTGCTGGGCTGTGTCCGGCAGGGAGAGGAGGACGGCTATGCTGCGCTCTGGATCCCGGACGATCTTCTCATTGCTGGACCGGAGAGGAGATCACCCGTCGCTGGATACAGACAACGTTGGAGCAGGGAGCCAGGACCGAGTGGATTACCACCGCTAGATTTTTTTTTTTATTAATAAAGGACTTTTTTCTACGGTGCATGTGTGTTTTTTACAACTATTTACACTTCCTTCGTGAAATGGTAGGGGTACAATGTACCCCATTACCAATTCACATAGGGGGGCCAGGATCTGGGGGTCCCCTTTGTTAAAGGGGTCTTCCAGATTTTAATAAGCCCCCTGCCCGCAGACCCCCACAACCACCGGGCAAGGGTTGTGGGGATGAGGCCTTGACCCCATCAACATGGGGACATCCTTCCCATGTTGAGGGCATGTGGCCTGGTACGGTTCAGGAGAGGGGGCGCACTCTGTCCCCCCTCTTTTCTGCGGCCGGCCAGGTTGACGTGCTCGGATAAGGAGTCTGGTGTGGATTTTTGGGGGAACTCCACGCCATTTTTTTTTATTTGGGGTGGAGTTCCCCTTAAAATCCACAACAGACCTGAAGGGTCTGGAATGGATATTTGGGGGGAACCCCACGTCATTTTTTTTAATTGACGGCGGGGTTCCCCTTAATTAAATTTGGGGGGACCTCCACGCTTTTTTTTTTTTTTTTTATGAATGAATTTTCTCTGAATTGCCAGAGCCGACAATTCATTATAGCTGCAAGTCCGGTTTTAAATTACTTTTTTTCCTTTCAGAAATTACACTTTGTGCAGGGACAGTTCTAAGTACGGAAAACATGCGATATTTCACATGCTAACTTTACACCCCCCCTAGGTACGAAATTTAAAATAATATTTCACTTTTATTGTTTCACTTTTAGCATTATTAAATTCACTGCTTCACTTTTTTTGCATTGATACACGTCCCCTGGGACAGGACCCAGGTCACCAAACACTTTTTAGGACAATAACTTGCATATTAGCCTTTAAAATGAGCACTTTAGATTTCTCCCATAGACTTTCACAGGGTGTTCCGCTGCTTTTCGAATTTGCCGCGAACACCCCAAATTGTTTGTTGTTCGCCGAACAGACGAACAGGCATCCCTAGTGTTTACCCTCAACGTCCTTTAACCACTTACTGTATGTACAGTACCTCCATGTATAATTGAACGGGCAAAGTGGTGGACACTTATTTCAGAAGTGACATTTTAAAATAGCACTGCAGAAATCACCCTCGGGTGGCCAGTTCACCTGTTTAAAGCTGCACTAAGCCATCATCCAAGAAATCATTTGATGACTTAGTTCACATATACACTGTACAAAGTTTCTCTGTTACATGGTACAGAGCGACTCTGTACCATGTAAACACTGTGATGACCATTCACAACAATCAAAAATGTACTATGGGTAGTTTTTATATTGAACTGCCTGCTCATTCCTCTTACAACCAAAAGGGTATAGCGGCAGAAATAATGAATTAAAAAGGTATTACAGGTTTGTTACAGACTAGTACTGTGGTTATTGAAAGTTAAAACATGATTCTCTTTCTACTGTTTTGTTTGTTTTAATGCTAAAATTTGCACTAAATTATATGGGCTCACATGGCAGTAATGCCCTTCTAAAGGTATTTCACGATGGTGTATAGCAGTGGTTGTCAGGCATTCAGGAGACACTATTGAGGCCTGTTTGTTTGTTTTTTGTTTTTTACTTGCCGAATGGCGATTTTACATTGTGGGATTGCACCGTAACTGCGAGCAAATGTTTGACTCGCAGTTGCAATGCAACCCCATTGATCTCAATATTCAAGCTTGACAGGCAAAGCTGTCTGTACATAAAGGATATTTTCACAAGCACTTTATCTGTATTTCTCATGATCAAATCTCACATAACCATAGGGCTCCTTGTACACTGGGTGTCTGGACCATGTGCATCCAATCCAGCAATTCAATAATAAACTTACATAGATGGAATCTAGAACTTGACTTGTGGAACCACATTGCACACAGGGTGTCTAGCCTGTGTGCTTCCAATCTTTGTATTTTAGTGCACCTGAAAGGCTTGGGTATAGCATCCAGCCCCGTAGTCTGCATGCAGTCTATGGCAAGTTGAAATATGCTATGATTGGAGGGGGCTGAATGGAGGATGAATGCCCAGAAAGCATTCTGGGCAAAGCTCTCTGCAAGATTAGGGCCGTAATCGTCAATACCACCCAGGACAGCGCTCAGTCCCATCCCATCAAGTCAGAGCTTATAGGCATGTGCATTTCGTTTCGTTCCGGAAATTCGGGCTGACATTCGGATGCATACGAATTTCCGAATTGCCCGAGAAAAGCATTCTCGGGAATCGAAAGCTAAATTCGATCGGAATTCGCGAATTTAATTCGAAAAAAATTCTATTCGAAAAGAGACTATTTGCTAATCGAAATATTTTCGATTTCGACCGTTTTTTTCGAAATTCGGTCGAAAACGAACGAATTCGAAAAACCCGAGACCGATTTTTCGAAAGAAAACGAACGAATTCACGTCAACACATGTAACACCTAACTTAACGAAATTTATTAAAGGACATGAAACGAAACGAAACGAAACGAATTTTTCACTTTTGCACATGCCTAAGAGCTTATATAATGAAAAATATGTGGATTTCGCTACCGTGAATTTTTAATCCTGTATAATGCACACAATTAATTAACATCTATAAGTATTACCTTGTGTTATTTCACCGCAAATAAGTGACAATCACTTGCTGCTGAGACCTACAGGATACCATACCGGTCGCAAGAAAGGATCGGGGGTAACGAAGGAGTGATCTTTTCTCCTACATGTTTGCATACAAGGCTGGAGAAGCTTGGTGTTGGCCAAATAGGTACACTAAAATGTGAGTGCAATACTTGTTCTGTATTTTAAACTGAATACATTTTTTACCTACTACACTATGTTGGGCATCCCTTCTCTGTGAGCTTTTATAGAGAAAGAGAAGCAGTACCTAAGCAAGATACATAACAACTGTGGTGATATAAAAATAGAATTGGTTATCCTGGGAATGAACCAAAGGCATTCATTGAATGGGATCTGGTGAGTGGCCATTTTTTATGGTGATGGGAAGATTACGGAAGTGGTGAAATCACGTGGCATTTGAATATCTCACAGAAGGAATATTGATTAAGAGCACCCGGTTATGATATTGGGACTTTTCTTTCTTTAGTAAAGGGAAGAGGTTCCACGTAGGAACTCTCTTTCAAGCATATATTTATATCTTTCTCGCCATATCAGTTATGGTCTGGTGATACTAAAAAATACATCTGTTTGTCGTTTACGGTTTTTGTTTTAAAGATTTGTAATTTTGAGCACTTGGTAGGGCAGGGATCCTCAAACTACGGCCCTCCAGATGTTGTAGAACTACACATCCCATGAGGCATGAGGCATGAGGCATTGTAACACACTGACATTCACAGACATCACTAGGCATTATGGGAATTGTAGTTCCTGAACAACTGGAGGGCCGTAGTTTGAAGACCCATGTGCTAGGGGGAAGAGCATGTCATTTAATGAGCTTGATTTTGGATATATCAACACACGCACGTATTGATGTGCATTCTATATACACATATGTAGTTTTTTCAGAAGAACACATACAAAAAAAAATATGTTTTTTTAGTGATTGTCACTTATTTGCGGGGGAAATAACACAAGGTAATACTTATAGGTGTTAATTAATTGTGTGTATTATACAGGATTAAATGTTCACGGTAGCACAATCCACATATTTTTCATTTTATTTTGGGTAAACCACCACTGAGTGAGTTACACCTTTTTTTGATTGCATCAAACCACTTAATACAGAGTAAACAAGTTTTTTCCATTTGCGCCAGTAACATCTGTACCACAGCTATATAAATTGTGGTACAGATGTTACTGGCACAAATGGAAAAAACTTGTGTGCAATGGGCCTTTAAAAGTCACATTCTAAGGATTTTCATTAGTGTAAATGGGCCAAGATTTTTAAATTAACTCACATGGCAGAAATAAAAATAAAATCCTAAGGCTTATCATTTGCTTGGGAGCATTTGATGACTACTGTTTAGGATTCAAATTATTGCTAGTGATAATCAGGCACTTGCATTGATCTCATGCTGTGGGAGGGAGAGTGGACAAAAGTCTAGCTGCTTAAGCGTTTGTTAACCCCCAAAAAATGGATCCTGCTCCTTTAAAGCATTTTATATGACACAGTGCTTGTCCTGTGTTATTTGGCCCCCTGTAACACCTAAAAAAACTGGCTGATCCTGCCAGTTTCTCCCCACTCCTCCGTAAACTACTGCAGTGTGTCGTGGCTGCTGAGACCAGACACCATGGTCAGTTTTGTGTTTCTGTCATCAGCAGCCTGCTATCTGCTCTCCTCTGTCATCCTCCCCCTCCCCTCTCTGTATGTGTGTGATAAACGCCCCCCCCCCCTGCTGCTCTCATAAAACTAACCTGTATACCACATCAGCACTGCCTCCTATTGCAGTGTTCCCCTCTGTGAATGATTTATAAATATAAATGCTGTAAATACCTCATTTAATAGCCAAGATTGAGATCACATGACCAGCCAGCTCTCTCCTCCCCTCCAGACAGACATCAGCAGAGGAATCTCAGCCCCGCCCGCTGCATCTCTCAGGCTGGCTGGTCATGTGATCGCAATCTCAGCAGTGAAATTAGGTATTTACAGCATTTATTTTTGTAAATTACACACAGAGTGGGGATACTATAATAGGAGACAGTGCTGATGTTGTATACAGGTTAGAGTGACTTAACAACCACTTTAAGCACCTGTCTTATCTGTTTACGGGCAAATATGTGTCTCCTTAATATTTAGTGCCTGCTGGCAAAATGTTAAAACAAGTTAATGGCTGCATTTTTAGCTGTCAACTGGATTTAATAATAATCTGTGACCTCTGCACTGAGATCAGAAGTGATCTGGATGACTGCACAGCCACCTGACCACGTCCACTAGTTTGAAATCTCCCTCCCACTCCGTGGCAGTAATAAAGTAAAGCAACGAAAATAATAAAGATAATAAAATAATTTAAAAAGTACAAAAACAACTCCCTATCTATAAGCAATACACCCAGGCACATTTACCATGTATGTAAAGGCCAAACTTTTTTTAGTTAGAGTAAGGAATTGTTAAAACATCAGGCTAATATTTGCTGTGTGTGCCATTGCAAGGTTTTGCTTCACTTCCTGCCCTGGAGACGCTCAAGGAAATGAGAGAAAAAAAGAGCAGAATTCCCATCTTGGATAAATGTCACTAGAACATTGGATAATTTACACTTACTTCCCGCTCTGATGACAGCTTTCAAATGTTGGATTTCTCTTTCCCTCCCCCTGAGCAGTGCCCCCAGAGAAAGCCACTTGCCCTGGGGGGCACCACTGCATGCTCGCTCCTAAGCCACTGCTCTATGCATCAATAGGACACATAGAACCACAGCTTGGCCTGCCCTGCTCTCTACTTATTGGCTCATGTGCTGTGATTGACAACAGTGAGAGACAATGGGCTCCCACTGCTGTCTCAGGCAATGAGGAGGGAGAGTCCCAGAATAGCCGGAACTATCGTGAACATCGCTGGATCTGAGGGAACTCAGGTAAGGATTGGGGGGGGTGCTGCACACAGAAGGTTTTAGAACCACTTTAACATGAACTGTTTGACAGGGCTGTTTTGTTTTTTGGGGGGTTGCTGCAGACTAAATAGTAAGTGTGCTGGGACGTGTCCGTCTACATGTGATGGGATAGAACGCACACTTTTTAATCTCTTGCCTATCGTATACTGTATATATATGGGGACAAGGCAGCTCCCCTGTGCGGGATCACGTACCTGTACGTAATCCTGCACTTCCGTCAACCCGCTCCCACTGTGATTGGGTACAGCGAGAGCCAATCAGCGGATCCGGCGGACTTGATGTCCACCGGGACCCAATGATCCTTTGGGACAGAAGCAGAATGGGTGGTCAGCCTATGTAAACAAGGCAGACAGCCATTCTGTCAGTAAGAAAGGTAGTGATCTTGTGTAAATCAGGAACATGAATCTCTGCCTTCCCATAGTACAAGCACCTCCCACACAATGAGTAAGCACATTTTAGGCACACAGTTACCCATTTAATCACCCCTGATGTTAACCCCTTCCCTGCCAGTGTCATTAGTATTGTGGCAGTGCATATTTTTAGCACTGATCACTGTATTCACTGGCAATAAAACAGCCTTTGCACACACATACAATGGTATAGTGAGGGACAGATGCCCTGAAGCAACCAGCTAAAAGTCATACTGTTGAACTCTGGTGTTTTACTTAAGCAGGTTTGTTTTGTCTATTTTAATTTTTTTTTTCAATTTTGTACAAAAACATTAAAACTGTTGATAAACCAAACAGTGTTTTCATTATTAGGGAAGCTCCTTTTTCAGCCTCTGTCTATTGCAAATTAAATGACTGCACCAGCTCAAAGGTAGCAAGAAACAAAAGTCAAAATTCAACAAGCAGAATCATTTTTCCTGGTACTTTTTATTTTTTTACAAAAGGATTTCATCAGGAAAATAAAGTATGGTAAAACATTGAAATTCCAGTTAAAATTATTAGCTTCAGTTAAACCTGCACTATGTATTAACTAACTAAGGGAAATTTTGCACTGTATATCCAGACACCATAGACAATTCTTATTTTTTCACTTCCTGATATAAAACATGCCAAAACATATGCAAATAGCAATTTTGTATAAACTCCGAGGGTGCCAACTTACCTGCTATACAGTGTAAAACATTACTTTAAATAGTTTACCCAGAGTACAAGCAGAAAAGTTTCAATTTCACCCCTTCTTAAAGAGGCTCCAAAGTCTTGATTATATCCATTTACATTCAACAGCAATATACAGTGTTTAGAAGAGATTTTCTTAAAAAAATGTAAATACTTTGGCTTGGCTTAAAAAATGTTGATCTGTTTGCTGACATTTTAAAAAGTATAAAAATATGCTCAATATACCGTGGAGTCCATTTTTCATGTGGATGAACTAAGACAGTCACTGTTGTTAAGTCAGTATTTTTACTTCTTTTCAGTGCAAAAAAAAAAAAGACAATCAAAAAAGATCAGTGACAGAACAACAAAAAAGCATTAATCTTGAAAAAGTTCATATACAAAAAAAAGCTTTTTGTTTTTTTACAAAAATTACAGTGATTTGGACATGAGCCCATAAATTTTCCAAAATCACATGTATTAAAGAGGCAAAAACTGCCAGTACTGTAAATAAATCACACCCTGTAACACCTTTGGCTCACTATAACACTGTACAGGTAAAACCTGGTGTACTCACTTTGCAAACATATACAAATATTTTTCATTTAAAGATAGCAGCAGTTTGTTGTGTATGCCTTGAATCTGCTTTCAAAGTAATTTCATCTAAGTGTGCATTAAAAAAAAATTATCTCTTGAGGTTTGAAGATAGAAGGTATAAGGCCACGTTATATTTCTTTCTCTTGTAGCATCTTGGGTATTTAGTCCTTGGAGCAACATATACTATGCCAGTGTAATGTTTCCAGCATAAAGGGTTATTAATAAAATGATAGCAAATCCAGAAAGCAATCCAGCATTCTGAATGGCAAAAAAGACCATGTCAGTTTTTCTTCCTTTTATTTTATCATTGAGCATTTCATTCATTTCAGGAAACTGAAAGAGAAATAAAGTACACATAAATGACATGCAAAATACCTTTTATCATCAGGCAAGCTGGTTATCTTTTCCCAAACATCCTCTAGGTGGCATCATACACAAAGTTCCTACATTGTTTAGCGTCTCAAGGGCTTGTCATTTTTAAATTTAGTTTGGTAAATAATAATAAAATAAAAATTATATATATATATATATATATATATATATACACAGTATCTCACAAAAGTGAGTACACCCATCACATTTTTGTTAATATTTTATTCTATCTTTTCATGTGACAACAATGAAGAAATGAAACTTTGCTACAATGTAAAGTAGTGAGTGTACAGCTTGTATAACAGTGTAAATTTGCTGTTCCCTCAAAAATAACTCAACACACAGCCAATAATGTCTAAACCGCTGTCAACAAAAGTGAGTACACCCCTAAGTGAAAATGTCCAAATTGGGCACAAAGTGTCAATATTTTGTGTGATAAAGGGGTTCTGACAGAGCCACTTTTCCCCAGCAGCCAATTAGAGGAGTTCTTCCCTCGCTGGGCATGCTGGGGAGGGGTATATCTGTGGCGGCTGCCGCGTGTTCTGGGTCGGTGGTCGGTTCTTCTCCTCTGCGCGGGGTCCACGTTCCAGGTGCGGCATCCACCTTCAGGGTGCGTGCATCTACGGACCCCGCTTGCATGGCCCACCTGGCCAGAGCCACCTGTTCCATGGAGACCCACCTGGATATCGATGGGAGCCCCAGTGACTTACTGGGTCCCCAACCTTACTGAGAAGATCCCAGGCTGTGTGCCGTTTGGCGGGGGATCGGCTTGAGGAGAGCCCAGAGACAGGTTATCCAAAAGGGCTTGAACGAACCATCAGGGATCTGGTTACTGGAATTGACAGGTCCATGTTAGCTGTTAACCGGTGACCCCTTCCATTGCATTTACTGGAAGGATTCGCTCAATCCGAATTGTTCTCTTGAGTACTAAAGTACTAGGCCTGTAGCAGAGACCCAAGCCAGGTCTGTCATAGAGACCTGTTCCTCCCTGCAACTCAAAAGTGACATTCCGGCTGCCAGGCTTAAACAAGGGTCTGTCCGGAGGCACTTCACCCACTCTGGCAAGAGTGGCGACGAACTGTATCTACTACTACTGAGAGCAAGACTGCTCTGTTTCATATCCAGGCCTGATACCGCACTGTTCTCTATTGCTTTATCAACCTTTCCTATCTCCTGTTGATGTTGGCCGTTGTTGGACCCTGGAAAGCATTTGAAAATCCATTTGGTGACTGGACATTCGCTCACTGCTACTACTCACTGCTACTACCCCTAGACACACTACAAGGTAATTAATACGCCGATCCCAAACAACAACCAGCGGCTCCTTCGGGGGTGAGCGCTACACTCTGATAGGTTACAGTCTTGTGGAAAATTTAGTTTTGAGGCTTCTGTTGGTCAAAGGAGGACAGGTGGAGAAGGAGGGCTCCTAAGTGATGCATGTAAAAAAAAGTAGTCCTCGGTGCCCAGGGCTGTCAGCTTCAACATTCCATTGGCCACATCTGCATCAATATATGAAGGAAGATTATCTAGGGGTGAAAACAGACGTGGAGAGCTTTCTAGTAGATGATTCACTGGGTTACTGGGTCATGAGAATAAACCACTAGAGAGAACTTGCCTAGTATGTAATTGAGCTGCTGGGCTGCCCTGCATCCAGCATGCTTTCCAAATGGGTAATTAGTGCTGCCGATATTTTTGTGATGGAAAAAAAAGTGTGTCTGTCCACAGACTCTGTTGACCATCTGACATTTGTTCAAATTAATTAATTGCAGCAGCTTACAAGCCCCTGATGCTAATGTCACTAGCTTTGTGGGTGTTGATTTGATCTTGAAATAATTTTTGGTATAGGTTTCATGGGCACAATTACCACCCAAAGGCCAATTTTCACATACCTGTTTGACAGGTGCATATGATTTCATGTTTTTACAGCAAGGCCAATTCTTGCTTTCATCAAGAGTACCTCTAGGGTTACAGTGTGAAGGCACCACCAACACCCAAAGACCAATTTTCCACACCTGTTTGATCTGGGCATATAATTAATATGTTTTACAACAAGGCCAATTCTTAGTACCTCTATAGGTTTACGGTGCGAAGGTATCACCAACACCCAAAGACCAAGTTTTCCGCAACTGTTTGACCAGGGGGATCTATAATTTTGTATTTATTATTTTTTACAACAAGGCCAATTCTTGCTTTCATCAAAAGTACCTCTATAGGTTACAGTGTAGAGGCACCATCAACAAGCAAAGACCAATTTTTCCACAACTGTTTGACCGGGTATATCATTTACATTTTTTACAGCAAGGCCAATTCTAGCAGACATCTCCCTATCTGTTCTCATGCAGCTGGGCTACCAGTACACGGCATCATACACTCCCAGATTACTCCCAGGTAACATTTCTCTGTTGAATGATTTTCAACAAACCCTACTTTTTCATGGAAATATGTTCAGTTTACCTAAATAATATCATGCTCAGAACGTGCCTTTGATATACTCTATTTAAGCCAATCATAGTGGAACAATTAGTATTATACTCATGATTCTTCAGATGGCAAGTCTGAAAGAGAGTCTGTACTCAAGCTCTATGGTTATTTGACATCCTTAGTGCGCATCTGCCTTTACGTTTTTTCAATCTATGATATCATTAAAGCCTATGAGGAAAAATATCCTAGTCGGCCGCACACTGTGAAAAAGGCATCTTTATTGTAGAAAATAAAAATCCAGTGTACAGCAGTCAAATCATGGAGAAACTGTGGAGAATAGCAATTTTCCACAGCTGTTTGATCTGGGCATGTAATTAAAATGTTTTAGAGCAAGGCCAATTCTTAGTACCTTAATAGGTTTACAGTGCAAAGGCACCACCAACACCCAAAGACCAAGTTTTCTGCAACTGTTTGACCGGGGCATATAATTATTTTTTTTTTTTTTACAGCAAGGCCAATTCTTGCTTTCATCAAGAGTACCTCTATAAGTTACAGTGTGAAGGCAGCATCAACACCCAAACACCAATTTATCCGCAACTGTTTGACCGGGCATATCATTTAATTTTTTTACAGCAAGGACAATTCTAGCATTTATATTATATGAATATAATAAATGCATTTTTCATTTTTATTGTTTCACTTTAAGCATCATAAATATAACTGCTCCATCAGAACCAATATTTTTAAAAAACTTTTTTCAATTGATACATGTACGCAGGGCCATCATACCCTTTTTAGGGCCGATAACTTGCATATAAGTCTTTTGATTTTTAAAGTTCAGGTCCCATAGACTTTAATAGGTTTCGCGACCGAACTTTTATAATGTTCGAGAGTTCTGGCGCAAACCAAACTGGGTGTGTTCAGGTCATCTCTAATCTCCACTTTTAATGAATTCCTTAAGTCAAATTTTCCTGCACATCACTGGATGTTATCATTAGGGTTACAGGCAGGGTTTAATGTAAGGTTTAGTTTCTGGGTTACAGTCAGGGTTAGTGTGTTGATTAGTGTAAGGATCGCATGCAGGGTTAGTGTGAGGACTTGTTTAAGGGTTGCAGGCAGGATTGATGTAAAGTTTAGTGTTGGGGTTACAGGCAAAGTTAGTGTGAGGGTAACAGGCAGGGTTAGTGTGAGGGTTGCAGGAAGGAATAGTGTGAGGGTAAGAGGCAGAATTAGTGTGAGAGTTATAGGCAAAGCTACCCTGAGGGCTAGAATTAAAGCTACTGTTAGGGTTGCAGGCAATGTTAGTGTGAGGTGGACTTCTCTCAATGCCAAGAGCTCTGAGCCAAAAAGTACCAGTGGCACTGAAAGCAACTGTAATGTAGTTTCAAAACAATCTCTGTACACACGGGAAAAGCAAAAGGTTTGTCTTACCATATCTGCCAGTCCAATATACAGAAACATTCCTCCAGCAAGTCCAAATATAATATTTGGTTCAAAGTTGTTGCCCACTAGAATCCCAATAATCATACCAAAGTAACACGTGCAAGCAGAAATAAAATTGAAGAACAGAGCTTGGGGGATACTCATTCCTGCATTCAGCAAGATTGCAAAATCACCTAAAAAAAAAAAGTAAAAAGTTATACATTTAATTTCTTCATGCAGTCATTTGCTTTCGCAAATTATTTTGTACTAGATTCAATATTAAAAAAATATTATTAAATACTGGTAAATATAATTAATAATTATATAATCTGGGGTACAATAATAGATGGAGGGAATGGAAAGGATGGGAAGCTCAGAGGTAAAGAATACAGAATAAGGGATGATAAGGAGGGAAAGAGAGTGTAGGGGGTTAAGGAATGGAAATTTAGAGATATGGGCTATGAAGGAGTTTTTAAAAATAAAGTGACAATAAATGTATTGTTGACAACAAGCATAATAGTTTCACGGCAGAGTATAGTTCAATCGGATAGCTGATGTAATAGATGCCCAATCAAGACTGTATAAGTTAACCAGCATACCCATATCTCATAAAAGCTGGTATACTGTATGTGTGGAAATTTTTGCATAATATTTTTTCAATATTCAACTACTGTTTGACCCATGCAAGCTATTAACTTAGATTGGGGCTGTGGGTTGTTTCCAGTACTTATGCCGCGTACACACGGTCGTTTTTTGCGATGAAAAAAAACGTCGTTTTTTAAAACGTCATTTAAATTGATCGTGTGTGGGCAAAACGTCGTTTTTTGTCTTAAAAAAAACGACCAAAAAAAAATTCCAACATGCTTGAATTTTTTGTGTCGTTTTTCAAAACGTCGTTTTTTGTTTCACAAAAAGTCACCGTGTGTAGCAAAAACGTCTTTTAAAACGACGTTTTTCAACCCGCGCATGCCCATAAGCTAGTTATGAAGCGAGCTTCAATGGAAAAGAGTGGTGAACGTAACCTCGCTTTTTGTGAAAAAAATGATGGTGTGTATGCAAAATCGTCTTTGAAAAGTGACGTTTCAAAAACTTCGTTTTTTACTTCACAGAAAACGTTGTTTTTTTTCATCGCAAAAAACGACCGTGTGTACGCGGCATTAGGCCCTGTTCACACATGCAGTGACTAGGGATGAGTCGAACACCTCTGGGTTCGGTTCGCACCAGAACCTGCGAACAGACCAAAAGTTTGTGTGAACTTTAGAACCCTGTTAAAGTCTATGGGACTCGAACGTTTGAAATCTAAAGTACTCATTTTAAAGGCTAATATGCAAGTTATTGTCCTAAAAAGTGTTTGAGGACCTGGGTCCTGCCCCAGGGTACATGTATCAATGCAAATAAAGTTTTATAAAATGGCAATTTTTTCAGGAGCAGTGATTTTAATAATGCTTAAAGTGAAACAATAACATTTAAATATTCCTTTACATTTCGTACTTAGTGGGTGTATAGTATGCCTGTAAAGTAGCGCTTGTTTCCTGTGCTTAGAACTGTCTCTGCACAAAATGTAATTTCTGAAGGAAAAAAGTCATTTAAAATCACTCACCTTAGGGTCTGGTATGGATATTAAGGGGAACCCTGCGTCAAATTAAAAAAAATTATGTGGGGTTCCCCCCAAATATCCATTCCAGACCCCAGGTCTGGTATGGATTTTAAGGGGAACTCCACCCCATTTTTTTTTTAAAAAACTGCCGTGGACCCCCACACATTTTTTTATTTTATTTTTTTGTTATGAATGACTTTTCTCTGTACTGCCGGGAGCCGACAATTCATTATAGCCGCAAGTTATTTTAAATTACTTGTTTTCCTTCAGAAATGACATTTTGTGCAGGGACAGTTCTAAGCATGGGAAACAAGCGCTACTTTACAGGCATACTATACGAAATTTAAAGGAATATTTCACTTTTATTGTTTCACTTAAAGGAATTATTAAAATCACTGCTGCCAAAAAAACTGCAGTTTTAAAACTTTTTTTTGCATTGATACATGTCCCCTGGGGAAGCATCCAGGTCCCAAAACATTTTTTATTACAATAACTTGCATATTAGCCTTTAAAATTAGCACTTTAGATTTCAAACGTTTGAGTCCCATAGACTTTAACAAGGTTCTAAAGTTCACACGAACTTGCCGCGAACACCCCAAATAGTTCGCTGTTCGGCGAACAGGCAATGTTTGAGTCGAACATGAGTTCTACACGAACTCGAAGCTCATCCCTAGCAGTGACCTGTGATTTACTGGAAGAATGTAAGCCACTGCAAGGACACATAGAAAACAATTGTTTTCTGTTTGTCCTTTTCACACCACCATGCTGGAGTCATGTGCAGTGTGGTGCATTGTGTTAAAATGCTAAATGTAAATGCAGGTGAGGAAAAAAAAAATGAAAAAAGCTTTTCATTATTTTAACCCTTCCAAGAACCCATAGCAATTTAAAGCACATAAAAACAGGTGTTAACACAAGTTAAAACACATGCCAACGCATCAATAAAAATGCACACCATTGGATGACAATAAACATAGGGCCAGATTCACGTACATTGGCGCATTTTTTGACCAGCGTAGCGCACCTCCTTTACGTTAGACCGGCGCAATGTAGAGGCGCAATCACCGTATCCCTGTAGTATTTGCTCAGAAATTAGCGGCGGAGTAACGTAAATTCCAAGGCGTAAGGCGGAGTAATTCAAATTGGGAAGGACGTGGGCGTGTTTCATTGAAATGAGCCGTGACCCCATGCAAATGAAGGGCCGGCCAGCTCGCGCATGCGCACATGAAGCAGACCATGGTCAGCACCTCTGTGCGCATGCTCACAACTCGGGAACGGCGCAATCAGTGAAATTGGAAGTGGTCCCGGGCAACTTAGTGAACTACGCAGACAGCATAAATAGACAGACACAAACGCACTTCCTTTGCAAAAGTACATCCCTTTTTATCCCTTCCTATACAGCAAGGTGCTTTTGTTCTGTTGTTTGTTGCGTTGTGACTTGTCTTTGTGATATTTGTTGACTGTTTGATCTAGTGTTTTGTAGAATCTATTTAATAGTGTTTTTTGGTGACTGGTTGTGAGACTTTTTGGTTGATAGATTTTGTTTGTTTGTTTTGTTGCTTGATTTTTCCTGCTTGTTTTTGTGAGTGAATTTTGGTGATTGTTTGGGAGAGAGTTTTTGTATGAGTATGACTGAGAGGAAGCGGAAGAGCAATTTTTCTTTGGGGGAGAAACAAATTATTGCCCGGGCCCTTACCCAATATGGGCGTTTCCTTCAAGGCCTGGAGACTGCCAACGCCACCCTGGCCAGGAAGAAGGAGATTTTGCAGAACATTACTGACCAGGTAAATGCATTGGGGGGGAGACCCGGACACGCGAGGGGGTCGTAAAGAAAATCAATGACCTCCGTCGTGTGGTCCGCAAGAAGCTGGCCAAAATGGCAGCCCATGCCAGGGGCACTGGAGGGGGCCCACCATGCCCTGTTAGTCTGACAGTGGAGGAGCGTGCGGTGGCCCACACCTTTAATAGACAACAAGTGGAGGGCCTGCCTGGCTATGACTCCAGTCATGAAGCCGTGATGCCAGGTAAGGTTTTTTTTTCCTATCTGGTGTGTAGCATGTGTGGGGGAGGGGGGAAAGGAATATGTGGCAAGTGTGTGGATCCTCCAACCTGTGAATGTTTTGTGTCATCCACAGATGTGCAGGAGGGTGCTGGGCCATCTGGCCTGACCGCACCATCCCCGGGACAACAGCCTGATGAGGACCCCCGACAAGGCCGGAGTCCTCGGAGGAGTTGGAGGAGGAGGAGTTTGAGGAGGATGTCATGTCAGCCAGTGGATTGCTGTTTTTGGAGGAGTCTTCCTCTCTGGCTGGCAGCAGCCAGCCCTCCATAAGGGCTAGCCCCTCCCACTCCTCCCCCAACAGGGCTCCCCTTCCAAGGGCCTCCCCTTCTCTCCGGCCACAAGCATCAGCTGGAGACAGGAAGTCGTCCCAGAAGACCAGGGGGGTGGCTGAGGTTCTGCCCGCCAATCTGAGAAGGGACCAGGCCCTTCAGACCCGCCATCTGGGACAGGTCAGCCAGACTTTGGGGCGGATGGAGGAGAGCCTGTCCTCCATAAAGGATACGCTTGGGGACATGGACTGCCTAAACATACTGCAGACTACTACAGCAGACGTTGGGCAGGATGTGAGGGCCCTCACCCAGGCTATCCAGGCCATTATGGCATCACTAAGTGCTGGCCTGAACAGAATTGCCGTGGCCTTGGAGGCAGGCCGCCAGGTGGGCAGAGACCAGGGGCTGCTCCTCCTTCCCCGGATTACCCCTCCCATTAATTTTACCCTGAGAGGCCGGGCCGTGGCCGTGGGCACCCCAGGCATGGGTCACGCCAGTGGCATTAATTTGGTTTCCCCTTTTTTTTCTGGACTTTTTTTTCCATGATTTTTTATTTTTTTTTGTTGGAAATCTTTTTTCTTTGCTGGTCATTTTTTTTTTGTGAATGATTTCGGAATGTGGGGGTGACATTCCTGCCGGGAAAGGGGTGTCACCCTCATTTGTGGTGGAGAAGGGTTCCCCAGGACCAGGGGGAAGTGATCCCCAGGTCCGTGTGAATGGTGTATGAATGTACAGTGACATAATTGGAGCCGTGGCGTGGCGTTGCTGCTCACAAGTCCAGCATGGTGGGCTTGTGCTAATCCAATTTGATGAGGATGTGATGTGTCTGTGCTAGGGACCACAGTGGTGTGCATGCATGCATTCTCATTGTGCCATGATTAATGTGTGTGTTTAACGTGCAAAGATGCCTAATGTGAGCTGTCTCCTGGCTGCTCTTCCCTCAGAAGACGGGGTAGCCTCGCTCAGGGGGGATTGTCTGGTTCAGGGGTCAGGTCATCACGTATGTCAATCTGCAGGCCCTTTCTCACTGCAAAGTTGTGCAGAATGCAACATGCACCGATGATCTGGCACACAAAGTTTGGGGAATACAACAGGGTACCCCCAGACTTATCCAGGCATCGGAAACGTGACTTCAGGAGGCCAAAGCTGTGCTCCACCACTGCACGTGTTTGGGCGTGGGCTTCATTGTATCTTTCCTCTCCTAGGGTTTGGGGGTTCCGGATAGGAGTCATGAGATGGGGTCCCAGTGCATATGCAGAGTCACCTGTAAGGGAAAAGACAGGAGGATGTTAGTCATGCATGTGCCCCTTGTGATGTGTGCATCATGGGGGGGACAGTTATGCCTGCCACCCATGTCACTCACAAACCAGCCAGGTGTCCCCATACATGTTCTGTTCGAATTCCATTGGGATGGGGCTCTGATTGTATATGTAGCTGTCATGGCTGGATCCGGGGTGTTTGGCACGGACGTGCCATATGAGGCCTTGGGCATCGTCTATCACCTGTATGTTGATGAAATGCCAATGCTTCCGATTGCGGTATATGTGCTCTGTCTCATGGGGGGGCTGGAGTGCCACATGTGTGCAATCAATGGCCCCCACGGTGCATGGGAATCTGGCAATTCTGTAGAAATCTGTCATTGCCTTCAGCCGCAGGTCCTGGTGCACACATCTGCTCATGGAGGATTGTGACATCCCAGCCACCACTCCACTTGTTCTTTGAAAAAAAACACTGGAAAGGGAATAGAGTGTTGCCATGACCTTGACCAGTGGCTGCACTGCATGTGAGCGGTGTGTACGGCTGGTGATGTCATCCTGCAGGGTTATGGTTAATTCCATGATGGCATGAGGGGTGAATCTGAAGATGCGATACACCTCAGAATCACTCATGCCAAAGAGGTCCATGCGTGTGCGGTATATCCTCTCCCGTGCCCTCCTCCGTGCCCTCCTCCTTCTTTGCTCCTCTAAAGTCATTAGTAAAGCTATGAGCGAGGATGCCCCTGGCATCTTGGCATAAAGTTTTATGTGCAGCAAGTGTGACTGCTCAGCTCCTCACTAACAGTGTTGCTTTAGCTGACATGTAGACGGATTGTCTAATTTTATACCACCTTTTATATGGTCTAATTTTAGACAGGACATGCAGCTGTTGCGCACAGCGCGTAGCCTGCGCTGCACCAACGTTCTTTTGTGGATCCCGGTAACTCGCTCATTTGCATATTTGAATAGCAAATCAATGGTGTGTCTAGCGCAGTTTTGCGCGGACGGATACGCCGGTCTATCGAAATTACGCCGGTCCAAACAAAGTAGATTTCTTGCGTATCTCGTTTTGGGGATGCGGCGCATCGAAACGCATGCGCAAATTTAGACTTACGCCGCGCATCTCCTGTAACGCCGGCGCAATCGCTCTGTGAATCTGGCCCATAATTTTTTTTGCATTTACATGCACTTTTATGTGTGAACAGACCCTTAGAAATTACATTTTGGGGTATGTTTAAGAGTTCCCTTACGGATAGTTTTGAGAAAGTCGATTACCCAAAGGTCTGAATTACAGGAAGACCTTGTAATATTTGCTTCCAAAAAGCCTGTACAATGAACAAGATCCCTAGATATGCAAAAAGAAGGCAATATGGCCAAATCCTTCAACATTTATCAGGTAGATGGGGCCAGATTTTAAGTGTAATTCTTTGTCATCTTCCACTCACTGTAGGTGAAATTATTTTTCATCTTCCAAACAACCGATAGATTCTTAAATTTTGAGAAAATGGAGAAGACATGAACTAGGGCAAACACTTTCTGAGACTGTTAAAGGGAATTTGAACTTGCACAAAAACAATCAGAGATTTACTAAAGAAGGGAGGATAAATCTATGGACAGTAACATTTTGTAATCTAGTGAAAGTTACTTTAAGTTCTGTAACGGGTATGGGAGAGCTTCTCTAAAGGATAGAAATCTACGATAGATTGCGGTCTTCTAGAAGGAAATGTGATCCAGTGTTTAACATTATAAAGGGTTATGGGACAAATATTGCACTCCACTATTTGACATAAATGTACTAAATATGAATATACTTACTGAATAGTAAGGATATCAAATATTGATAGGAATGAGTGTCATGTTCAAGTCGATAAGCTGAATGCTAGCTGTTCAAGGGTCACCAAATGGGTAAACTAAATGGCCAGATTTGGCCTGTTCACACACGTAGAACCTCTGGTTGCTGCTGCTGCTGCTGCAGCTATTTATTTAATTAATTGAGGTATTATTATTGCCACTAGAGGAATTACTTCACAGCCAGCACACTGCCTTGCTTCAATAGTAAACAAGTCAGAGGGCATCCTGGGTGAAGTCGTTGACCAAATACTTTCATGAAAATATTTGGTCATTGACATCACGCAGCATCACCAGCCAGATTGTTTAAACTGAGCAGTTTGCAGAGGAGTGGTCAGTTTCAGCGACAGGATTGTCATGTGGGGGTCATTAGGTTATTGTCAGCAGTTCATCATATTTATCACTGATGATGGATCTACATAACTAAACAAGGTGGTTAAAGTATTTTTTATGTTTTTTATGTTTTTATGTTTATTTACTTTTTTAGTGAATGAGTAAAAAAAAAAGTATGTGGAAGGGCCAGATATCGGAGGGCTCTCTTATGTTAAAGGAGGTTTCAAGATTCCATCCTGGGATGTGGGAAAGAGGTACGGCTCCCAGCTTTCTTCCACTCCCTTTCCTGTCTAGCTAGGCTGTATGCTCAGATAAAAGTTCAGCATGGATTTTAAGTGGGGCCCATGATTTTTTTTCGTTTGTTGTTTTTTTTTTTTGCAACAGTTCTACCCTATTAAAGCCATGCCCGACACTCATCAAGTATAAGGGTCTAGTAATCTTGTGGGGGCTTCACCCTATTTTTTGTTTTTGGCATGGTGCCTCCCTTAAAATCCACACCCAACCCTTATCCTGGAATACCTTATTTTCCCCCAAAAGTCACCTTTACTATAGTATGGGTGTACCACTTCTTGTGAATTTTTAAGGCATCTCCTAATTTTTTTAATGTTGGTGCAGGCCTTCTGGCGGTGCCCAGCTATGCCCTTTTTTACTAAAAGCTTGAAAATGGCCTTGAAAAAGCTCAGGATTTAATTGAAAGATTAAAATAACATGCTGTGTAAGTAGAATATTCGATTGGCAGAGCAAGTAGTGGAGTCCGTTCGATAAATCATCAACCAGGTATACATAGCACCCCCCTGATCTTCAGAGGTGTGGTGGTGGCAACCATGTCACTTTTATGCTGAACAAAAATGAGTTTATTACAACAAACAATTCAGAGAGAGAAGGGTAGGGCACAGGACACCCTAAGTCAAACAAGTCAGAAAAGGAGCCTATAAGCTGTATCAGCAATCTGTACTTTTGTAGCAACAGCTGTCTCCTATAGTAACCGAATAATTTCTCACAAGAAAGTGCAGGAATTCTCTGCATTAGGCCATCTTGACAGTTTCCCAGGCTCCCCACAGTTCCCAGTCTATGGCAGAGTAACTTTTGGTACTTCCTATCAGGTCTACATCCATTCCTTCATGCCTGCTGGCAACAAGCAGGCAGAGCATCGAACACATGGCTAGGCCTTGGGCTTTAGGCCTACCAAGAACAGAAGTTCCTCACACATCCACACCAGACCAAGGTCTAGATAAGAGGACCCTGATCACTTGACCTCCCCAAATATTTATACTATTTACCAGGATACTCAGTGGCCATGAAACTCCTACTGATTGGCTGAGAGAAATATGCATTTTGACAACTCAGTTTGACTGCAGCTCATTATACTAATGCCAGAGGTGCTTGTGACACCTACTGACAAAAGGGAGGAACTACAACTACACTAAGCTTAGGGAAAAATTCAAATGATCGCAAAGACTACAAATCAACCAGGTTAACCACAGCCCATAGCAAAGCTAAATTTACTGGTAGCCCCAGTTTTAGACAAGTGTCATATACATATTTTTCATTTTACAGCACAGACATCAACAAATTCTAACCCACCATCCCTGTTTTTCCTAATCCCTCTGTCTCCATTTTGTAGCATTTCCAATCATTCTTGTCCCTGTGACACCATGTTAACAGGAAAGGCATATTATTAAAGGTGAGAAAAAAACACTACCCACTACCAATTGTTTCCCGATTTGATTATGAAGTAAAGTAAAACCTTACAAATTGATTACTTGTTATTACAGGATGCTACATTTACATTTATTTTTAAGGGGAGTATGCATTAGATTTTTGTAAATACTCTTTGACACCAAAAATTACATGGTTTGGGATGGTTGCCTCTTGCAACACACCAGCAAATTCCGAAAAAGTTTTGTTCTCCCTGCAAGAGTTAGGCCAAAAAATGTTATGCTGAAAACGAATGAAAGTCCATATACAAGTTTTACCGGACAAATAGAAGAAATCCAGTACACATCTTCTCACCTTTGATGAAAGGTACAGATCTCCCTACTCAAAACCCCAACCATTAATCTGGCAATAGTGCTGTCTGTTGTACTGACATTTAACATCTCCCAATGGGATACCAAGCCTGCCAGATCCTGCACTGTACAGTTCATATGGATAAACTGTGGCTGGCTATATAATGAAGTAGAAATCTAAGAAGAGGTATTAAAAAAAGTATTCAGTAATAGCAACATATACATCCCTCAATGGTCTACCAAGGCCTGCTGGGAACTGCACTATGCACATCATTTGGAAAAACTGTGGTTGGCCATATCATGAAGTAGAAAGCTAAAAAGAGGTATTAAATAAAACAATTCAATAACAGTGATACATAGTAGCCAAGCAGCTCCTAGTAGTAGTTCTATTCAAACGGCTGATCAGTGGGAATCATGAGCAAGGTCTATAACCTTAGGCATTTAGTATATATGTCACTTACCAAACTCATGGGGAAACTCTTCACACACAATGGCGATAGATGTACTCAGCCCTTGCAAAGGAGATAATGTAAATGAAGCCCCAATTGCGAGCCCATCAATAAAGTTATGCAGAGCATCACTAAATGTAATCATCCATGCTAATGTTCCAATCTCCTTCATTGGAGTCCATTTCCTTATTTTACAGCAACCATTTCCTTCATCTGTTTCCTATAAGGAACAACACATATCAGTGAGAACTACATCTTATAATATGCACATTAAATCACCTCTCCCTACCTTCTTCTTCTATCCAGAAATAACATGATTATTTGATTGTCATATTCATTGCTGATTCTCATTAAATAAGGAGAACCACCCTTTTTTTCTGGTAAAATATTTACAGTATTACTCTCCGGAGACAAATGCTACATTGTATGTTTGATCCATACTATGAGCAATTTACACCTGTGTTTCTAATGGAGTATTTGTTTAGTTTACCTTTCCTTTAATTGGCTTTTATAAAAGATGGAAAGTGCAAATAAAAACTGACAAAAACAAGGAGGTATATAAAGCCACCAAATACCAACTACAAGTTATGGATTCTTTAAAAAAAAATTATATTTACAGTATATTTGTATAAATTGAATAAGTATTTGAATTTGTATTAATGTGTATTAATATCATCTTACTGAAACCACTTGCACATCACCCAGCATGCTGGGAAAAGAGCAATTCAGGTTCTGATGAACTGCATAGCATTGTTTCTTAGGCTATAGGTATACTAGCCTACTGACCACGGCTGCCGGGAAATGCAAAAATCAAATGAGCCCATACTTACAATATATATATATATATATATATATATATATATATATATATATATATATATATATATATATATATATATATATATATATATTAGGGCTGTGCAAATTAACTTTTAATTAATTGATTAATCTTTAATTTTTTTGATCGATCAAAATCTTTTTGATCGATTAAAATTCTTTTGATTGGTACTCACCTCTCCGCCGGCTTCTGGGCCTTCAGGGAGTTCCGTCGGAGATCCGGTAACGTCACAGACACCGGCGGGGCTTGCCGTGTCCATCTGAAGGGCTTCTTTGCTGTGCCTTCATATCTGCATGCCGGTGGGACCTTACTATCTGCCACATGCAAGGGCAGTTACACTTCCCTCTATAACTTCCCTCTATCAACCTGGGATTCTACAGCCATCCACTGGGAGTTGTGATAGTTCCCTTCATGGGACATCTACAAGCCGACGGACTGATGTTAACCTCTCCTCATCTGGATTCAGCAGTGGTATCGTTGTACACATTTTTATACCAGTATCATACTTAGCTACATGTTTTTATGACTGCTTTTGGTACCGTTTGGTATTACTCACACCATTTTTACAGTTTATGTAGCTACATCGATTTTATCTGGTTACCTATTTGAAGACTATAAAAGTTTTAATGCTATTCCCATTGAGTGCTGCCTTTGTGTGTTTTTCGTATCCTGCTATCCATTTTTCCAGTTGTTGGTAGCTGCACTGGGAATCGGCCTGCAAGGAGATCAGCTAAAAGTAGTTGGATCTGTATGTGCGTTATAATTAATCAAAATTAGTCGATTAATCGATTAAAAAAAAAACGATTAATCGAACACAAAAATTTTAATCAGTAACAGCCCTAATATATATATATATATATATATATATATATATATATATATATATATATATATATATATAAAGTTTTCTTTATTATATACACAATTGTAGGAATCAAATCCACCACCACACATGCAATCATATAAATAAAAGGTCAGCAGATTTTTTTACAGAAAAATGTGCAGTGATTGGCAGTAAAGGGAATGTAAGCCAAAGGAAACGATCCTTGTAAATGTTTTCGGTAAAAAAAAAAAAAAAAAAAAAGATATATAGAAATACAAGCTCACAAGGTTAAGACCTTTCACATAATATGCCAATATTGGTTTGTTCATGACGCAGATTCTTTATATGTACTGTACAACATTTTGCTGCTACAGCAGTTTCTAATAGTATAATTAAACCTGACATTCAGCAACACATGTACTATGCTGTCAAAATGATATAAGCTATAAAAAGCATCTTAACACCTTCAAGTATTTTAGTGGTTTATTGCAGACAGCATTTTGTCAGCATTAACCTAATCTACCGTAAAACTTTAATTATAATGACTCTCAGGATCTTATCTTTTTTATTGTCAAATGTAAAAAAAAAAGTTGCTGATAAAAGGTGTATATACTTTACAGAATACAAAAATAGACACCCTGAGAATGCTGGTAGACAAAAAAAAAACGTAAAGTAATGAAATAAAGTGGGATATTATTTTCCATAATACATTTTTATGGAGAATTTTTTTTATTTTTTAATGTAACAAAAGACATTACAGCAGTGTAAAGTTCCAAAAAGAAAAAAATTGAACATAAAATCAAGAAAAAAAAATTAGTCACAGGACCACTGGTCCCCAGCACAAATGGCATACTGTAGGTCTCAAAACTAAAGCAGGAAGACCCTGTGTGACAAATCTGTCAGTCATGTAAAGAAAAAAATAGTTAAAAAGCCCAGTTAGCGAGGCCATCATAAAGGAGAACACATAATAAAGATCAAACTCTCTTACCCCCAAAAAAATGTAAATGGAGGCTTAATAAAGACTGGGTACAAGGGACACTATCATCTTGGGATCCTAGCACCATGGAAGTCTGGATGACCAGCAAACAGTAAAAAAGGGGGAGGGAGAATTCCAAGGGAGAGAGGAAAAGGAGGTTAGAGTAGTAGAGAGAAAGAAAAGGGGAGGGGGAAAGACCAAGGGAGAGAGGAAAAGGGGGTTAGAGTGGTAAAGAGAAAAGAAGAGGGGAGGGGGAGAAGACCAAGGGAGAGAGGAAAAGGGGGTTAGAGTGGTAAAGAGAAAAGAAGAGGGGAGGGGGAGAAGACCAAGGGAGAGAGGAAAAGGGGGTTAGAGTGGTAAAGAGAAAAGAAAAGGGGAGGGGGGAGAAGACCAAGGGAGAGAGGAAAAGGGGGTTAGATTGGTAAAGAAAAAAGAAAAGGGGAGGGGGGAGAAGACCAAGGGAGAGAGGAAAAGGGGGTTAGAGTGGTAAAGAGAAAAGAAAAGGGGGAGAAAGGGGTGTGCATGGGGAAGATAAAGGGGAAGAAAAAGAAAGAAGGCGGTGGAATCCAACTTCCCTGTGAGGCCAAGGAGAGGTAGTTAGATATACCTGGCTGGCCAGTGGGAATAGCTATTAATGCCATTATAGAGCAAATTTGTTTTAGGAAATGCCATAAAAAAAGCTGAGGGGGTCTACAGGAGGCCTTGAATTCTAATCATTTGTGGTAAAGTGGTTTTACTATGGTAACTAAGCACTGTATTGGTGCAAACATTGGGCCAGATTCAGGAACACTTGCGCTGGAGTATTTCGATATGCGCCGCGTAACTGTGATGATGCGCCGTCGTTTCTATGTGCCCGTACCCACCAAACTAGATGCGCCCAATAACGGGTCATTTGCGACCGGCGGAACGTTCCGACGCCAGAGTATCGTCAGCGCTTAATTACGCTGGGCGCATCAGTCGCGCCTATTGATTTCCCCTGCAAATATGCAAATGAGGGATTTTTCCCAATTCACGAACGGATTAGCACCATACGCTGGCTACATGCGCCGCGCGTATCTCGTCCGTCCGGCGCAAAGTTATTTCTACAAAAGGCTGCTTTATCTTTACTCCAGACGGTCACAGGTCAGCAGGAGAGCAGCTACAGCAGCGTTACCGACGATAAGAGCTAGCTGAGCACCCCCACTTGCAGGACAACACCTCTGTCCATGCTTGTCTGTCAAATTTTACAGCCATGGAGGAAGACATCATAGGTCTCCATAGCCGAGATGACGGCTGACAGCTCCTGGCCATTAAAGTTCAGCTTTCTCCTGTGTGTTTGCGGGGAACGGGAGCAGCCATCTCAGAACAAAAGTAACATCACTGCGGGGAGGGGGAGCAGGATATACTTTAGTGCCGGAATGGCGCTTCTACGGGCGCATTTAAACGCCCAACGGAAGGCATTGCGCTGACGTTTCCCGTGAAGTGGTGCCGACGGAAGTTGTGAGCATGCGCACAAAGGGGGCGAGTGGAGCCTCACTCACTGCGCATGCTCCGTGGTTGATGCGCTGAACGTAAGCCTCTGCGCTGGGCTCCGCCCATCATTTACATATGATCACACCCACTTCCCCTTGCGTCGGGTTACGCCAGCGCATTATCGTTGCTCTGGCGCAAGTTTACGAGCAACTGCTATGTGAATAACAGTACTTGCGCCGAAAGGGTCTTCAGAGTAACGTAAATGAGAAGCGTTACTCCAGAGGAAAGATACTCTCATCTACCTGAATCTGGCCCATTGTTTGTATTAGCTTGTATGTCTTGTTTTAGTAGAGGTGTTGGCCAACCATGAACCTGCATGTCCTGCCCAGCTCCTGAAGAGAGGGAGTAAGTCCTGGTTCACACCTATACATTTTTTTAGTGCATTTTCAGCTTTGCAGAAATACACTATAGTCCATTTAACATGGGTTCCTGTGGATGTAGTTCACATCTGTGCATTTTATGGAAAGGGCCATGGGCTTTTTTCTGGTTTTTGGTTCCATAGACTTCAATGGATCAAAAGTGTGTATTAAAAAAACGCAAAATGCACCCGTAATATGCAAACTACAATCTGCATAGTTTTGAATCAGGCCTCAATTGCTTCTGATTTCTCCAGGCAATGGTTTGATTTTACCTATGGAAACAATGCAATGGAGAGAGGAAGGGTTCCTTATATTTTGTGCCCCCAAGCTTTGTCAAATTCAGTCCTTTTAAATTGTCAGTTTTTTGTTGGTGGGTTTGTCTGCATGACAACTTTTGTTGAAATTGAATGGCTGACATCAGTAAAATGATTGCTGCAGCAATGACTTCTGGCCTGTGAAAACTCTAAAGCCCCGTACACACGACTATTTTTAATGTCCTTGAAAAAACAACGATTGTTTTTAATGACCATTTTAAAAAATTGCATTTTTCACGTCATGAAAAACGGTCGTGTGTACGCGGCATTATGCCTTGCATCCTGTTATCTACAGGACTAGACACAAGTTTTTAGATTTGGTGTTTGTACTAGTGAACATTATTTTTTTGTCCCTATGATTGATTTTAATAGAACTAAGGTCATTGGTTCAACTCTCAAGCACAGCAACTATCTGCCTAGAGTTTGCATGTTCTCCCTGTGCCTGCATGGGTTTCCTTCACTCTCTTCCCACACTCCAAAGACATGCTGGTAGGTCAATTGGTATTTGTTCCCACTTCCGGGGCATAGATCACTGCAGGCTCCGAGGCAATCTATGCCATGTACAGCCCCTCCTCCGCCCCCCCCCCCCCCGCTGTCTTCTGGGAGACTTGAGCAGTAGGGAACCAGGTTGTGAAGCCGCAAGATGGCGGCACCTCCACCCAAGAACCGAGGGACAGATCGGCTTCAGGTGAGGACATCGTGGGCGCCCAGGACAGGTAAGTATTAATATTTTAAAAGTCAGCAGCTGCAGTATTTGTGGCTGCTGACTTTTAAGAAAAAAATTGGGCAGAACTCTACTTTAAGTATCAAAATAATAATGATTGCTGCTATATCTGCAAATGTTATGGGACACTGAACAAGAATACCTTTTAAAGATAAGGGCCCTTTGATAGGAAAACAAATTTTATGTTCACCCCACCTTTATTCAGAAATTTGGAAATACGTGTAACATCTAAAGCCCTGTACATACGGGCCAGAATCTCGTCAGGAAAAAACTGTTGGCAAGAATACCTTGCCGCCCCTAGTGTACAGACACTCCTTTCAAAAGAACCGCGGTTCTTTTGGAAGGCAAGAATGCAGTGACGTCATCGCGTACGACAAGCAAACATTCGATGCCGTTGCCGCCATCTTGCTGCACCCTACCTATGCCTAGAAAGCTACCGCACATGCGTCAAAGTAATTTCGAGCATGCGCAGGTTTCCACGGCAACAGGTAAGTATACACACTCTCGGGTTGCTCGTCAGGAAAACACTGCCGAGAATCACGACGAGAAAATAGAGAACATGTTGTCTATTTTTCTCTTCGAGATTTTAGGCAGTTTTCTGAAAAGCCTCTGAAAGCCTCGTACACACGCTCGGTATACTCAGCAAGAAAGCTCTACCAGAAGTTTTCTTGCTGGTTTTTGCCGAGTAAACCAAGCATGTGTACGAGGCTTTAGAGTCACCCAATGCAAAGAGATAAATATTTAGGACCAAAATAATGTTTATGTCCTCCAGCATGCAGAGTATACAAAACTTATCTTTTCCTATGTAAGTGCTGCCTTAGTAAGATTGACTTTAATGTGAATATTATTATTTAAGGCTTTCATAAATAGTTTAATACTAAATATCTAGTTTGTTTTACCTTTGAGATCACACTGACTTGATCAATGTTGACAGTACCATTGGCTTCTGTTATAGCTGAATTTCCATACATGGTGGTTCCATTGGTAGTTGTGCATTTTCCATGATCAGCATGAAGTCCCTGTGGTGGTTTGTCAATTTCTAAGTGTTTATGAGGTCCCTATAATAAAAAATTGTTGTATATTAGTTAGGGTTTTCAATGTTGGGGCAAAGTAGCCAGTTCTTTCTTAAGACAGTGTAAGTTATGGTATAACCGGTTTCTTACTTCACCATAGATGTTCAGACTCATTTTCAGTATCCTCTCAACAAACATAAGAATGTAGAATCCTCCAAAAATTGCCACTGCTTTTGAAACATAATTATCATGTTTGGGATCAAATCCAAATGCCTGAAACAAGATATATAATTGTACACTTAAGATTCCACTGTAGTTTATCAGCTTTCAGACTTTTGTCATGTGTGCTTAGACAGTCTATAGTACATTTATACATTTGGGCTTATTGATTAAAAAAAACATTGCAACAGCAGTATACAAAATAATGTAACCGATAACATATTACCCCTGATTATTTTACAACTATATAACTGATGGTGGCTATATGCTACCTTTTCATGTTTTATTAAACAAGCATGTTAATGTGTTTGGAATATTTTATACATGTATAAATGATATATTATATAATATAAAACAATCCGCTATTAAGCAGCTAAACAGAGTATAGGCTCAATTTTTCAAAGCTACACATGCAGAACAAAAAAAAAAAAAAAAGGATGTCTCATTTTGGATGCATTTGTTAAGTAAAAAATATTGTTTAGTTACATTTGTTATGTTAGAAAGATTTTTTTTTTTTTGTAATTTGTTTCATGTTCATTGTGTTTTCACCATCGATTTACATTTTTAAGCTGTATTTGAAGTTAATTTGAAAATATCAAATCAAATCAAATTAGATTTAAATCAAATGCAGTTAAGCTGCAGAAGTTTTTAACACTTAGAATTGTAAGATCTAAATCTGATGCCGCGTACACATGGTCGTTTTTTGTGATAAAATAAAACAACGTTTTAAAAAACTTCATTTAAAATGATCGTGTGTGTGTGGGCAAAACGTTGTTTTATGTCTTCTGAAAAACTAACCAAAAAAAATTCGAACATGCTTAAATTTTTTATGTCATTTTTAAAATGTCGTTTTTTTTTTTTTTGTGTCATAAAAAATGATCGTGTGTGGGCTAAAACGACGTTTAAAACGACATTTTTAAACCGGTGCATGCTCAGAAGCAAGTTATGACGCGAGCTTGAATGGAACAGAGTGCCGTCGAACGTGGTGTACGTAACCACGCTTTGCAAGAGCATTTTCAGAAACTGATGGTGTGTATGCAACGTCGTTTTTTAAAATGAAGTTTGAAAAACGTTGTTTTGTTTCGTGAGATAAAACAACGGTTTTTTACATCACAAAAAGTGATCTGTGTACGCGGCATGAGAATTGTTGCAGAAAACAAAATCGCACCATCTATGGTCGACTTAAACCTTTAAAAATGAATTTATAGTAACATTATAAAAATGGAAGGGTCCTAGGTTATAAAGCATATCCTGTATGTTGATCTGGACGCAAAAGATGCAAAAAATATGAATTTACCAGAACTGATTGTTTGTTTGATTTTTGACACGTTAAAGAGGTTGTAAAGTCAGAAGGTTTTTTATCTTAATGCATTCTATGCATTAGGATAAAATACCTTCTGTGTTCAGCAGCTCCCCTCAGTCCCCCTAATACTTACCCGAGGTTCATCTCTGGCCAGCGTTGTTCACTAGTGTCTCGGCTGTCCGAGACTTTCCCTCCTGATTGGCTGAGATACAGCAACTGCACCATTGGCTCCCGATGCTGTCAATTAGTCAGTAAGCCAATCAAGCGAGAGAGGGGTCAGGGCCGGCTGCAGCTCAGTGTCTGAATGGACACAGGGAGCTGTGACTCAAGCTTGGGTACCCCCATCAGAAGCCGCTTGCCGTGGGGGCACTCAACGGGAGGGAGGGGCCAGGAGTACAGAAGAGGGACACGAGAAGAGGAGAATCTGGGCTGCTCTGTGCAAATCCACTGCAATAGAGCAGGTAAGTATAACATGTTTGTTATTTTTATAGGGGGGAAAAAGAAGACTTTACAGTCACTTTAATCCTCTTTGTATTAATAGTAAGGTTTATTCAGAATATGTGGATCAATTTAGATTATACTCTATTTTTTTTTTTTTTGCCTTCCTGTGGATTAACTGTGGGTATAGGATATTTATTGTATGTCAAGTTTTTTTTCTATTTGTGTATGGTCTTTTTTTTTTTTTTTTTTTGGCTGAACTGGATAGACTTGTGTCTTTTTTTCAACCAGATTAACTATGTACAGTAACTATGTAACAACATAAATAAAATATCTGACTTTTTTATGTACAGTACTGTGCAAATGTTTTAGGCAGGTGTGAAGAAATAATTTAAAGTATGAATGCTGTCAAATTTATACTTATGTCTTACTTGTTTATTTTTATTAATTTAAAAAATGCCAAGTGAGTCAAATCAAATCAATATATGAATACCATTTGGCTTCAAAACAGAATCAATTCTGTTAAGTACACTAATGCACACAGTCCTTGAAGAAAATCAGTAATAGTCAGCAAGACATTCGTTTTCAAATTCATTTCAAATTTAAATAATTTTGTTATTTAAGACTAATTGAATTTCGATATTTTGTATTTGTTTAAGATCATTACTATTGTAATTCAGAAATTCAAATACATCCGAATCTCCAAATAAGAAACATTTTTGTCTGAATTTTGATTTGTAATAAAACTAACCACACATGTCTATGACCAAATACTTTTCACAAAATATAGAAAATAAGGGGAGTTCATTGCTAGGATTTACATTATTTATCACCTTTTTTAATATAAATACTTTTAACCTTGGGTGTTATCTTTTTGAATTGAGCCTTACATGTATGTGACATATTGCCCACATAGATCACAATAAAGTTGGCCACATATGGCTTGAAGTTGTCCAATTCCTGCTGAATTCCACTTAAGTTGCTTTTCAGAGGGCTGCTAGTGTAAATAAGCCCTTAGGAGCTGATTTACTAAAGGACTTGAGACAATAAAATGTATGAAGATTCACTTTAATTATTCAATTAGGTCAAGATAAAATAGGCAAACATTAATTGTTTTTTTCACGTGACTGGATAATTGAAGTAATTCTTCAGACAACTGTTGGAACATTTTCAAATCCTTTAGTACATTAACCACCAATCTCGGTACAGTCTTTTAGGAGACTAAACAATTAGGTTGTAATGTATGTATATGATCAACCTTTGTTCTACAAAAATATGTAGTGCAATGACCTGTCTAAATGGTCAATTTACTTTATTTCCAGTCTGAGATGCCACAACATAGATACTGGCATATCTAAAGGAATTGTACAACCAGCTTGTAAGTGTATGATCAACTTAAGATACACAGGACAACTCCTAAAAATGCTAAGAGGCGGTCCACACATAGGCAGCACGACTTTGGGGGCAACTCGGCAAGACGAATTGAGAGGCAACTTGCAAAATGACTTCTGTATTGAAGTCAATGCAATTCGCCCCGAGTGGCCCCCAAAGTTGTACAGGAACCTTTTTCTAAGTTGGAGTGACTTGCGTCGCTCCTATTAGAATGGCTCCATTCAATAGAGTGGACCGCGACATGTCAGGCGGCTGAGTGGCCTGACAGGTCGCCCCTGTGTGAACCGGCACTAACTGTCACATTTGTTTGTGCCCTCAACCAAACTGTCAAACCATCATATGGTTGGTGTCATAACTGATCACATGTGCAGCACTATGACAGTTGCAGATCAAACAGAGACAGAGATGGAAGCTTCCTTGGCTGAAAAGGACAGGAAGGTTTAGTTCCACTTTAAGTGTAGAGGTAGAGAATACATACAAATGTGCACCTCTATTGCTGACCACATTTTGGCCAATTCTGGGGCTATTTTTAATTAACCAATCTATCAGCTTTAAATAAAAAAGATAACAATTATTTAAGCTTCAGACCACTTACTTCTGGAATCAGTTGAAATATTGCATTTGAAAATAAAGATCCAATGGCCAGTCCAATAAAGTAAGTCAATATCTTTGGGAAGTAAGGCTTCTTTACAAAGGGGGTTATAAATAATCCAACTACGGTTGTCAGATTGATAATTGTAACAGACAGAATGCTGAATCCCCAAACTAAAAGAAAAAAAAAGCTCAGTTATTCAATATCATTGAATGATTCATAATAAATAAAATAAATGATAATATTAGACTAAAGCTGTATTTACCTTTATGTTACATATGCAGCCCACATCTTGTTGCCTTATGCCCCGTACACACGGTCGGAAATTCCGACAACAAATGTTCGATGTGAGCTTGTTGTTGGAAAATCTGACCGTGTGTATGCTCCATCGGACATTTGCTTCGGAATTTCCGACAACAAATGATCGAGAGCTGATTCTCAATTTTTCCTACAGCAAAAGTTCTTGTCGGAAATTCCAATCGTCTGTATGCAATTCCGACGCACAAAAATCCTACGCATGCTCGGAATCAATAATTTTTCCCGGCTCATCATAGCGTTGTACATCACCACGTTCTTGGTGTTTGGAATTTCCGACAACATTTGTGTGACCGTGTGTATGCAAGACAAGTTTGAGCCAACAATCTGTCGGAAAAAAATACACGGTTTTGTTGTCGGAAGGTCCTGTATACGCAGCATTAGACTGCATTCGCATGGGCGTTTAGCCACGCTGCAGTTTTTTATGAATAGCTGTGCCCACAGAGCCCGTATAGTGTAATGACAGGCTGTTAGCGGCTGCAGCTATTTGTGACTGTTCGCACAGCCAGTGATTATCTGCAGAGATCGTGGCTGGATGTGAACAGTCACAATAGCTGTGGCCACACGGCTGACAAAAGTACGGTTATCAGATTAATAATTGTAATAGACAGAATGCTGAATCCCCAAACTAAAAGAAAAAAAGCTGAATTATTTAATATCATTAAATGATTCATAATAAAAGAAATCTACCTGACGGGTGGGGTCCTCCGATGTTACTAATTTCCATAACATCGGGGGCCCTAGCACTGCCGCAGCCTGGTTATCATGATTGCGTGTCCGGCGATGATTGTTGTCACACTGGCGCCAACCCGTGCTGAATCGTGTGCTATATATTAATGACCGGGGTCCGCCGACATCACACGTTTCCATGACATCGGTGGCCCTGGCACTGCAGTGTACGCCGTTGCTTGGTTACCGCCAAAGCGCTGCACATGCACATGCACATGATTGATTCCTGCACTGGCACAGATTTATAATTAGATTGATCACTGTATACTGATGCCCCCTAGAAAAAGGGGCCTAGCAAAAGGGGCCTAGCGGCTCGCAAATTAAAGGGGACGTACCTGTACGCCCATTTACGCAGCCGTGCCATTCTGTCGACATCCTTGTGCTCCGGCCGGGAACCGGTTAAACTATAGGTATTGGAATTTCCTTTAAATTTTGGCTGTTAGTGAATGTAACGAATACCAATTTATCTGAAATTTCGAATTACCTGAAATAACGAATGCCGTATCTAAGCTAATGGAACGTAACAAATTAATAATAATAAATAACAATAATAATAATAAAAACATTTAATTATTATTATTATGTGTTATTAATTAGTTTTGTTTTGGCATTTGTTATTTCGGATAATTTGTCACTTCGGATAAATTCGTATTTGTTACGTTCACTAACAGCCAAATTTGAAAGGAAATTCCAATACCTATAATTTAACCACTTAAGGACCGCCTCCTGCACATATACGTCGGCAGAATGGTACGGCTGGGCACAAGCACGTACGGGTACATCCTCTTTAAGTGCCCAGCCGTGGGTCTGAAGCTCCGTGATTGCGGGACCCGTGGACCCGATCGCCGCTGGAGTCCCCCAATAGGTCCCCGGAGCTGAAGAACGGGGAGAGCTTTGTGAGAACACAGCTTCCCCGTTCTTCACTGTGGCGCCGTCATCGATCGTGTGTTCCCTAATATAGGGAACCACAATAAATGACGTCACACCTACAGCCACACCCCCCTACAGTTAGAAACACAGATGAGGTCACACTTAACCCCTTCAGCGCCCCCTTGTAGTTAACTCCCAAACTGCAATTGTCATTTTCACAGTAAACAATGCATTTTTAACCACTTGCGGACCGCCGCATGTACATTTACGTCGGCAGAATGGCACCGACAGGCACATCAACGTATATATACGTTGGTGCCTTGAGGGGGTTCGGGGGTCCGACCCCCCCCCCCGGTTACCTGGCCGAGCGATCCGTGCAGAGCGGGCGGCGGTTGGTTTTTGTCCGCCCCCTCCGGATCGCTCTCAGCCAATGCGCGCGCTCCCCCTGCGTGTCATTTCCGAATCGCAAAAACTAGCCAGGTCCTTTACCTGCCTAAAGGTCCGGGTCTTAAGTGGTTAATAGTTCAAATTTTTTAGATTTTATTTTTTATTTTTCGATTTTTGAATTTACAAATTGACAAATTTACGAATTTAAGAAATTACAAATTTACGAATTTTAGAATTTAGGAATTGCGATCAGGAAAAATAAACAAACAATGAAACAAAATTAAACACATTTTTTGGCATTGAACATGTCTAAATCCTTAGATATATTACAATTACAGTACATTTATTGTATAGGATAATGTTTCTTTGCGAAGGTTATACCTGTAACTATGTATAGCTTCACTTTGGATAGAAAAAAAAATCAAAAAACATTGCATTACATATTTTTATATCCCACGGTACAATACTGAGCTGACAGGGGTTTTTAGTTACAACTGCCTTAAAACCTCCACTGTAACTTAAGATTCTCAGAGAGAAGCTTCTGTAAATGGAAGCAATTCACTTTCATGCCAAATACTGAACTAGTAACAAAATACATCATAATAGTAGCTTACAGTATGTGGCTTGGAAAATAGCTATTAAAAGCGTGTCATGTTAAGTGAAAATAAGTAACCGTGACTACACAAAATGAGTCTTCTGTACACTCAACACTTCTGAAATGCTGATACGGGCAGTTCTAGGAATAAAAGCTTAAAAAAAAAAGTAATGGTATTAGCCATACTGGACTCAGATAGTGCAATCTTGGCAGCGGCACATGCTGCGCCTGGTAACCCACACTCTATTTCAGAGACCTGCGACAAATCTTGAAAAAAAAAAGTATTTTTCATTTAATTTCCATAAGAATCACACTGTACTTTATAACTGATTTCATAAATGACACAGAAGTCTATGCTGATTTCATTGGTTTTACTATAGTTTATCTTGATTACTATACAATTAGTGACATAAATATTATAATTACTATCATATAAAAATCAATAAATATATCAAATGTTTTATTTAACATAAAAAAGGTACTAATTGCAGACCAAGTTACACTGTATGAGTAGCACATACAGTACATGTAACATTTAGCAATGTTGTATATAATATACAGAATATATTTCTACCACAAAGTTCTATAACAATATCATTACAGCAGAAAATTTGAAATTAGCAAAATAAAAAGGAAAACTAGATAATCACTGTCATACAAAACCTCTTCCAACCCATCCCAGGCAACTTTTTTAGTGGGTCTTTACACCCAGGGTGGCACAGACTTCCCAATCAGATGAACACTGTGACTGGCTTTCATAGTGGACACATAATTAAGAGCCCGCCTCGCAGGTTACCAATCCTTGCTGAAGACAATGGGGTCAATTCACCACTAATAACGGCTAATAAAATGCGGTAAAATAGTGCTTGCGGTAAATCAGTTTTGAAAGTACAATTCACTAATGCCGCATGATCATTTTTTGTCATGAAAAAAAACGTAGTTGTGAAAAATTTAATTTAACTACTTAACCCCCGGACCATATGCCCAATGACCAGAGCACTTTTTGTGATTCGGCACTGCATCACTTTAACTGAAAATTGCGCAGTCGTGCGACGTGGCTCCCAAACAAAATTGGCGTCCTTTTTTTCCCACAAATAGAGCTTTCTTTTGGTGGTATTTGATCACCTCTACGGTTTTTATTTTTTGCGCTATAAGCAAAAATAGAGCAACAATTTTGAAAAAATGCAATATTTTTTACATTTTGCTATAATAAATATCTCCAAAAAATATATAAAAAAACATTTGTTTTCCTCAGTTTAGGCCGATACATATTTTTCTACATATTTTACGTTAAAAAAAAGCCGCAATTAGCGTTTATTGATTGGTTCGCGCAAAAGTTATAGCGTTTACAAAATAGGGGGTAGTTTTATGGCATTTATATTAATATTTTACTAGTAATACATTACTAGTAATGGCGGCGGTCAGCGTTTTTTTTTTTTAGTACTGCGACATTATGGCGGACACTTCGGACACTTTTGACACATTTTTGGGAACATTGGCATTTTTATAGCGATCAGTGCTATAAAAATGCATTGGATTACTATAAAAATGCCATTGGCAGTGAAGGGGTTAACACTAGGGGGCGGGGAAGGGGTTAAGTGTGTGCCTGGGTGTGTTCTAACTGGTTACACACATAGCTCCCGGTCCTCGCTCTGTACCGAGCGATCGTCTGTGCCCATCGGCGATCGTACCCGCCGGGCACGTGCGCGGGACCCTAGTGGCCGCAAAGTAGCTGACGTATAGCTATGAGCTCTCGCCCAGGAGAGCCGACCTGTCGCCGAAGAATAACGGCGGCTGGTCGGCAACCAGTTAAAATGATCGTATGTGGGCTTCACATCATTTTTCAGGTTCTGAAAAACGACAAAAATAAAATTCGAACATGCTGCATTTTTTAACGTCGTTTCAAACAATGTCGTTTTTCGGGTTGTTAAAAATGATCGTGTGTGGGCTAAAACGATATTAAAAAGCCGTGCATGCTCAGAAGCAAGTTATGAGACGGGAGCGCTCGTTCTGGTAAAACTACTGTTCATAATGGAGTAAGCACATTCATCATGCTGTAACAGACAAAAAAACGTGAATCGTCTTTTACTAACACGGAATCAGCTAAAGCAGCCCAAAGGCGAATAGAACTTCCCCTTTATAGTGCCGTTGTACGTGTTGTGCGTCACCAACGCTTTGCTAGATCATTTTTTTAAAACGATGGTGTTTGGGCAACATCGTTTTAATGATGAAGTTGGAAAAACATTGATTTTTCTACATGCTGAAAAACAACGTTTTTTTTTCATGCTGAAAAATTATCGTGTGTACGCGGCATAAGAATTTAGCGTTAAATAACGAACGCAGTATTTGTTTAAATGTGTATTTTTTCATGCTGTAATTTACTGCATTGAGCTGGTTGCTAAAGGAGCAGGCAGGGAATCCGGCCGACACATCCTCAATAATGGATGTCTTACTACTGGGTATGTGGCCTGGTATGGTCCAGGAGGGGGGGTGCTTGCTTGGATAAGGGTCTGGTATGGATCTTGGGAGGGTCCCCACGCCGTTTTCTTTTAACATTTTGACGTGATGTTCCCCTTAAAATCCATACCAGACCGCTGACAGCTGATGAGTTATCTGTTGTTAAGGACAGGGCTGTCTTTAATGTTGATTGGACCCTGGGCAAAAGATTTCTTGGGCACCCCCATTCAATTTTGCTCTCCACCTGCTCTGAGACATACAATAAATATCAGACTTAAAATCAGTTTACTGTGTCAGATCAGGCAGTGCCACTTATTGACTGGTTGCTAGAGGTTACAGCTCACATTACGGCTCACTGATTAGTTGCTAGAGGTTCAAGAACATGATTTCTTCTTGTTGATTGGTTGCTAGAGATTACTGTACAGTAATACTGCTCACTGATTGGTTGCTAGAGGTTACAGCACATCATCTCTTCACTGCAAGGGGCATGATATACATATGAACGCCGCCTTTATTTACATATGAATCTAAATAGCCTCAGTTATTTACATATGCATTCTCCCATTATTTACATGAGTGGCAGTTATTTACATGTAAACACAGGGTCTGCAGGTGAGTCATCTGTACTCAACAGTAGGGCAGAGCTGGGTAGCATTAGTAGCTAAAAGTTAAAGTTAAATCAGGCTTCTCAGAGAACCCATAACATCAGAGTTCCCCTTTACACCAGAGGCCACAGTGTTCCCCCTTTCATCAGAGTCCTCTCCGTACATAGTGTTCTCCCTACAACTAGGGTCCCAAGAGCATCCCTTAAAGCGGAGTTCCACCCAAAATTGGAACTTCCGCTTATCCCACTCCTCACCCCCTTACCTGCCACATTTGACATGTATTTTTTTTGGGGGGGAGTGGGGGCTTCAGGAGGAGTGGGACTTCCTGTCCCACTTCCTCCTTCCGCCGAGGGGCTGGTTAGACAATTAAGCTTAATCGCCTAAAGCAGCCCCTCCCTGTAGGCGTTCGCCTAGGACACTGACAGGTCCTAGGTGATCGCCTGTCCAATGGGGCGGCTCAGCACCAGGCCGCGCCGCGCGCGCATGCGCAGTGCCGCTTGCGCATGCGCAGTGGGTGCCCGCCCGTGAAGCCGAAAGCTGTCACCGCCGGGTGCCCACAGTATCAATGAGGATGCCGGCCGGGGAGGGGGGAGAGGAGCGGAGCCGCGGCCGGCCCATCGCTGGAACGCTGGAGCAGGTAAGTGTCTGTTTATTAAAAGCCAGCAGCTACACTTTTTGTAGCTGCTGACTTTTAATAAACATACATTTTGGCTGGAACACCCCTTTAAGTTAGAGTCCCCAGAGTTCTCCCTTACATCAGAGTCTGCAGAGTCCCCACTTACAGTGAAAGGGGAAAGATGTAAAAGGGGAACTCTGTGGACTCTGATGTAAAGTTATTAACTTTATATGATTAGAAATGCTCACAGCGTCTCCCCACAAGGATGTAGTCCCAAGGCAGTGGACGAGCACGCTGACTAACCCCCAGCCAGAACGGCTCGGATGATGGGGGCAAGCTTATAGAGAAAAAAAGAAGGTGGGAAATTTAGACAAAGAAAAAAAAAACATTTTGAAGGGAAATGGAAGGAAAAAGGTAACTAAACCAACAATGCACTAGCTTAAAGGAACCTATTTAGAAAATAAAAGACGAACCTTTACAACCCCTTTAATATCTAGTAGGTAAAAGATCTCCTGACTTAGCAGTAACATTTTACAAGACCATGTTATATGATAGTCACCAATCTTTGAAAACATATTGCCCTATAAAGGTGAAAGCAGCATCATGTCATGATAAAAAATGGAATTATGTTCAGTTTAACATGTGTTGTAAGGTGATTTATATCGGAAATCTAGCATTATATAGTACAGCCATAAATCTTAAAAAGCCATGCTTTAAGGCTGGGTTCAGACTATTGCGAGTTGGATGCAAGTTTCACTGCATCTAATTTGCATAACAGGATATTGTGATTGGCTCTCTATGGAGCCGGTTTACACAGCACATGAGCCCTGTGGGTCTTTTGGTCCGTTTTAGGTCTGAATTTAGACAAAAGTTTGGGCTGAAATTTGACCTGAAACATTAAACAGGGATGAACCGGCCCCCTGCTGTGAGGAGCTGCATTCTCCAGTGTGAATCCAGCCTTAAGAAACTGTGATATGGATTGATTTTATGAATGAATGTGATCTTTAGCACATATACATAACTCATCTTTACTTAAAGTGGTTTTAAAGCCTAAAGGCTTTTTACCCCAATGCATTGATCCAGCACTGTGCCCAAGAGCAGTGGCTCCCTCTACTGTTGCTCTCTCCTCTCATGGCAGATTGATAGCAGCGGGACTCGGGAGCCATTGGCTAATGCTGCTTTCACTCAAATCCTGTGACGAGGGAGTGGGGGGCGAAGCTGAGCCATGCTGTTTGCCTGCACAGGTGCCCCCATAGGAAGGATCAGGGATGTTCTGTGCAAAACCATTGTACTGAGCAGGTAAGTATGATGTGTTTATTATGAAAAAACAACACCCTAGAGAATAAAATGGCAGTCATTGCAATACTTTTTGTCACACCGTATTTGCGCAGCGGTCTAACAAGCGCACTTTTTTTGGAAAAACAATAAATTTGGCAATTTTTTTTTACATATTGTGAAAGATAATGTTACGGCGAGTAAAATTATACTCAACATGTCACGCTTAAAAATTGCGCCCGCTCGTGGCATGGCGTCAAACTTTTACCCTTAAAAATGTCGAAAGGCGACGTTTAAAAAATTCTATAGGTTGCATTTTTTTGAGTTACACAGAGGAGGTCTAGGGCTAGAATTATTGCTCTCGCTCTAACGATCGCAGCGATACCTCACTTGTGTGGTTCGAACACCGTTTTCATATGCGGGCGCTACTCGCGTATGCGTTCCCTTCTGCGCGCGAGCTCGTCGGGACGGGGCACTTTAAAAAAAAAAAGTTTTTTTTTCGGATTTATTTTTATTTATTTTACAATTTTTAACACTGAAATAAAAAAATAAAAAAATTATCACTTTTATTCCTATTACAAGGAATGTAAACATCCCTTGTAATAGAAAAAAGCATGACAGGTCCTCTTAAATATGAGATCTGGGGTCAAAAAGACCTCAGATCTCATATTTAGGCTTCAGCCCAGGTTCACACTGGGCTGCGGGAGTGAAGCAGTGCGAGTTCAGCTGAACTCGCACGATTTCACTCCCGCCCGGCAGTCCCGATTTCAGCCGCGTTTTCAGAGACATCTGTGCAGGTTTCTGCACAGATGTCAATGTAAATCGCAGGCTGAAATCGCAAAAAGTAGTACAGAGATTACTTTTTGAAATCGGTGCAATGCCGGAGATGCAGCGTCGCACCGATTAGGACACTGCCATTGCCGGCAATTTGCGGCGAAATCCGCCGTTTTGACATGCGATTTGACATGCCAAATCGCATGTCAAAACGCACCAGTGTGAACCAGGGCTAAATGCAAAAAAATAAAAAAATAATTGAAACTGTCATTTTTTCAAATGACAAAAAAAAAATGTTTCTTTAAGACGCTGGGCGGGACTGACGTTTTGACATCACTTCCGCCCAGCAGAGCTATGGGGACGGGTGGGTGCCATGTTGGCCTCACTCGCATCCCCACACAGCAGCCGAGCGGAGCCGATCGCCTCCGCCGCTACCGACGGCTACGGTAAGCGGCGGAGGTCGCGGGAGAGCGGCGGGAGAGGGGCCTCCACCCCTCCCGCCGCTCTCTCGCGCCCTCCGCCGCTTACCGTAGCCGTCAGTAGCGGCGGAGGCGATCGGGTCCGCTCGGCTAGGTTATTTATTGCATACAACAAGGGGTGGATGCTTTTCTCAAAGGGGCAGATGTATTCTTGAGCAGTGCTCTTTTAGGAAATGATTTTCTCAATAAACTATGCGTCTTTGCAGGACAGATTCATTAGAAGGACTCTCTTATTTGCACACTATTACACGCCCCACAAAGACATGTAGTTTATTGAGAAAACCATTCCCCAAAAGAGCACTGCTGAAAAATACATTCATCCCTCTGATAAAAACATCCGCACTTTGAGTATTCAATGAATAACCCGCCACAAGTATCGGGAGCGAGCGGCGTGTTGATTGCGCATGCACCGTCTACAGGTACAGAACAGTTGTTCATCCTCTGAGATTTTCAGTGGCTCCATTTGCACAGCGCTGCACCTGCGCAGTCCAGCCCGGGCATTATCCGATGGGGGACCCATACCAACAGGACACCGGCAGTGCTCATGCAGCCGCTGCCCTTGACACTCCCACCGCCATGCTTGACTGTAGGCAAGACACACTTGTCTGTGTACAGTGTACACCTTAACTGGATGCCACCACACACGCTTCACACTATTTGAACCAAAAAGGTTTATCTTGGTCTCATCGGACCAAAGGACGTGGTTCCAGTAATCCATGTCCTTAGTCTGCTTGTCTTCAGAAAACTGTTTGCAGGCTTTCTTGTGCATCATCTTTAGAAGAACCTTCTTTGTGGGATGACAACCATGCAGACCAATTTGATGCAGTGTGCAGCGTATGGTCTAAGCACTGATAGGCTGATCACCCACCCCTTCAACCTCTGCAGCACTCAAATATCTATCTTCCAAAGGCAACCTCAGAGTCTTAGCAATCTTCTTATAGCCTAGGTCATCTTTATGTAGAGCAACAATTCTTTTTTTAATTCATTAAAGTGTATTTTTTCCAAACAAATTGCATTTGAAAAACCACTCTGCAAATGCCATTAAAAAAAATTGTAACACCCACCATTTCATTCTTTAGGACAGTGGTTCTCAACCTTCTAGTGCCGTGACCCCTTGATAACATTTTCCAAGTTGTGGGGACCCCTAACAAAAATTATTTTCGTAGCGTGTGTTGTCAGCACCCAGGCAAGACAAGTAATTTGCACCCCCAAACCAATGGAAATTTTGCAATCCTCTTCCACTCATACAGTATTAAAACCCCTATGGTACATTTTAGGATGTACAACTCTTTTTCTTTGTTCTCCTTTCGTTCTCTTTTATCTCTCTTTATTCCATTTTTTTTTTTCATCCCTCTCCAGCCATCTTTCTTGTTCTTTTTCTCCCTTTTTCTTTCTTTCATCTCGCTCTTTTCTTCTATATTCCATGTATTCTCTAATTTTATTACTTCTCTTGCTCCTTGGTTGGGGCGGGGGGATGGGATGAGTGGCAATGCTGGCGGGGAATTGGGATTAGTGGCAATGCTGATCAGTCAAAAAAGCTGGGAGAGCGGTGTGGGCTTCAGGAACAACCCAGGATGTGGGGACCCCTGGCAAATCATCATTTAACCCCCGAGGGGGTCCCGACCACTGCTCTAGGACCTCTCCTTTAAAACATATAATGTTTGGGGGCTCAAAGTAATTTTCTAGTAGATTTTTACATGTATGTGAGCAGTTTCAGATAAAGACCTAGGCCCGGATTCAGAAAGAATTGTGTATTTTTAGGCGGGCGTAGCGTATCTCATATACACTATGCTGCCGTAACTTATAGTGGCAGTTATTGTATTCAGAAAGAATTCCATGCATAATAATCGTCAACAGCGTAAGTTACGGCGAGGCGAGTAGTAGGTAAATGTGCCACTTCTTCGGCGTATCAGCGCGCGTAATTCAAAAAGTAGCCTTGTAGTAGACTGGAAGTGTTAAGTACAGTGGAAAAAAAATGAAAAGCCGTGACCCCATGTAAAGAGAGAGCCGAAACGAACGGCGGATGCGCCGTCCGTGGACGTATCCCAGTGCGCATGCTCTGAATCACGTCGCAAATACTCAATGCTTTAGACGTGAACGTAACTTACGTACAGCCCTATTCGCTTACGACTTACACAAACGACGGAAAATTCGACGCTGTTCCAACGTCCATACTTAGCATTGGCTGCGCCTCATATAGCAGGGGTAACTTTATGCCGGTCATATGCCTTACATAAACGACGTATATCAATACGCCCGGGATTCAGCAACTACGAATTGCGTATTTTTAGGCGGGCGTATCTAGCTCATTTGCATATTTTTTATGGAAACGCTGAATGCGTCCAGCATAACTATGCGCCCACGATAGGTCAGACGGCTGAAGCCATGTTTTTCGGCGTATCTTGCTTTCTGAATCGGCGTAAAGATGCGACGGCGCACATTTGAATTTACGGCGGCGTATCAGGAGATACGCCAGCGTACTTTGTTTCTGAATCCGGGCCCTAGTCTTTAAGTGGCAAGAAAGAATAAATTCAGCTAATCTTTCCTCATAGCTGAGCTCCTCTACAGTATACCTCTTATCAGTTTGGTTGCCTTTCTCTGCACTTTAACCAGTTTGTCATTATCCTTTTTGGTATTACCATTCTAGTGTGTCTTAGTATGTGTAGTAAACAAAAGATTTGCTGTCTTAGCAGTCTTACAAGACCAATTTATATGATAGCAACCAATCTTCTAGAACATATTGCCCTATAAAGGTAAAAGCATCATGTCCTGATAAAAAAGCCTATTATGTTCAGTTGGACATATTTATAACTCATACCTGCAACCTAGTGGTACAAAGTACAGCTATATATTTTCAAAAGCCATCATTTCTAAAAACTTGCATTTATAGATTTGACTGTCCTTCGGCTAACACATATGAATCAATTTAATTGTGTATGTGATCTCTGGCACATATACAGGATAAGATCTCCCTGCACTTAAAGCAATATTACAGGTTCGGTTTTTTTTTGTTTGAACATAAATAAACATGTCATGCTTACCTGCTCTGTGCAATGATTTTGATCAGAGCAGCGCTGATCCTCCTTTTCTCAGGTGCCCTGCAGGCACTCCTGGCTCCTCCCTCCCGCTGATTGCCTCCATAGCAAGTTGCTTGCTATGGGGACAGTTGTGTGTTGCTCGCTCCTGAGTCCAACTTTGTTTGTCCATAAGACACACAGAGCAGGGCTTGGAACCCGCCCCCTGCTCTCTCTCGTCAGTGGCTCTGATTGACAGCCATGGGAGCCAATGGCTCTTGCTGCTGTATCTGAGCCAATGAGAAGCAAGAGAGATAAGGGAGCTTTGGCTCTTGTGCACATTCCTGGATCAAGATAGGGTTCAATTGCGTATTGGGGGGGGGGGGCTGAGGCTGAGGGGTAGTTGCATGCAGAAGGTTTTTTAAGTTACTGCAATAGAATGCAGAGAGGTAAAAAAAATCTCCTTGCCCTTTGTAATGACCATAAAGTTAATAACTCTGAAGTAAGTTCACTCACTGTATGAACCATTTATGTACTTACACATGGTGACCATTTTCTTCTTATTTACCTCTTCTAAAGAAACTACCCTATTCTGGCTGGCCAATAAAGTGGGGAATGAGGGTGTGCCCCTCTCCTTAATTATACCAGGACATTTCCCTAACACGGGGAAGGGGGGTTCCTTGGCAAAACACCTTGTCCATATGTTCATGAGAACAAGGGCCTCTTCTCCACAATCCTGGCCCAGTGGTTGTGGGGGTCTGTGGGTGGAGGCTTATAAGAACCTGGAAGCTCACATTAACAATATAGGGAGCATCCAGATACCAGACCCCAAAATAATGCTGTACTCTTAACCTCCTCTCCTCTATAAACCATCATTAAAAATAAATCATAAAGAGCTACAGTTTCTGAAAATTAACCTGTCATGAGAGCAATACAAGAGTTATATTTTCTGAAAATGCTAGTTCTCTTTTCTGACAGGTTGGTGTTATCTGTACTGTGCAACCAATTGTCCTCCTGAGGGGCTGCTGGAGAGAAAGCTGTGCCTGAGAACCTGCAAAGCAGACATCTCCCTGTTTCTGCTTCATTCTTTCATTCAGTGGATCTGTGCCTCTGCTTCTCCCATTTTTCTTTTGATCTTTGCCACAACCTTTGCTGCTGCTGTCTAAAAATCTATGCTTTCACTACTTCTACTTAAATTTTCCCCCATCCTGTGCTGCTGTTAATGAATATGTTGCTCCTCCATTGCTTTTGCTGCCTTATTGCTGTGCTGCTGCTCTCTGTGGACATATGACTCCTTTTGTTGCCTACTGATCATTCCACCATTTAATCATCAGTTCATGAGATTACCAGTCAGCAGAGGGGGAGCTCTGACATATGGAAGCAATGCTGTGATACTCTACCAACATAGCCAAATCTACATTGAGAACCGATGCAAAAAAAATCATGGTTCAAACCAGTGGGTTGAACGAAAAAAATACTGTCAGCTCCAGTCAGAGCTGATGTACTAACTATAAAAAGTTAGTATAGCGATCTTCTCTGCTAAGCTGTTGTGTTCTGACAGGGGGGACGGACCCCCTGCTAGAACACTCTGATCAACGCTCTCCGTCATTAGTAGAGAGAGCTGATCAGGAGTCAGTCGGCTGCTGGTTTTCGAGGATTTGGAGTGTGCATAGAGCAGTGCACATGACCTCAACTAATATTACAAATGCGCTTCTCATTCCAAACAATTGGAAGTAGGGGGAAAGGAGGACAGGTTTGGGAGATCACAGGGGATGTCACAGGGAGGGAGAAAAAAACGATTTCTTAAAAAAGAGATTACATGATTATTTAGAACTTCATGTGTATGGATTATTTTTTGTAAGATAAAACATCTTTTAGTGTCACTTTAAGGTTTGCCATAAATGCACAGCACCCTTAGATCTGTCATGATGGCACAGGTCTCCTCAAGTTTTTCATACAGTAACAGTATCCTTATGTTTGACACAATAACTCAGTATCATCAGGTTTACCACAATGGTATGGTACCCTTAGATTTGGCAGCATGGCACAGTGCCCTCAAGTCTGCCACAATGAAACAGTACCCTCAGGTTTGCCATGATGACACATTATCCCCAAGTTTGCCACTATGATCCAGTGCCTTCAGGCTTGCCACAGTGCCACAGACATTGATTGATAGGAACATTAAAGTACAGCTTTTATCAATATGCTCTAAATATTTAATATGTGCAATGACTGTCCCTTGCAAATATGATAAAATATGAAACAAAATGTTGTTTTAAAACATTGATTTTCATTGACATGATTATTTAAATCATTGTGTAATTTCTCTCTAAAGTGATTCATTTATATTTGGCCCTGTTGTAACTAAAGGAGCAGTAATTGTTTGGCCTGATCTGTTCAGGGCTGCTTGACAGGCTTGGAGTTTGATTGCTTCCCCCTGCCTCTAGAAGGAGTTTCTAGAAGTTAGGGAGGGAGAATTCAAATGACCAGCCTGAATATTGGGCAGGGCCTAGCCAATCCATGGGGGGGGGGGGGAGAATTGGTGGCTGGAATGCTGTTAAATAGTTTGGAGCCCTGAGGAGATGGACTTTCCCTCTCCTGAGGGAATGAGCATAGAGGAGGGGGGGCTGCATGCCCCTGGGACTGGATGCTGGATTATTTTACAAGTGTCTGCTCCTATTAATTGATCTTGTTCCAGGATTCTGTGGGTAGAGCCTCCTTTCTGTGCTGCACCTTAAAGCTGCTTTATGGTCCGCAGCTGTGAACCATCCTACCTGTACCTGTGCTTAAGTTACTTCATGGTCCCCAGCTGTCAACCTCTAGACTATTCCAGTCTAGCTACACTTCTGCAAACTATCTCATGGTTCCCAGCTGTGGGTGAAATACTGGGGGTTATTTACTAAAGGAAATCCACTTTGTGCTATAAGTGTACTTCCAAGTGCACTGAAAGTGCACTTAGAAGTGCACTTGTTATTTACACTTGTAATGCAAAGTGGATTTGCCTTTCGTAAATAACCCCTATTGAGTTTCTGCTGTTTATAAAGTGAGAGTTGTCCTCTGCATGCAGAATTGTGCTCAAATGTTCTAGAATTCTCCACTTTACCCCAAATTATGGGTAATAAAATATAAAAAAAAAACTAGATTGTTCAATTAGCAAAATTGTAGGCTGTTGCTGTATGCCTGGCTGCTGGGGGGAAAAACAGTCAAATCTACAGCAGCAGCTACAGTGACAACCCTACATATGTTATCCATAGCATGGCGTAAGATACATTTTACAAAATCCAGCAGTGAGAGTAGGAATCACTCATGATGGTCACAGCAAGTGAGTGGATCCAGGAATTTGTACGCTGTGATCTCATCAACAGAGTCCCCAAAAGATATAAAAACTGTTGGATGGTTAAATTCTCCAGCATCTAGCAAAAACTCACATAATAAATAGAAAAATGGGACAAAAAGCTTCCTTAGATATTTAAAGATTTTTACAATCATGAGAGAAATGCTGGTTAAACAATTGCCCCATATGTTGTCATGATATATAGTATTTAGGTGTTCGAAGTTTGTACCTTGAGAAGGAGAAGGCTTTTTATTGATGGTTTCTTCATAGTCACATGGCTTAGAATAGACTAGGTATAAAAGAGTAGGACAAGCATCCTGAAAGTTTTCTTCTGTGATTTTGTTTCCATAACGTGCAAAGATGACTTCACGGGATAAACACTACAAGAAAGAAGAGGAATAACGTTATGCAAGTAGGAAATGCAAAAAGATGAAGTTCACAGAAGTGCTAGGTGGAACCAATAACATCCGTGTTCTTCTGGCACATGTACTTATAAGTTATGGCATTATGTTGTATAAAACCACTTGTTAGCTTGTGCTACCTATTTAATATAATAGGACAATAACTAAGACTAAATTATAACTTTATTTACATACTACAAAGGCAAACAATTCAAAGATATTAATAAAATTCATCTGATCCTTTGACAGTTTTCAGCTGTGCCATTTTACAACTACCGGTTATTTAATAATCTATTATAAATTATTTTTTTACAGAGTAAATATTAATCAAATATTGTATTCAACAAAATGCATGGATTTCTTCTAGCAGATGTGTCACAAAAAGTCCTATTCTGACACCTTCTCCACACATAAAGTCATTTTTCGCTATAGATATATCCAGGGCCATCTTAATAGCATCATGGGCCAAAGTAATGCACTGGGGCCCCTACCAGCCTGTCCCAATTTCCGCACCTACTCTCAAGAATTAAAGTATAAATAGTTGATAGAATCAAACATAATAAAATTGATCTTAAACAATAAGACAACATGCCAAAAATCTAAGACTAATCAACACAATGGGCACAGTACAGGAGAGTCAGGAGGGCAGAATACTGGGATCAGGAGGGCACAGTACAGTTTATGGGACGCTGCCTAGGACATGGCCATCCCGGCACAGCTTAGTAGAAAGCATGACTGTCCTGGCAAATCTGGGACAGTTGGCAAGTATGATGTAATGCAAGATTATCATGGGGCCCCCATGCACTGGGGCCCCTGGGGCCCAGAGGTTCCCATGCATTAAGACAGCCCTGGATATAACCAGTGTAATTCGAGTAGTATAGAGGTTATAACACAAAGTAAATTGCATTATGTGCAATTAAAGTCCCCAGAGTCTGTTTTCAACATTTTTAAGAATGGCGTAAATGTTGAGTATTATTTATTCTGCAACCTAAGCACTCAGGTAAAGATCATTCTAGAAGGTGTATGAATCTATGTTCCTGGTGTGAAATCTTTCATCATATCTTTTTTAAATCAAGTATGTGACCTTTGTGTTGTTAATAACTGTGCAGCAAAAGAATATAGAAACCTTCAAAGCCTTTCTATTTAATTTACCAATATTTCTCTTTACACCCCAAATCCCAACATGTTTTTTGTACAGATCTTTCCACTGAGCTGTTAGAAAAAAATATCCGTTATAACCTAGCTGAAAAGAAATAACTTTTTTGGAAACAAGATACCAATGATGTTGTCATCACTATTATTATTATCATAATGTTTAATATGTCTATATTTTCTAGACTGTTAAGACTAAGTCAGACTTCTAATTTTCTGCCTGGGCAATAAATCTTTTCCCAAGAAATATCAAATTGTTACTAGATAAATGGAAATATGTTCTTTGTGTTTTGGGTCTTTCTTTTATAAGCACTTAAATGAGTTTGTATCATACTCAACATAGGAAAGTCCTGGGGAAATGCTTCTAAAAAGAGCCAAAAAATCTCAACTGGAAATTGTCAATATATAGATATGCAACAGCCAAGTGAATGCATAAGCATACACTGCACTCTTCCTAGATATCCTACTAGTAGCTCAGCTTGAATGATCAACTACACTACAGTTTTACCAAGTGAGGGGTAGTTGAGATTTCTTGCCTACTACTTTAAAATAAATGGGGGGGGGTTGACTTTCTTGATGGCAGTATATTATACTAATTACTAGTAGCGGCCCATCCATATGGGGCGCAGGGGAGCCACCCACCTAATCCATGCGCCCGGCCACTAATCTACATGCAAGGTGCTGGACACATGGATTTCAATGTTTTTTTTTTTTTTTTTTTAAGCACCACATTAGAGGCTGAGGCTCTAATTGGCTTGAAAAAAGGGTGGGCTCAGGACAAAGAGCACTGGGCCCTCAGCCCACCCAGTGGTGTGACAATAGTGAATAAAAATGTGCTATTGTATTCCTGATTCTCCTCCCAGCCAATCAGGAAGCGGGTCCTGAGACCCGATTGGCCAGGGAGTCTTAGGACTCCCAGCCAATCAGGTATCAGGACCCACTTCCTTTGCGCCCTGGAGGAGAAGCAACGGCCCTGTAGCGAGGAGTAGCTGGAACAAGGAGCAGCAGCCCTATCCCAGATCTGCCTCCTAAGGTAAGGAGGCCTCTGATCGCCACCTTCCCATCTGACTCCTGCGGGGGGATCGCCACTTTCCCGTCTGTGGGGGGTGGTTGACGTTGGTTTGCCCCCCCCCCCCAAATAATGAGCACCAGGCGCCAGTACTCATTACACTACATTATGATACAGTTGCAGTGGGGAAGAGTTCATATTTTATTCAGGTTTTAATTTCTGTCTGAAACCCATTAGGAGATTTTCCAACACTTCTGTCCTTATAATGCCCATACAAAAAACAGAGGTGTTGTTGTCACTGGGAAAGAAAAGGCATGGACCGCACTAAAAACAGTGTCAGATGTTCTTTCTTGTCTTCATTCTAGTAAAAATTAGCTTTTTTTCATTTCCCTGCTTTAGAGATTTACCAATATTTCCTATACAGATAGTGAGAAGTGAGAAGAAATCTCCCAAACAGGTATACAAACAATCGTGAAAATCCAATAGACAATACTACATTGCTGTTTTCAAAACCAAACATAGGATGTGTCCCTTGTGCTGTTGTCTCTTGGTTTTATTGAAATCGTCGTCCTCCAATTTCCTTCCTACCTCCCTACCCCTACCCTCGCCATAACCTTCAAGTGCAATGGGGGAGTCGAGGAACCTGTCAGAGTGTCAATTATGCCTACCCTTCCCGAACACCTTCTTCATTTATATAAGCCATACTACTGTATAGCTTCTATGAATAAAAAACGGCCTATAAATGGAAGCGGAGGACCTTTCAATCATCCAACTGTCCTCCATTCACAGATCGCTTTTCATCCATAGATACTGTATATAGTAAGGCTACTATTACCATCAATGGGGGGGTGGAAAAGGCAGACATAGTCTGCATTATTGATGAGTGCTTGCCACAGCTCCCTCAGAAATGTTAACTCTCTCCACTCCAGAAGATTACAGCAATGGGTAGGGGGTGGGAGAGGGGTCAGAAGGGATACATTTCACCTAAATCAAAAGATAGCAGCACAAGGGACACATCCTATTGATAGTAAGTTAAGTTCCTTGTGCTAATTTTTTGTTCTGATTTTCTGTTTGTTGTTTTTTTAACTAAACCTAGGCTTTAACCACTTGCCTACTGTGCACCTACACCCCCTTCCTGCCCAGACAAAATGTAAGCTTCCAGCACTGCGTCGCTTTAACTGACAATTGCGCGGTCGTGCGACGTGGCTCCCAAACAAAATTGGCGTCCTTTTTTTCCCACAAATAGAGCTTTCTTTTGGTGGTATTTGATCACCTCTGCGGTTTTTATTTTTTGCGCTATAAACAAAAATAGAGCGTCAATTTTGAAAAAAATTCAATATTTTTTACTTTTTGCTATAATAAATATCCCCAAAAAATATATAAAAAAATATTTTTTTCCTCAGTTTAGGCCGATACGTATTCTTCTACATATTTTTGGTAAAAAAAATGCAATAAGCGTTTATCGATTGGTTTGCGCAAAATTTATAGTGTTTACAAAATAGGGGATAGTTTATGGCATTTTTTTTTTTTTTTTTTTTACTATTAATGGCGGCGATGTGCGATTTTTTTATTGGGACTGCGACGTTATGGCAGACACTTCGGACACTTTTCTGACATTTTTGGGACCATTTACATTTATACAGTGAACAATGCTATAAATATGCATTGATTACTGTATAAATGTGACTGGCAGTGAAGAGGTTAACCACTAGGGGGCGGGGAAGGGGTTAAATGTGTGTCCTATGAGTGTTCTAACTGTAGGGGGAGGGGGGGTGACTGGGGGAGGTGACCAATTGTGTCCCTATGTACAAGGAACACAATCTGTCTCTCTCTCCCTGACAGGGACGTGCAGCTCTGTGTTTACATACAGAGCTCCACGTCCCCGCTCAGTTACTGGGCAATCGCGTGTGCCCGGCAGTGATCGTTGCCGCCGGGCACTCGCGCCGGGATCCCAGCAGAGCAGCGGGTGCGAGCGCCCGCCCGCGACTTTAAAAAGATAGGATAATGGAGTCCTCCGCCCGCCGTCATTTGACGGTGGGCGGTGGACAAGTGGTTAAGTTAAAGTTGTTTTTTATTTATTTATTTTTTGGTATAGAGAGAGAGATTATGTTGTGTCACCAAGACAGACTCTCCAAAGGAGACACAGAAAACATTTTGGTAGAATGGGGAGGATAAGAATCTCTGTGAGGTTTTGTGTCCCAATTAAAGACAGTATTTTCATCTTGTGTCCTTATAACAGATAGTAAGGTCTGGTTCACACCTATGCAGGTTGCAGTTTGCATATTCCAGGTGCATTTTGCTTTTTTCAATAAATGTTTTTGATCCATCAAAATCTATTGAACCAAAAACCAGAAAACAAATGCACAGATGTGAACGTGACGCATAGGAAACCATGTTAAATGGACTGCAGTGTGTTTCTGCAAAACTGGAAATGCACTAAAAAATGCATAGGTGTGAACTAGGCCTAAAAGATAATATCACGTAGGCTCTAATCTTTTCCTGCTCCATAGCCATACCTAAAATAAAAAGGGTTTTTGGCTGGAGCTCCACTTTAACACAACTAGTGATTAACTGGTTGCGGACCGCCGCATGTACATTTACGTCAGCAAAATGGCACAGGCAGGCACATCAACGTATATATACGTGCCTGCCTTGCCATGGGTCGGGGGTCCGATCGGGACCCCCCCCCTTGTACATGCGGCGGTCCCCGTAGCTGGCCGAGCGATCCGGGATGAGGGGGCGGCTATTCGTTTTTGTCCGCCCCCTCCGGATCGCTCCCAGCCAATCCAGGCGCTCCCGCCGGGTCACTTCCTCCTCCTGTGTAAACACAGGAAGAGGGAAGTGATGTGATCTCTCCCCTCGGCGGTATTTTCAACCGCCGCTGAGGAGTGATCACATCTCACAGTAAGTGTGCACTAACACTACACTGACACCAGGACACACAGGCAGACTTAACCCCTTGCGATCGACCCCCCCCCCTCCCCCCGTCACAGTGTCACTGAATACAGTAATCATATATGTATGATTACTGTATTTAGTGTCAGTGTGACAGGCAGTTAGTGTTAGGTCCAGGGTAGCCCCCGTACCCCCCCTAATAAAGTTTTAACCCCTTGATCACCGCCCTAGTTAACCCTTTCACTCCCTATTGCCAGCGTCACTAAGCGATCATTTTTCTGATCGCTGTATTAGTGTCGCTGTTCCCGCTAGGTAGCTATTTTTTTTTTATTGAGATTTTTAGTAAAGACATGTGGCTAAATACATTTTGGCCTAAAAGTTTGACTAAAATTTAGTTTATTTGTTTTTTCTTATAACAAAAAGTAAAAAATATTGATTTTTTTTCAAAAATTTCGCTCTATTTTTGTATATAGCGCAAAAAATAAAAATCGCAGAGGCGATCAAATACCACCAAAAGAAAGCTCTATTTGTGGTAAGAAAAGGATGCAAATTTTGTTTGGGAGCCACATAGCTCGACAGCGCAATTGTCAGTTAAAGCGACTCAGTGCCGAATCGCAAAAAGGGGCAAGGTCCTTTACCTGCATTTTGGTCCGGGTCTTAAGTGGTTAAATACATTTTCAAAGGTTGTCTATCCTATAAGCACATATGGAACTAGCGGTGTTGTGCCTTGGATTAGATAACAGACTGTCTGCAAATGGCTTTCACACATCAGATACCATAAAGGGAGTGACTTTAGAATTTTTGAAAACTGATGACTGCAACATTCTTTACAGATAACTGTGTTTCACTATGTCTGCCAACAAGGTTTGGGAGATAAGAAACACAATTCATTGAGTATTTATTTACTGTGTTTCTATTCAGACAAACTCATTTTAACAATAAGCACCCCTATGACCCAACATACACATCAGTAAAAGAATGTAATTACACTATACAGTATATGTAACAATAATTAAAGCATATCTAAAACCAAAAGCTAAAATGTATTATATTGCAGCTTACCAATCCTTAAAGCAGTATTAAACACAAAAGCAAAACTGTATTATATTGCATTTTTTTAATTTTTTCACTTTATCCCAGAAATCAAACCAAATTCTATCCTTTAACAGATTATAAAGTGTGACTTGGAGTTTTGCTTTTTTATATTTTTTATTTTTTTATTCTTATTCTTTATTAATTTTTCATGAAAGGCATCTTTACTTTAAACAAGTTTCTCTTCTCATCTAAAACATACATGATTGAAAAACGTCCGTAATTGAGAAACATCAAACACAATATAAACCCAAACACCCTTCCTCCCCCCACCTCCCTGTCCTAGAACCCCCAGGCCATTTTCTTTTCTCACATCGAGTCGGTCATGAAATATGCTTTCTTATGCTCCCATCATTTCTGCAAATGTTATTGTCTGCTTGTAGTCTACCCATCACTTCCATTTCTCCTCATACTCCTCTAAACCCTCTATGTCACTGAGCTATAAATATTCTAGATTTTGTATTTCATTTATTTTATTACACCAATCCCCCACCTTTTCCCTTTCTTGCCAATGTCTGGGTATTAAAGGGGTTGTAAAGGTACAATTTGTTTTCCTAAATAGCTTCCTTTACCTTAGTGCAGTCCTCCTTCACTTACCTCATCCTTCCATTTTGCTTTTAAATGTCCTTATTTCTTCTGAGAAATCCTCACTTCCTGTTCTTCTGTCTGTAACTCCACACAGTAATGTGAGGCTTTCTCCCTGGTGTGGAGTGTCGTGCTCGCCCCCTCCCTTGGACTACAGGAGAGTCAGGACACCTACTAACACACAGCTCCTTTCTCTATCTGCAATGTAGAGAGTGTTATGACTCTCCTGTAGTCCAAGGGAGGGGGCGAGCACGACACTCCACACCAGTGAGAAAGCCTTGCATTACTGTGTGGAGTTACAGACACAGGAACAGGAAGTGAGGATTTCTCAGAAGAAAAAGGACATTTAAAAGCAAAATCGAAGGATGAAGAAAGTGAAGGAGGACTGCACTAAGGTGAAGGAAGCTATTTAGGAAAAATAAATGGTATCTTTACAACCGCTTTAATCTCTTTGCGGTATGTAGGAGCTGTGGGAGCAATGTTTTCAAATATCTCGTAGATGGGATTCTAATCCCATGATGCAAACATGCCCATGGGTCATCTGGAACTTCGAAGTTAGTTATTTCTATTATTAGATGTCTAATCATACTCCAGTATTTATTTTTTATTTTTTAGGCAAGTCCACCAAATATGTGCTATAGTCCCTATTTCTCTGCACCCTCGCCAGCAAAATTCTGATGTCTCCTTAAGGCATTTATGTGCCTTATCGGGTGTTATGTACCTGTGCGCCAGGCACTTATAATTTAATTCCGTCATATTACTATTTACTGACGTGGAATGTACCCTCTTCATTAGTTGCTTTATCTCTGTTTCATTCAACTGCCCCCAGTTCCTCTTCCCACTTCCTAATGTATGGCCAGGGCCGATCCGCTATACAAGCCGCTTATGACCCCGCAAAGCTGCGGAGGGCCCCCCAAATTACTAGAGAAGTCATTTTTGGCCCCTCACCCCGCTTCTCAACTCCCTGGCTGCACGGGAGAAGAAGAAGTCAGCACACCCCGCTTCTCACTTTAATGTAAGATGTCATTTCCGACAGCAAAACACCTTCTCCCCCTGCTTCTCAACTTTAATCTTTTAATCTTTAATGTGACATGTCACTGGTCACTGTCGGCAGCGCCCAAGGCGCCCCCCGCCTCTCAAATTTAATGTGGCATGTCATTTTCGGCAGCCCTCGCTTCTCAACTTTAATGTGACATGTCATTTTGCTTAGGGCCCCAGGGAGGTCAGGATCGGCACTGTGTATGGCGGTATGTCCAGTCCCTCCACATCCTTCAATATCTTAGGCCCCGTACACACGACCAAGTTTCTCGGCAGAATCCAGCGAGAACCTCGATGGGAGACGTATTCTGCCGAGAAAACCGGTCGTGTGTACACTTTTCGCTAAGCATCCTGTCGGGAAGCTCGTCGAGCCAAAAAGAGAGTATGCTCTCTATTTCCTCGTTGTTCTATGGGGAGATTTGGCTCGACAAGCTTTTCGACAGCTGAACGGGAACCTCGACGGGCGGAACGATGAGTTTAGCCCGACGAGTTTCTCGGTCATGTGTACGCGACCATATAGATCCCTCCTTTTTCTCCACAGTGTTTCTTCAGAGTAGATTTGCAGCCGATCTAATAGGCTGGGGTAACGTCTTAAAGAAGTGTTTTAACTGGGCATACCGCCATTCATCAATCACTACCAATTCCCTTCTATTTTTTAATTCCTGGTATGTACTCTATCTATCCAGTGTCATTACGTCTTTCAATTGTGCATTCTCTTGTGTAATCCATTTTCCAAAAATATTATCTATACCCGGTGTGAAGTATTTTGTATCCGGTAGTGGTAGTAGCGGGGAATTAAAGTCCCATTTTTCCCTGTTATGTACCTTTTCCCAAATTTTAATTGCATTCCATGTGATACTGTGTGTGTTCTTACAGAGTTCTCTGTATTGTGCTGGAATCCACACTATCTTCCCCAGTGTGGCTTTACTAATTCGATATTCCATATTTACCCATCTCTTTTCTTTATTGTTTTTAACCCATTCTAAAGTTTGGCTTCAGTTAGTTTATTTAAATGTGCTAATACATTTACCACTACCTTCCCCCCAAACTGACAGTACTGCTGTCTGCTGTGCCTCCTGTACTCATTCACCCAGAGTTGTATCTCACTAATACAGGAGGGTGTGTCAGGCTGGATTCATATCTATGCATTTTTAGTGCTTTTTGTATTTTGCAAGTTTGCACTACAGAACATGTTCCATAGGAAACCATGGTAAATGGAGTGTAGTGCAAATCTGCAAAATGCAAAAAGCACTAAAACTGCATAGGTGTGAATCCAGCATTACTGGCCACATAACCAGGTGAAAACAGAGGGTAAAAGTCAAAGAAAAGAAAACTGATGTAGACACCAAGTCTAAAGCCCCATACACAGTACAGCCTCGTACACACGACTGAGGAACTCGTCTTAAAAGAAACATTGTTTTCCTCGATGAGGTTCTTGTCAGGCTTGTCGAGAATCTTGACAAGCTTTCCTTGTGTAATCCACTGACAAGACAAAATCTCGTCGTTCTCAAACGCGGTGACGTACAACACGTACAACGGCACTATAAAGGGGAAGATCGATTCCACTGGCACAACCCTTGGGGCTGCTTTTGCTATTCTCATGTTACTGCGTGTCAGGTAAAAGTTTGGTAAGAGACGATTCGCGCTTTTCAGTCTGTTACAGCATGACGAATGTGCTATCTCCATTACGAACGCTATTTTTACCGAAGGCACGCTCCCATCTCATACTTTATTCTGAGCATGCGCGGGTTTTGAAGCATACACACCAACGTGTTTCTCGTCGAAAACTAGCCCAACAAGAAACACGACGAGGAAATTGAGACCCCCGACGAGGAAAAAGAGAACTTGTTTTCTTTTTTTCTCGTCGAGTTCCACCACAGTTTTTTAGACGAAAAACACACACACGACCGTTTTCCTCGGCAAAAAAGCTCTGCCACCAAGTTTCTTGATGGATTCTGTCGAGGAAAACGGTCGTGTGTATGAGGTCTATCAGTTTTCCTTCAGGTTTTTCTCTTCAGGTTTACCAAAACCATGTAGTGCAAGGGCCTGCCTGATTGCATACGAATTGAAACTCTGATGCCCTGTACACACGATCAGTCAAAACTGATGAAAACAGACTGAAGTTCATTTTCATCGGTTCACAGACTGATGGCCTGATGTGCATACACACCATCAGTTCAAAAACCGATCGTGTCAGAACGCGGTGACGTAAAACACAACGACGTGCTGAAAAAAACAAAGTTCAATGTTTTTGAACCGATGCTTTTGCGTACTAACGATCGGTTTCAACCGATGGTCAGGCGTCCATCAGTCCGATTTTAAAGCAAGTTTTAAAACTTTGGACTGAAGGACAACAGACTGATGGGCCGTACACACGGTCGGTTTGGACCGATGAGACTGGACTTTGGTCCGTTTTCATCAGTTTGGACTGATCGTGTGTACGCGGCCTTAAGGTTTGACCTCATATTAGATGGTTTTGGTAAACCTGAAGAGAAAAACCTGGAGGAAAACTGATAGTGTGTATGAAGCCGCGTACACACGGCAGAGAACCTCGATGGGCAGAACACATCGTTCCGCCCGTCGAGGTTCTCTGCCGGCCGTCGAAATCGGCGACCCGCCCGTCGGGAATGGCAACCAGCCATTCATCCAGGCGGGCCGTCGAGCAAAAAGAGAGCGTGCTCTCTTTTCGCTCGACGGGATTCTCGACGGGCGGGGCGAGCGCTCTGTGTACACACGGCCGAGGTCCTCGCTGGAATGCAGCTTGCAGCGAGGTTCTCGCTGGTTTCCAGCGAGAACCTCGGTCGTGTGTACGCCGCCTGAGGCTTAATGATTGGGAAGCTGCAAAATCATAGTTTTGGTTTTCAGTTTTTTTTTTTCTTTTTAACAATCAAACTTGCTCTATTGAAGGACAAAATAATAGAAAATACAGAAAGAAAAACTGAAACAACCAATGTCACATGGTAGTACGTAAATTGATAATAAAATAAAGCAAAATAAAGGAGAACAAATAAGACCATCCAGGAATTTTAAGGAGGGAGGGGAAATCCGCTCCAATAGAATCCCATAATATCGAATATTGAATGTACATCAATAGGAAGGGCAACATATCCTCTGAAGGGGGTCCTGGAAAGGGAAGGGAGGGGGAGGCACATAGAAGGAATAGAGGAGAGGGAAGGAAAGAGGCGATAGACAAGTCCAGGAGGCATTGCAAAAGTACAAAAAGTATACAAACCCCACTCTACTGGAAAGTCCACGGCTGCCACACCTTTACAAATTTCCAGAGGCAACCACGACTGATGTACGTCAATTTGTAAAGAGGTAGCGCAGCATCAAACATAGCCTCCCAGGATGACAGAGTAGGTGGAGCAGAGGAGGACCATTTTCAAATAATGGCCTTTTTAGCATAGAATAGTAAATAAGGCATCAGCAGTTTGCTATGATGAGATCTCTGAGCATCATCATGGATCCCCAACAGAACTAGCTCAGAAGACATAGAAACCGACAAGTCAAGCTTAACCACTTCAGCCCTGTAAAAATGTACCGCCTTAATGACCAGACCATTTTTTGCAATACGGCACTGCGTCGTTTTAACTAACAATTACATGCATGTGCGACATTGTACCCAAACAAAATGTGTGTCTTTTTTTCCCCACAAATAGAACTTTCTTTTGGTGGTATTTGATCACCTCTGCGGTTTTTATTCTTTGCGCTATAAACAAAAAAAAAAAACAATTTTACAAAAAAAAAAAAAATATTTTTTGCTATAATAAATATCCCAAAAATGTAAAAAAACAAAATGTCTTCAACAGTTTATGTATTCTTCTATTTATATTTTTGGTAAAAAAATCGAAATAAGCGTATATTGATTGGTTTGTGCAAAAGTTATAGCATCTACAAAATAGGGGATAGATTTATGTCATTTTTATTATTATAATTTTTTACTAGCAATGGCGATGATCAGCGATTTTTGGCAGGACTGCGACATTGCGGTGGACAGATCAAACCCTTTTGACACTTTTTTTGGGACCAGTGACATTAATACAGTGATCAGAGCTAAAAATAGCCACTGATTACTGTATAAGCTACATTGGCAGGGAAGGGGTTAACACTAGGGGGCAATCAAAGGGTTAAAAGGGTTGTAAAGCTTCTTGTTTTTTCACTTTAATGCATCCTATGCATTTAGGTGAAAAAACAGCTTGCACTCACCCCCCCCCCCCCCCCAAACCCCATTTTACTTACCCGAGCCCCGAATCTCTGTGGACGTGATCCTGCATCATTCTCTCAATCTCCAAATGGTTCCTCATTGAATGATTGATAGCAGCGCAGCCATAACCCCGCTGCTGTTAATAAAATCAATGACGCTGCGCGCCTGGGCCGACTCACACAATTGGCGGCAATGGCCGCCAAGTGTATCACACGGGAGCACGCCCGTAAGGTAACCCCCTCAGGAGAGAGCTTTCCAGAGGTAGTCAGCTCTTGCGGGGAGGAACCGAGACAGCCGCCGTGGGACCCCAGAAGAGGAAGAATGGGGTCACTCTTTGCAAAACGAACTGCACAGTGGAGGTAAGTATGACATGCTTGTTATTTTTTTTTTAATTAACCTTTACTATAACTTTAAGTGTGTCCTAGGGAGGTTTTTCTAAATGTGGGGGGAGTGGACTGACTGGGAGTACAGAGAGATCACTGTTCCTGATCACTGGGAACAGACAATCTCTCTGTACTCACCTGTCAGATTTATTTATTTTCAAAAATGATTTTGTCAGTAGAGCAGTGGATGGTGTCAGTAGTTTTTTTACAATTTCGGTTTTCTTTTTTTTATTATGCTTTTGGGGGAAGGGGGCAGTTGATGATATCAGTAGAGCAGTGGTTGGTGTCAGTCGTTTTTTTTTATATTTATTATTTTATTTTTTATTATTTTTCACAACTTTATTTGTTTATTTTTTTTACAAGTTAACTTTTTTTTATCATTTATAAAAATAAAATGAAAGCCCTGTTGGGGGGCTTTGGTGAGATATCGGGTGTCTTTACAGATCCCTGAAGTCTCCCTTTTAAGACAGAGAAAGGGACTGAGGAAGATTTCCCCAGTCCCTTTATCTGTATCCTTAGCTGCACTGCAGCTGAATCAACAGGAGACAGAGGTTTTCGGTCCATTCACAAACTGAAGCATAGTAAACTCAGTTTACTATGCTTCCGTTATGAATAAACAGAGTCAGTGATCGGTATGACTTCCATGCTCTGCATCCTGATCCATCCCCCGCAGCCGGTGGCAGGAGAGGAGAGGAGGGAAGCCGGGAAGCACTGAATGGTTATGAGGGGGGCCAGGGAACACACAGGGGAGCCCAGAGAGCAGGGGGAATCTGATGGACAGTCGGGGGTGATCAGTGCTGTGGGGGCAATTACAAACACCGATATCCCTGTGTGACTCTCAATGAAGCAGCTGAAAGCTGTGGGAGGGAAAGGAAGAGAAGTGGCTTTCAGCTGCTTCATGGAAAGCTATACAGGGAGATTGGTTCTTGTAATTGTAACCTCTAACAAGTAATCAGTGAGCCGTAATGTGTGCTGTAACCTCTAGCAACCAGTCAGTCAGGCCGCGTACACACGATCGGTCTAAACCAATGAAAATGGACTGAAGCCCAGTTTCATCGGTCCAAACCGACCGTGTGTACGGCCCATCGGTCTGTCGTCCTTTGGACCAAAGTTTTAAAACATGCTTTAAAATCGGAATCATGGACGCCTGACCATCGGTCCAAACTGATCGTTAGTACGCAAAAGCATCAGTTCAAAAACCTGCGCATGCTCAGAATCAAGTCGACGCATGCGTGGAAGCATTGAACTTCGTTTTTTCAGCACGTCGTTGTGTTTTACGTCACCGCGTTCTGACACGATCGGTTTTTGAACTGATGGTATGTACGCACATCAGACCATCAGGGCACTTCAGCGGTGACCTGATGAAAAAGGTCAATTGGACCATTCTCATGTGTATGCGGCCTAAGTGGTAATGATATACTGTAACCTCTGGCAACCAATCACAATCACTGCTGATCTGATACAGTAAACTGATTTTAAAGGGGTTGTAAAGGTTCGTCTTTTATTTTCTAAATAGGTTCCTTTAAGCTAGTGCATTGTTGGTTCACTTACTTTTTCTTTTGATTTCCCTTTTAGATGTTTTTTTTTCTTTGTTTGAATTGCTCACTTTCTGTTTCTCCTCAGTAAACTTTCCACCATCATCCGAGCGGTGGAAAGTCATTTAGAACACCTTACTGAGGAGAAACAGGAAGTGAGAAATTCAGACAAAGAAGACAAAGAAAAAACATTTAGAAGGGAAATTGAAGGAAAGGGTAAGTGAACCAACAATGCACTAGCTTATAGGAAGCTATTTAGAAAATAAAAAACGAACCTTTACAACCTCTTTAAGTCTAGCTATCATTTATTGTATGTCTCAGAGCAGATGGAGAACAAAATGACATGGGGGGGGGGGGGGGCAAGAAATGTTTTGCCCAGGGTCCAATCAACATTAAAGATGGCCCTGTGGATTTCGAACCATGTATGGCCACTCCCACTCAACAGTAGTTCTAATGATTGACTCCTGTCCAATGGGAATGTTGGAAATGTTTTTTTTTTTCGATCAGTGGCTGCAGCCAATAAACTGAGAGTACCCACTGTCAGAAAAAGGTATTTGGCAGTTTATATTTACTAAAATAATTGCATGTCCATGTTCTGTGTACTGTGGAAGACCAGATATAGTGAATGGATTTGGGTTTAGGAACACTTTTACGGGTTTTTTTTAGTTGAGTTGGGAACAGTTTTGAGGGAGGGGGTCTGAACAAAGTAGATCTGCAGAGGATCCATGATTGTAATTACAAGCAATTGCATAACTGAGCTTTTACTGGAAGTACACATTAACAAAATTACTAACTGTACGATGCTATATTTAATTCTGTGACAAACATATATCTACACTGGGACTGAAAAAGAGAAAATATGAAGACTCAGGTCCTACTAAACTAATAAATAGCTGAACTTTTAACAACTATTCTATCACCAGCTGAATACACTTTCCAAACACCTCTTGTATAAATACAATGGTTGCATGTCTTGTAAAAAATAACTTGAACTGGACTTATTTATTTTGGATTTTGTCCAATGATGATATTATTTCAGCATGGACAGCACAAGCAGCCATTGTGCAAGAAAATGAAATCTGTAATTTCGCAGTAATGGATTCAAAACATAATGCATCCTGTATAAAGAAACACATTGTTACTCTCATGATGTCTGATTGGAATTACCATCTGACTTACGATATGATGCTCTTATGCTTTTCACATCAATCAATTGGAGACAAAACAATGTTACAAGTGTAAATAGGTGGAACATTCCTGTAAATGTTTTCAGCTCAGGTGCACCTTTTTAAAGTAATCCTCAAAATTGAAGTGGAATGTACTTCCGCCTCTGGTAGAAGGCTCCATGCACACTGAAGCTGATAAAAGCTATAAAAAAACACCAGTAGCTCTGCAGGGAGCCTTGAAAAGTTTTTTAGCGTTTTTGCAATGGCTTTAATCTGCGTATTCAGTGTAGCTTTTATCAGCTTTTTTTTTTTTTTTTACTTTTTTTTTCACTTATTTTTTTTTGTTTTTTTTTTTATGTTTTGCGTTTATTAGTGTTTTTTCCGCCAAAAACGGCACTTTGAACGCAAATTTCGGGAGTTCAGAAAAAAGCCAATAAACTCCAAAGCTCATAAACACTGAAAAACGCCCAGGTGTGCATGGGCACATAGGCTAAGATAGAGTTCAGTTTATGGGCTTTAATCACTTTAGCCCCGGACCATATTGCTGTCCAATGACCAGAGCACTGTGATTCGGCACTGCGTCGTTTTAACTGACAATTGCGCGGTCGTGTGACGTGGCTCCCAAACAAAATTGGTGTCCTTTTTTCTCCACAAATAGAGCTTTCTTTTGGTGGTATTTGATTACCTCTACAGTTTTTATTTTTTGCGCTATAAACAAAAATAGAGCGACAATTTTGAAAAAAATGCAATATTTTTTACTTTTTGCTGTAAAAAATATCCCCCAAAAATATATAAAAAAAACGTATTTTTTCCTCAGTTTAGGCCGATACGTATTCTTCTACATATTTTTTTTATATTTCTACGTTTATTGATTGGTTTGCGCAAAAGTTATAGCATTTACAAAATAGGGGGTAGTTTTATGGCATTTGTATTAATATTTTTTTTTTACTAGTAATGGCGGCGATCAGCATTTTTTTTTCAGTACTGCGACATTATGGCGGGCTTTGGACACTTTTGCACATTTTTGGGGCCATTGCATTTTTATAGCAACACTATAAAAATTTGTATTACTATAAAAACATTGGCATTTTTGGGGCTTTTTTTTTTTTTTTTTTTTTTCTTTTTTTTTTTTTAAGTGTATTTTTGGCGTGAACTCGAGAGAGAGGAGCCGGACTGCAGGAGTTGGGAGTAGGCAGACCCTCCCCCCGGAGGCAATCGCCATCCTTCTCCATGCCCCTGGTGGCAATGGCGGGTGTGAAGGGGGGCCTCCCACTCACCCCACCCTACCTGCTCCTCTTGGGAGCCCAACTGGGGCCCAACGGGACCCCAATGGGGCAGAGGGACTCCCCCTATGAGGGAGTGAGGGGGCCTATCCCATACAGCCAGCCCCGTAGGTCCTTCGCCTCTCTTTATTTTAGGAGACCGCATGGCCAAAGTGCATGTGTTTTAAACCAATTTTGTGTGCGTGCAAGTGTGGTGGTTTTTGTGGGGGGGGTGGGGTACTAAGCACAGGCGTACCTTGCATAGCACACCCACCGGGAGCCGGGCTTTATTTTAGGAGACCACCAAACTCAATTCACATGTAGCCGAGACCGGGATCCGAACCCTTGGCTGCAGAGGTGAATGGCTTCTCAGCGCAGTGCCAATCACGTTGAGCCACCACAGCTCCCCCTTTGTGTGTTCTAACTGTATGGGGGGGTGGCCTCACTAGGGGAAATCACTGATCTTCTGTTCATACATTGTATGAACAGAAAATCAGCGTTTCCCCCGCTGACAGGACCGAGAGCTTTGTGTTTACACACCCAGCTCCTGTTCCCTGCTCTGTAACGAGCAATCGCGGGTGCCCGGCGGCGATCATACCCGCCGGGCACGCGCGCGGGACTCGAGGGCGAGCGGGGACGCGCGCGCACCCCCTAGAGGCCGCTTTAAAGCGGACGTATAGCTACTGGCTCTCGCCCAGGAGCGCCACCGTCCCGCAGTAATATGACGGAGGGCGGTCGGCAAGCAGTTAAAAGAAAAAGCCAAAACGCCAATAAGCTGCAGTTTATAAGCTTCAGTGTGCATGGAGCCTTAAAGTGGAACTTGACCTAAATAAAAACAAACAAAAAAAATGCAAATAAGCAAGATTTTTAATGCAGAAGAGACATGCTACATCTCCTCAGCATTAAAGTTACTTACCCGCCTGTTTGCACAGCTGCGCACGTGTAGCTCAGTGTAAGAATTTCGGCAATGCCAAAATGACTGAACTAATGCCATGACAAGGTCATCTAGAGCCCAGGGTGAACATGCCAAACTGTGCCCCTCCCCTCAAGCTTTATGAGCATTGGGTGTCAGCAAAATTCCCCCCTACAAAAAAAAGCTCTAATTTGCATGCTTACTTAGGGGTTGTAAAGGTTTGTTTTTTATTTTCTAAATAGGTTACTTTTAAGCTAGTGCATTGTTGGTTCACTTACCTTTTCCTTTGATTTCCCTTCTAAATGTTTTTTTTTTCTTTGTCTGAATTTCTCACTTTCTGTTTCTCCTCAGTAAGCTTACCCCCATCATCCGAGCGGTGGAAAGTCACCAAGAACAGCTTACTGAGGAGGAACAGGAAATAAGAAATTCAGAAAAAGAAAACAAAGAAAAAAAAACATTTAGAAGGGAAATCGAAGGAAAAGGTAAGTGAACCAACAATGCACTAGCTTAAAGGAACCTATTTAGAAAATAAAAAACAAACCTTTACAACCCCTTTAAGCGTAAATTCCCGCACCTCCCAGTACAAATCCACCCTCTTCTGAAATCCCAGCACAAACCTTCGCCCCCATCCCTCAAATACCCCCAGCTCAAATGCCCCCCCCCAAAAAAAATTCACCTCCCACTTCAAATTCCCCCTCCCAGCACAAATTCCCCCTAAATCCCCCCTCATAACACAAATCTTTTCCCCCCTACACAAATTCCCCTAAATCACTACTCTTACCACCTCCCATCTCAAAATGTCCCCTCCTGTTGTCCCCCAAATTCCTCCTTCCAACACACATCTCCCCCCCCCCCAATCTCCTTGTGGCACCCCCAACCTCAAATAATATCACAATTCCCAGGGCAACTGCCTTTCCTGCCCACCCCTAGTTATGGCCCTGAACTGAACTCATACGCATTCGCCAATTGAAATTGGCAGGAGATCAAAACCCAGAAGCGACCGAGCTGAGATTGTCAGTGGCCGGCGGAAGCATTCCAGGACATCGCAGCGCTGGAGAGAAGGTGAGTATAGTTCCGCTTTAAAGCTTAAAACGTTTGTTAACCCTAAAATAAAAATAATATCCTGGTCCCTTAAAACAGATTAAACAGCACAGTGCTTGTGCTGTGTAATCTCACTAATCTGCCCCCTTTAAACTATAATAAAAATGAAAACTGAATCTGCCGCTTCCTGTATGCCCTCTCTAAACAGATCACGATAACCAGGGCAGCTCCTCCCTGATTAACGTGGTCAAAGTACATCCCTCCCCTCACCCCCTCCTTCCTCCCTGCCAGCACCCTCTCTGTCTGTCTCCGCTCAGCCCTGCCCTTTCCGCCACTATTATTGAAAAAGGCTGGCATATCACACTGTGTAAAGCACTTGAGCAGTGTAAATACCGATTTTCAGCTGTCTTCAGGCCGGTCACGTGACTCATGCCCGCTTTACAGCTACGAGACAGGGCTTCTGCCGGTGGAACACAGTGACCACATGATTTCCCCAGCTGACGTGAGAAAGAGATCACATCCCCTCCCTCAGAAGCAATCCATCGGAGCTGGAAAGTGGCCACGAGTCACTTGACCAGCCTGAAGACAGCTGAAAATCTGTATTTACACTGCTCATTTTTAAAAATGCTTTACACAGTGTGCTATTCCAGGCTCTAATAGAGGGTCTGGCATAGACTTTGACAAATAGGTTCACAAACCCTTTAAGTTTAGTCTCCTTATATATTTAGACTTAGCTAGTTCCTCCTTTTCCCTCTTCATTAAAATGCTTAAATAATTTCGCCCTGGTTCACACTGACACATGTCAAATCGGTGGCAATTGCCGGAAATGACACCGGCCTAATTGGCGCGACGCTGCATCTGTGGCGCTGCACTGATTTAAAAAATGTGTTTCTGTACTACTTTTTGCAATTTCGGGCCGCGAATTACATTGACATCTGCACAGATGTTTCTGTAATCACGGCCGAAATCAGGACTGGCAAGCGGGAGTGAAATTGTGCTAGTTCAGCTGAACTTGCGCGGCTTCATTCCTGCAGCCCAGTGTAAACCTGGGCTTTTAAATAGAACTTGTCCATTTTCATTACATACCCTAGTTTAGACCCAGTGGCATCATCACTGGGTCTCTGTGCTTTGCAAATATCAATATTCATTTATGGGTGGATGTCAGTCTGGAGGAGTGGGTGTTCCTAAGCAGGCCCGTTGGAACCCGACAGGCAAAGCAAGCAATTGCCTGGGGCCCCGAGCTGGCCAGGGGCCCCAGCAGGGAGGGCCCCTGCCGCACCGCTGCGTGTACCATAACCGCGCAGTACAGGAGATTCAGGTTCCTGTTCCCGGCCGAACTGACAGGAAGTGCACACACTGAGTGTTCACTTCCTTTCAGTCCGGCCCCGGGAACAGCAAACTGAATCTCCTGTATGCGGTTATGGTACACGGCCGACCGGACTGCAGGAGGACGCAGCGATGCGGCAAGGGCCCTCCCTGCTGAAAGCCCCTGTGCGGACACCAACATATGCCGACGTGTGCGTGTGAGGCGGAGGATAGAGGTAAGCCGCTTCTCAACTTGAAAAGTCACTTTTTTTTTTTGCTTGGGGTCCCCAAATGTCTTTAAACGGCCCTGTTCCTAAGCAGACTGCTGAGCATCCATTATTGAAAGAACTGTAATCTAATGAGTGAAAGAAGCTTACAGTATGCAGTGAAATAAGAATAAGATATTTCAGTACAGGAGACGAGCATGTAGAACCATGCAAGACCAAAGTAAAGGCAAGAGTTCAGCTTTACAGGATATCTTCACTAAAGCATTCAATACACTTTATGTCAACCAGACCCAGAGCTTTACATGGGTCATGATGCTTGTAAACTGACCCCTGACCTTGCACTGTGATTGGCTGCACAACACTGACATCATCAGCTCATTATGGCTGCACACAATGCCTACCAGGTCCCTATCATCAATAGTTGGCATGTACATTGAAAAATATTGATTTAAAAATTCAAAAACTTGTATTTTAAAAATTGATTCCAAACCATTACAGCTTTCCCTTCAACACTATTGATAACGTTCACACCCTATAACCCTATAAGAGAAAGTGCCTGGAAAAGCACCTTCATGGCAGGATCACCAGGTGTTATTTTAGGTCAAATACTGTAAGTTCAAGAATTTCAAAAGAATATAAGGTACAAAGTAAGAAAAGATGATGACTAAAATACAAAATTCTGTATAATATAGAAAACAAATGTATAAAAGGATATACAGTACATGATGAGGACAATTCAGTTTAATGTTGGCTGAGGGCCTAAAGGCCATACAGATAAAACGAAGGCCAAAGGTCTCTTAGGTAAAAGAAAACAGAGAAAAAAAAGAAGAAAAAAAGGGGGGGAGTCTACCCTGTTACGGGAACACACAAAAGGCGATGTGAAAGTTCTATGCGTTTTGGAGATGCGCAAAAGAATTATAAAGACTGATGAGGGAAGGACAATTTACTTTGAGATTAAAGCCCTGTACACACGCTCGGTTTTCTTGGTGGTAAAAAGTCAGAGAAAACCGAGGGGAAAGCCAAGAACCCAGCAAGAAAACTGCCATGGAGCTTTGGCCGGGAATCCCGGGGGTGTGTATGCTCCATCAGCACTGCCTCGCAGTGTTTCCCATAGAAACGTAGTAGATCTGGTGGGAAAAAAAAGAGCAGGTTCTCTATTTTCCCGTCGGGATTCCCGGGTGTTTTCCTGATTGGAAAACTGCTAGGGAGCACACACACGTCCGGTTTTCCCAGCCAAAAGCTCTCCTGGCAGTTTTCCTCCTGGGAAAAACGGTCGTGTGTATGAGGCTTCAGGCTCGGAATATATCTGAGTCACTAAACGCCCTCCAACAGGTCCAAGAGGAGCGGACTGTGTCTGGATGAATACTGTCCTCTGCTACTATGGTCTTAATTGCCATAATGCCGTTGAGTACCTGGAACCACTCCAACATATGTAGAGGAGAGGTTGGTTTCCAATGACAGGAGATGGCAACACGAACAGCCAACAAGCAATGTCTCAAGTTCCTTTTTTTTATTTTAGAGGACCCAGGGATCATCTACGGGAAATATTATAATGACAGCTGCATATTTAAAAATTCACATCCTAGGGTCTATCCTTTTCTCTCTGGTCAGCCTTATCCTGTGTGCCTAGACCACCATGATGATGCACCCCCAGGGCATGTGTCCTTGACAGTCTGGGATCACAGGAAGTGAATTAGATCAGGGTAGGCAACCGCAGTCCGCAACATTCCTTCTGTGGTAAAAGCTACAAATCCCATCATGCTTCTGCCTCTGAGAGTCATGCTTGTGGCTGGCAGAGGCTTGCAATGCATCATAATACTTATAGTTCTGCAACAGCTTGAGTGCTGAGGGTTGCTTACCCTGGGTTTAATGGTTAAGTACATCATTCAACCCAGAAGATGGGTGGTGGCCAGGATCAGAGGAAGACATGGAACTTGGTGAAGACAAGAAAGTAGAGCTTTTCTTTTTAAATTAAAACTGCAGATATGCATTAAAATATTGATAATACATTACTATTTTATAGCATATATAAGAGTAATGCCCCGTACACATGAGTGGTTTTCCCATCGGGAAAAAAAATTATATTTTTTTTAATAAAAATTCAAAAAAAAATTATAAAAAAAAGAGGGGGGTTGCCATCCGGGGCCCTGGGGACCTCTGGGCCCTTTAATAAAAACAAAAAAATATTAAAAAAAATGGGAATTGCCATCCGGGGCCCTGGGGACCTCCAGGCCCCTTACAAAAAAAATAATAAAAATAGGGGGTTGCTATCCGGGCCCCTGGGGACCTCCGGGTCCCTTACAGGTGTACTGCCTGTACCCCCCTGATGGCGGCCCTGCAATGACTTGTAAAAAAAACGTAAAATCTAAAGTTTTGCCTGCACATGACTGGAAGACGTAAGTCACCTGATTCACTAAGCTAATACAAAAATTCCTTTGCAAAGTGAAAGCCTCTTTGCTTTTAGTAAATCAACCTTACCTGCTCATGACGATATAGTACATACTCTATGGCAATATATGCACATGAGCAGGTTCATGCTCATGTGCATCCCTAAATAACTTTACCCATTCCTGGTCAGGATACATTGTGCCAAACAGGTTCAAGATGCAGTATAAAAATTATCATTACCATTATTAACAATAAAACTAGGCAATACAGTTGCTTACTAGGAGGAGCTCATGCAAGCTACTGTGCATGTGCAGCAGACACACAGACAGAGTTAAGCGAGACCCCACCAGCAACGTCAGTAGTGCCCATTGATTTAAATTGAAAGCAAAGACATGTGTTAAAAAGGGTTAAAGTGGTTGCTGCCAAGAGCTTAAAACCTCACATGGTGTTAAGTCCTTACACGTGATCGCTACATGCATTTTCTTACCGAGTCAGTTTTTGTTTTGTATGTTGCCTTTTAAGCATGTAAAAACATTAAGAAGTAGTCTCACGTTTGTCTAGACTCCAGTATTGTCAGTAGTCCATTCCTACAGGATCACTGATTACTATTAAAATGCACTATGATACTATGCCAGAAACTGAGATGTTTGATATTGCATTTACAATTACAACACTGAATGGAAGCTATTGTTATCCTTAAACATTGTAACACATGTTGGCAGGTTCACTGAATATCTGTAAATAGGAAGCACACAAATTCTCCCCAGATTCTGATAAATATTTGCTTATAAATAGAAATGGTAGAAAACAAAAGTAATAACAGTATTTGTTGTCAAATGTTAAAATTAACTTGTCATTAAATGTCATGCTTTACATTAACGGCTCAATTCTCATTCTCAAGGTTTTAGAGGGACCCTGGGGTCAGAGGTGTATTTAGGTTTTGTGCTGCCCTAGGCCTGACTAAACTTGCGCACCCTCTAATTTAAATATGACCCACCCCTTCCTGTCAAAGCCACACCCTTGTCATATTCATGGGAAGAGGACAGAGGGATGCTCTGGGAGAAGGACAGAGGGTTGCCATGGGTGACGAACAGAGGGACGCCGCGGGAAAAGGACCGGCCTGCCGCCCCCAGCAAAGTGCCGCCCTAGGCCTGGGCCTTGTCGGCCTAGGCCAGAATACATCCCTGCCTGGGGTTCCTGAAGAGGTTGCTAGTGGTTCTTTAAACTGTAGCTGACTAGCCTCCAATCGGATAGTCCCTGCCTAGATCCATGTTCATTGTCACCTAGAAGAGCCAGCTATGTGACACCAATTATCCTTCTATCTTTCTGTAAAGCCGTGTACACACGATCGGTTCAAACCGATAAAAACGGACTGAAGTTTTATTTCATCGGTCCAAACCGATCGTGTGTAGGCCCCATCGGTCCGCTATCCTTCGGTCCAAAAACAGAGGGCTTGCTTTAAAATCGAACCGATGGACGGCTAACCGATAGGTCAAAACCGATCATTAGTACGCACGAGCATCGGTTAGAAATCCACGCATGCTCAGAATCGAGTCGACGCATGCTTGGAAGCATTGAACTTTGTTTTTTTCAAGTCGTCGTGTTTTACATCATCGCATTCTGACACGATCGGTTCATGAACCGATGGTGTGTAGGCTTCATCACGATGAAATTAGCATACTTCCCACTGACCACCAATGTAAGAATCAGACCTCCTTAATTTACAGGTTCCCTGCTAGAAATAATTTCATCTGGGTAAAAGTGTAGGAAATGTGTAGGTAAAACCTGTTAATGATCAGAAGCACAAAAAAAGAAAACAAATTTTGTGGTAAAACAAATAAAGACCCGTCGGACCGTATTCGTGTGTGATCAGTGTGAAAATAATCTATTAGTGAGGATGATACAATTAATCACATATAAAAACATATATACATTGACCAGTGATTGATTTCTTTAGAAAGACGTAAATTATTGTGTACATGTCCCGTGGGAAAATAAAACAAATCCTGATGTAAATAAGTAATTAAGGGGGGAATAACAAATAATGATACTGTGTTGTTCCCACCACCGAAAGCCACTGACCACCAATGTAAGAATCATGATATCACAATGGGCTCCTGGCAAGGCCTTTGAATTCAGCAGAATTTATTGAAGCCCAGCAGATCCCCAAGGTTCCATAGAAAATGGTTTGCATAAGAGATAAGAGAAAGAAGTGAATTCGTTTAAGTAGAAAAATAAAATATTTATTTAGCTATCAAACTTACATTTTAAATAATGCTTTTCAGGGCGGCAGGGTTTCCCTGGGTAAAAAAAAAGATTTAGAAATGCTACTCCATGTGATCTAAATCTTAGGCACAGACCACACGCTCTCTAGCTACCAGCATTGTGGGCATTTCAAATCTTGAGAGGTTGCAGATGGTCTTCAGTGAGACAGATTCTGCCTGGTGGTAATACTACTAAAGCAGCCCCATCAGTAGATTTACTTCTGTACAACCACAATGCCCATACATGGAGCAAAATTTGTCTGGTCCTTGCTGAACTGGCATGAATTTCTATCCATGTATGCTCAGCTTAAAGAATATGTCAACCCAACATTTCATATTCCTGATATGTGCCTACTGTATCATGTACTTGTATGAGAAAGTATCCTGTTCTCTATGCATCCTTTGTGTGAGATACCTGATGTGCCATTAAAGTTCATGTGCGTGTAAAGGTGGGTGTCCCAATACTTTTGACAATATAGTGTATATATAATACCATGCTGTCAGAATACGATTGAACTGCGGGACAGATCCCTGCACCAACAAAGTTTGTGTGCATGTAGGGATTTGTCTGTTTTTTCTTTTTGTTTATTCAGCTGGTTGAAAAAAAAAAAAACAACTGAATGTGTATACATGTATAGCCTGCTTTAGTGTTACAGTCACAGGAAAGGTTAAAGTTACACTGAGGGTTTGTTTTAGGGTTACAGGGAGGGTAAGTATTACATTTACGAGGAAGGTTAGGTCTATGGGGAGGGATGTTGTTACAGGGAATGTTAAAGTGGAGTTCCACCCAAAAGTGGAACTTCCGCTTAATCCACTCCTCGCTCCCTTACATGCCACATTTGATGTAATATTTTGGGGGGGAGTGGGGGCTTCAGGAGGAGTGGGACTTCCTGTCCCACTTCCTCCTTTCGCCGAGGGGGTGCTTAGGCGAAAGTCAGATCGCCTTTTGGCAGCCCCTCCCCATAGGCGATCGCCTGGGATACGTGACAGGTCCCAGGCGATCACCTGTCCAATCGAATGGTGCAGCGCCGCTCGCACATGCGCAGTGCCGCTCGCGCATTCACAGTGGGTGCCCGGCCGTGAAGCCAAAAGCTGTCACGGCCGGGTGCCCACACTTAGAAAGAAGACGCTGGCCGAAGGGGGGGGAGAGGAGCGGAGCCCTGGCTGGCGCGTCGCTGGAACGTGGAGCAGGTGAGTGTATGTTTACTAAAAGCCAGCAGCTACACTTTTTGTAGCTGCTGACTTTTAACCACTTTAGCCCCGGACCATATTGCTGTCCAAAGACCAGAGCACTTTTTGTGATTCGGCACTGCGTCGCTTTAACTGACAATTGCGCGGTCGTGGCATCTTTATAGCGATCAATGCTCTAAAAATGCATTGTATTACTATAAAAATGCCATTGGCAGTGAAGGGGTTAACACTAGGGGGCAGGGAAGGGGATAAGTGTGTTCCTGGTGTGTTCTAACTGTATGGGGGGGGTGGCCTCACTAGGGGAAATCACTGATCTCCTGTTCATACATTGTATGAACAGAAGATCAGCGTTTCCCCCGCTGACAGGAACGAGAGGTATGTGTCGCGGGTGCCCGGCAGCGATCGTACCCGCCGGGCACGCGCGCGGGACTCGGGGGACGCGCGCGGGAGCGCGCCCTACAAGCTGCTAAAGGTAGGACGTAGAGCTACGTGCTCCCGCATAGCAGTGCCACCGTCCCGCAGTGATATGACAGCGGCGGTCGGCAATTAGTTAATAAACATAAAAAATTACTGGAACACCCCTTTAAGCCTACAAGAAGAGTTATGCCGTGTACACACGGTCGTTTTTTGCGATGAAAAAAAAACGACGTTTTTTAAAACGTCATTTAAATTGATCGTGTGTGCGCAAAACGTCATTTTTTGTCTTAAAAAAACGACCAAAAAAAAATTCCAACATGTTTGAATTTTTTGTGTCGTTTTTCAAAACGTCGTTTTTTGTTTCACAAAAAGTCACCGTGTGTAGCAAAAACGTCGTTCAAAACGACGTTTTTCAACCCGCGCATGCCCAGAAGCTAGTTATGAAGCGAGCTTCAATGGAAAAGAGTGGTGAACGTAACCTTGCTTTTTGTGAAAAAACGATGGTGTGTATGCAAAATTGTCTTTGAAAAGTGACGTTTCAAAAACGTCGTTTTTTACTTCACAGAAAACGTCGTTTTTTTTCATCGCAAAAAATGACCGTGTGTACGCGGCATTAGTGTTAGGGTTAAAATAAGGGTTAGGGATAGAAGGATGGTTAGTGTTAGGGTTATAGGGAGTGTTAATTTTGCAGTTGTAGGGCCAAGCCTTCAGGAAGGGCTGTTGTTAAAGTTACAGGAAAGGTTAAGTTTGCAGGGAAGAATAATTTTAGGATTACAGGAAAGATTAGGAATAGAGGGATGGCTATAAGGTTACAGAGCGGGTTAATGTTATGAAAACAGAGAGGGTAAGGGTTACAAGGAGTGTTAGCTTTAGGATTACAGAAGCGGTTCAGATTTCAGAGAAAGCTAGTGTGAGGGATACTTTCAGGAAGGTCACCACCCTGCACCCCAAAAGCTAATGCCTCGTACACGCGATCGGAATTTCCGACGGAAAAAGTCAGATGGAATTTTTTCATTGGATATTCCGACAGTGTGTATGCCCCATCTAACTTTTTCTGACGGAAATTCCGACGGAGTTAGAAAGCAAACATGTCTTTTTTTTTTCCGCCGGAAACAGAAATTCCATTTGTCTGTATGGAACTCCGATGGAGAAAAAAACATGCATGGTCGGAAACAATTCGACGCATGCTCAGAAGCATTAAACTTCATTTTTCTAGGCTTGTCGTAGTGTTGTACATCACCGTGTTTTTGACGGTCAGAATTTGGTGTGTCCGTGTGTATGCAAGACAGCTTGAGCGTAATTCCGTCCAAAAAACCCGTCAGAGTTTTTTCAGACAGAAACTCTGATCGTGTGTACAGGGCATAACACCGGTGCCGATCCTGACCTCCCTGGGGCCCAAAGCATAATGACATGTCGCATTAAAGTTGGGGGGGGGCGCTGCCAACAGTGACATGTCACATTAAAGTTGAGAAGCGTGGGGAGGGGGTGTTCTGCTGTCGGAAATTACATCTTGCATTAAAGTGAGAAGTGGGGGGTGCTGACTTCTTACCTCTTCTCCCATGCAGCCAGCAAATTGAGAAGCGGGGTGATGGCCCAAAAATTACTTCTCAACAGTCGGGGCCTCTAGTAATTTGGGGGGCCCTCCACAGCTTTGCGGGGCCCTAAGCGGCTTGCATAGTGAGCCTATAGGGCGGATCGGCCCTGCATAACACCTCTGATCTCTCAAATTTAAAAGCAAATTTATTGCACATCTAAATTCTTACCCATCAAACCCATAAAATAATAATTTCACCTGTCCGTTTTACGCCTCCTTTAGCAACAATAGCAAACATTAAAATAGGAAAATGGGTTGCATGACAAAAATGCCTAATTTTCAAATAGATACATTTACGTCTGGGTGTGGATTCTTAAAAATATGTACAGTATTCTGTTTCCCATCATGTGGTCTATCAGAGACAACTGCAGATGTACTAAAGCCCATAAGGGTTATATATGACTACCAAAAAGGATATCCAAAAAAGCGCGGCGACTGAACGTAACTCCCATACAGTACATTATTGCTTTACATTTACTGATTTTCTCAGGAAAATGATTGCAAGAAACGTCTTACCTCATTAAACTGTGTTTGGAACTCCATCATCGTCCCGCAGCTGTCCACCATTCTGTTGACATTGTTGGCAGTAAGGGTGCCATTGAGTCCAAATGTATCCAGCATGACTTGAGTAAACTCTTGCTCCATAGTCTGAGCATTAGCCATCCCCAGCCATACAGCTACTACCAAAGCTAGGAAAAGCCAGGTATCTAAAGAGTGTCCAGAATGCCTCATATTACAGTAGAGAGAAATCTGCTCAGTGATTTAAACTATGATTGTAGATCAGCACCCGCAGACAAAGCTGGCTGGACTGGTTACTGAATATAAACAGTGTATATATACAATAATGCCAGGTGATAAAAGCTGGATTAACTGCAAGCATTGGCTGGCTATTTCTCTGCTGCTCCTTCCCTGTGCACACAATTCAATGACTCCCTGTTGACAGCACAGTGTGTCTGTTAGTATCTATCCTTCCACGTGGTCTTTCTGTTGTTTCGCCGCTGTCCACTGTCTACTCAGCTAGTTTTTGGACAGGAGCTCCTTCCAGATACTAGATGTTCTTGCCTTCAGACCCTGCAAGAGATAAGAAAACAGACACTTTTTTCACTTGTTAACACTTAGCTAAGCTACATATTAAAAAAAAAAAAAAAATTGGCAAATTTTGCAACATTCCACGATTAAATGACATAATAATGTTTTAGCAACAACCTAATAAAAAGGCAAACTTAAGAAGCTTTTGTAGACCCATTCACTGAATCTTTTTTTTCTCTCTCTCTCTCTCTCTTTTCTTTCACAGACCTGTGTGTACAGTTTGTTCTTTTCCTCTATTTCACTTCTTATCCAATGGGGATTTTCTTTCTTTTGACTACTTCAGATATTGCCTGGCATCATGTAACCAGTAAATAGAAGCATGCCAAATTCTTCTGGCTCTGGTCTCTTCAAATGGGTTATTGTTAGCAGAACCCAGCACCATAAAGTCAGTGTTTTCTTTTTTCTTTTTTTTTGCCTTATTTAACACAGAAAAACTAAAGTAAATAATACTACTGGCAGCTTGTTGTCTTAAACATAGAGGCTGAATCCTAGAAACAAACTAGAAAGCTTTACCGTTGTATGAGCGAACGTTGGATTTTTATTTTTTTTTAAACAACTATATTACTAAGATTATGTGATTATGCAATACACAATAGCTGAATAGTTGTGAAAACAATCTAATAAGCTGCTTTGTGGTGCTTTGCTGGATAATGACCGAAATGTATTGCCATGAAAGAGACTTATAACTAAAAAAAAAGCATATGCAGCAATTAACCACTATAGTCTATCAATGGTCGTGTTTATATTGTATTGAAAATATCTGACTTAGGATGGAGGTAGGTTGGTTATCTTTGTACAGGATTAAGGTACATTGTACTGTTAACGTGCATATCTGTCCCATAGAAGCGTTAGTGATAAAGTAACAGTTTGCAGATAAACATACTGAACAGGCTTATGGTAATAACTATTTGTGCAATTTTAATACTAGTTTTCAATACAAAGCACTGTAGGGATGCCACTACTTTTGAATGTTTCAGGTCTGCTGCCAAGTGCCCACTGCCCACACACTAGTCCATTTTTTAAATAAAATGTTTGTACGAATATAAATTCCAACATTTGTATGAAAATTCCCAGTACATTCAAAATTGTATTTGCTTTGAACATTTGATTTTGGAATGAATGTCGATTTCCCAAAATAAAAACGGCATGCATTGTTGAAAAGAGAAAATTTCGATCCTGCTCCTTCTATTGTTCTTGCCACTATGGTCAAAAAGGATGTCGACTTGACCCCACTAACCATTAGAAAAGCGAACAAATGTTCTTAAAACGAAACATTTTAAACAAAATTCTACTAGTGTAAGGCTAGCATTAGAGTCCTAAATAAAAGGCACCTAAAGTGTAGTTTGACCTTTACATAAAATATGTAAGGTGAACTTACACTGGACCCTCTTCCCATCTCCCCCAGTCCCACTCTACCTGAAGAAAGGCAATAACCCGCTAGGAGACATTGATTTGTTGCTTCACCCATCCGGGGATTTTAAATACCTGCGGCTTTCTCTCTTCTTCTCCCCTTTTGACAGGACGAGTTAGGCAAGTTCTGATAAGTCAGCGCCGACCAATTACTAAATTATGCCTCCTATACGTACCATTACAAGGTATGTTTAGGAGATTAAGCTGCAGAGTCTTTCAAATCCCTGGACCGGTAAAGCAACAACCCAATGTCTTCGAGCAGGTGATCGCCGGCTTTAGATACAGCAGGACCAGGGGGGATGGGGAGAGGATCCAGTGTAACTTAGCCTTACAGATTTTCAGTAAAGGTGAACTTACCCTATAAACTTATGATTTCCATTTGCTGAATTCCACAGTGTCTATGCTTGTTGCATATCACATTTTCTCACATATAACATTTTTATTATTGCTCCCTGTTCATTCGCTTTGAAGTTCACTGGATAAAAAATTTTGAAGTCTAAAGCCTTGTAAACACAACAAAATTATCGGACAAATGATCATCCGTTTTTTTTTTTTTTTTGCATGCTAGTCTCATATTGAAAGTAAAAGCGGATACTAAAGTTAAGAAAATTCTCGTATGACAGAATACAAATTTAGAAGTAATGTACTGCATTTGTGTTGTATTTTCGGATGACAACTGTACAGATTAACCGTGCAGATGAAAATTGTACAATCTGGTTTAATACGGGAAACAAATGTGTGCTTGTCCCATCAGATAATTTTGCATGAATTTTTGCGTTCGGTTTTCAAAAGCTGTGTACTAATGATCAGATTATCGTACAATTTCCTGATCGTGTGTAAGGTATACACTGGGAACAATTCATAAAAACTGGAGCAAAGAAAATATAAAATTCTTGCTTTAAGCATCCTGTCATCCTTATCAGGTACAACTTTGTATCTTAAGTAGTTTTAGGTTCTAAAGACGAAGAATTGTTTGCTACATTAGTCATCTTCCCATTGTCCTCTGAGGACAATACAGTCCATGTAGACAACCCAGGTATAGCTAGACAGATCGATTAATAGATAGATAGATATATAGATGGCTAAAACATCTATGGATAGCTCTTAATAACCCTGTTTCCTTTTCTTATTCTAATCAGGACCAGAAGAACAAAAGAGAACATCTGATTGACTGCTAATGACACAAAGGGCAGTGGGGTTGATTTAATAAAGGCAAATGGGATGTCTACAAGTGGATTTTCCCTTGGCTTTTCAAATGTGGTGGATATTCTATTTACAAAGAATGTCCAATCAAGTGGAAATAAAAATAAAATGAAAGTATTTTGCTTGCATATGACTGGATGATGGAAGTCAGCAGAGCTTCACCACATTCACAAAGCTTGCAAAGTGAACAGCCTATTTGCCTTTAGTAAACCAACCCCAATTTTTCTATAAGACTCATTTCTAATTCAATAGAATTAATTGTAGTAAAACTTTGGTCTCAATGTAAGAGTTTTTGTTCCACTTATGTAATGTTGCTAATAAGTATTTGTTATACAACTGCCAATTTATGATTAGCAACTACTTTAAAATTGTTCTGTAAAACATATTTAGTTACATTTTGCAGTGTGTACAGTATATCTTATTCATGCAACTGACCTAATTTACAAAGCTTTTACACAAGTATTCATATCTTTATTTTAGCCTAGGTTCACACTAGTGCTGTTTTATAATCATACCTGTTTCAGTGCACTTTTGTAGTGTGCTAATGCATGTTTTTCATGCATGTCCATGCTTCAGGAGTTTTTGTTTTAGCCAAAGACTATAACAATATCTGCTGTGAAAGCATTGTTGGTAGGGGGAAAAGACTGTAATTTAAGCACAAACCTTCACCAAAAAAAAAACACATGTACGCATATTTTTAATGCTCTTCCAGTTAAGTCTATGGGTTCAAAAGTGCACTGAGTAGCACCAAAAGAAGCACCCAAACCTTTTTCAAATATCGTATTGCACTGATTTCAATGGGTCTCATAGAGAATAATGAGGGGGATTGATCAAAACTGGAGCAGCCAGAATCTGGAGCATCTGTACATAGCAACCAGTTCGCTTCTATATGTCATTTTTAATGTCTAACTGAACAAGCTTAAGACAGAAGATGACTATGCACAGCTGCTCCAGAGTCTGTCTGCTCCAGTTTTGATCAATTCCCGTCAATGTGAATGCTGAAGTTAGAAGCTGATTGGTTACTATGCACAGCTGCACTACATTCTGTGTGCACCAGTTTTAGTAAATCTTCCCCACAGTATAATTTTCATTGATTCACAGGTGTGAATACTCTTTGATTTGCAGTGTGCTGTATTGTTAGAAACAGTGCAGGTGCCTTTTTCATGAGGTAATGCAGAGAGCTCATTCAAATGGGCTATGTTAATGTAATGTGCGTCTACACACCAAAAAAATCACATTTACACACACAAGGATGTCAAAGCTCCCTAGATGTAAGAAAAAATAACATATGCTTAGAGTCAATAAAGTTAAAATGCAGTATATTGTTGACACCTTGAATGTAAGCACATGATCTAACTAATGTTCTGATTGACCCCATATACTCTGTGTATGGCATGCACCTATATATCTGCTATGCTATGTAGATAACCAACTTGTGTGATATCTCACCTGTTCCTTTGTCAGTGCTTTCCTGTGTCTTTGTGAGCTCGTATAAAAAGACTAGACTGATCACGTGATTTTCACATTATTTCGTTAATTACACAAGAGGTATCTAGTAAAGTAAACTGTGGAGATATGTAAATTGCTTGTGACGTGGACATGTACCATTGCATTCCACTCCACCAGTTTTTTTTTTTTTTTTTTTAGAAGGTGAGGCGTGCCAGTCTAACTGCCTGGATTTACTAGACTCAGCACATTTTTTAAGCTAAAAGGTGTCATAGCTTTAGTTTTTTCTGGTGACCAATTCTGACACTTCTGTTATACATATTTTTTTGCTAGAAAATTACTAAGAACCACCAAACATTATATATTTTTTTAAGCAGAGGAACTAGAAAATAAATTGGTTGGTGTGTTGCAATTTTTTATGCCACGATATTTGCATATTGGTTTTTCCAAACTTGTCTAGAGGCAAGGAGAAACCGTTTTAAGGTAATATGCCACTCCAGGTAGCAATCCGGGGAATTCACCTGCTCTGCACTGGGTGGGTGCTGGCTCTGTATGCAAGATACAAGCAAATGAAAAAAGTTCAGTATAGAGAAACATTTTTACTTACCTGATCCTCCAGTCCTGCAGCAGATGGCTCTCCTCCGTGCTTTGGTGGTGGTCTGTCCTTCAATGTCAACACATACAAATGCAGTGCTATGGACCATGTTTTGATTTTGATGACATCAGCATCCTAGACCGCTGGAGCATGGAGAAGAAGAAGCTGCAGGAACTGGTTTAGCAGCAGGGTGGAGCAGAGGACGTAAAGCGTATAGGGAGGAGCCGAGCCCATGACGTTGTGTTATTCTCTTGCCCGGGAGCTGAGCCGGCGTTTGACCTTAAAATGCTTTTAACCATCTGCATTTTAGTAAGTGTATGTCTATTTGTGGGAATAAACAGAAGTACACTGTTTTTGCTTTTGTATATATTCCTTAAACCTGCTGTGATTTGTGAGCTGTTGTGGGAGTTGGAGGAAACAGCCAGTCGGAGTGCAGGAAAGAGGATTGAGGAGTGGGTCCCTACATACTAGAGCCCAGAGTATCATATGCTGTTTGATTCAGTAATTAAGATGTGCGGGTTATTCACCTGGTGGAGGATGAGCACCAAAGCATGAATTGAATTTGAAAACATTTGGGTGATTTGTTTGTATCAAATTAAACAGAAATATTGGACTCTTGGAAATTATATCGATAATGGACTTATTTGCACCTTATGTTGAATTCATTGATTGAGAGATTCATATTGTATTGCACTATATAGCCCATTTATATGGTACATTCTTTACAATAGATTTAAGTTGTGCTTCACTATTTTTAATAGAAGCGGATTGCAAAGGTAAATCTTTTTTCCTTAGGCCGAAAAACAATCATTTAACCCTTGGGCTTTAACATTTTTCATTTTTTTTTCCGCTGTTCTATAATTAGTTCTCAAAATTTCAAAAATGTCTTAAGAGGTCAAGTGCAAAGCACACAAAACAGGATTTTCAAGTTAAATACATGGTCTTATACATGCACTGTTTTTAGTACATACAAAAACTGGTTTCTCCTCCTGCAATATGAAGCTTACATTGGGACTCTCTTCTCCTATGTGACAGCGTCAACAGCGATGCTGAGGACGTAGAGTCACATGCTTTTCTAAGCCTGGAAGTAATGGGTAAATTTCTTTACATCCCATGGCCAAACAAAGTGCAGGAGAATGAAGGTAGAGTGCTTTTGGTGAGGCTCTCATTAACCACTTGCTTACTGGGCACTTATACCCCCCTCCTGCCCAGGTGATATTTCAGCTTCCGGCACTGCGTCGCTTTAACTGACAATTGCGCGGTCGTGTGACGTGGCTCCCAAACAAAATTTACATAAATAATCGCAATAAGCGTCTGGTTTGCGCAAAATGTATAGTGCCTACAAAATAGGGGACAGAATTATTTTATTTTTTTATTTTTTTTACTAGAAATGGCGGCGATCTGCGATTTTTTTATTGGGACTGCGACGTTATGGCGGACACATCGGACACTTTTGACACATTTTTTGGCGTCATTCACATTTATACTGCGATCAGTGCTATAAAAATGCACTAATTACTGTATAAATGTGATTGGCATTGAAGGGGTTAACACTAGGGGGTGAGGAAGGGGTTAAATGTATTCCCTGTATAGTGTTCTAACTGTGGGGGGAGGGGGGGTGACTGGGGGGGTGACCGATCTGTGTCCCTATGTACAAGAGACACAGATCGCTCTCCTTCTCTCCAGAGACAGGACGCTGTCTCTGTGTAAAACGGCAATGAGAGATGATCTCATATGTTTACATATGAGATCATCTCTCATTGGCCGCACAGATCGCAATCGCAAACGGCCACTCTGATTGGCCGTTCGCGGCGATCTGTGATTGTCTGTGTCCAAGGGACACGGCCAACACAGTGTTTCCCCGCAGCGCGCTCTGGAGCGCGCGCAGGGAAGCTGCTAGTGACAAGCCGTCAATTGATGGCTTGTTGGTAATTTAGATCCGCGCTAAAGCCGTCATTCAGCTATAGCGCGGATCTCAAGTAGTTAAAGTGAGCCTGTTGCTTTGTTTTGCATGAGTAAACCACAGGTTCATCTTAAAGGGCGCAACACATGGCTTGATATTCTTTTCTGTGAGCTGAAGACTGACAAGAGAAAATTGATTGATGCCCCCATTCATATTAACAGTATGGATGTCTGAATACAGTGTCACTACTAAACAGTGACTGCATCGTGTAGTATACAGTCACTGTATGCCCAATATTTTTTTTTACCTTGCTCAGTAGATTTTTAAATCAACTTTTGTCAACACAGGTGGTGTCAACTTAAATTGCAAACATTTGAGCCATCTATGAAGGTTTTAGGGTTCTCTTCATACAATAAGAGGTCTACCATTTCAGTCAGCTACAAAGTTTACAAACAGTATATGTACTTTTATCCAGTCTGTTTGGATTCATGCCGATTTCTGCATGTTTTCATGTGAGTTTACATGCGTGATCAGTAATGCCAACACACTGCCATTTGTTAGGCCATATAGCATTGCATAGATGTGAACTAATATCACATGTCCATATCGTGCACACTAAAGTATTGACATTTTCTAAACAAGCAGTAAAAGTTCTTTAATTTGCCCTCATTCATCGCTGTATCTATAAACACTGTGGGGCAAAATAATGTTCAAAATTAACAACACTGACAGTGAGGTGGGTATAGTTCTGATTTAAAGGCAGCCAGGGATGGCATGCTTTAAAGTTTAAAGCAACTTGTTAATAACACTTAGGGCCAGATTCAGGTAGATGGGCGCTTCTTTACTGTGGAGTAACGTTTCTCATTTACGTTACTCCAGCGAAACTTTAGCAGCAAGTACTGTTATTCACATAGCACTTGCTCCTAAAGTTGTGGCGGCGTAGCGAAAATGAGCCGGCGGAATTCAAATTGGGTGGGTAGGGGGCGTGTATTATTATAACTAGGCTACGTACTGCGCATGCGTCGACTGTCAGTGCGCATGCTCCAAATTCTGTCAGTGAACGTCAATGACGTCAATCCCCATTCACGGACGTTTTACGCAAACGACTCAAATTTTTTTTTTCCGATGCGATGACGCCGGCCATACTTAACATAGGATACTCCACTAGGGGGCTGCTTTATCTTTATGCCGCGTATCTCTTACGGAAATGTCGGAAAGTCACTGCGTCGCGCCCGAATACGATCGTGAATTTCCAATTCCCGCTGATTAACATATTCTCGGCGTTAATCAGCGGGAACGCCCAGTGCGCCATTTTTAAAATTGAAGTTACGATACGACGGCGAAATACAATTACGCCGCTTGTATAGGAACTCCAACCCGGCGTTTCTTGTTTTCTGACTAAAGAAAACAGAAACGCCGGCTCAAAGTGAAAGTTAGGCTGGAGTATCACTGATACTCCAGCCTAACTCTACCTGAATCTGGCCCTTAACATTCAAAACAGTGCAGCGCATAATATAATAAAAATATCACAAAAGGAAAGTCCTAAAGATGATCTAGGTGCTTGGAAATCGCCAAACGACAACACACTGATCTTCTTGTGCACAAAGAGCCCGCCACCAACACAGATAGTGCTTCGCTCAGTGACTGAATTTTATTTGTATTTTGGGCTTCAGAATTTCCCTGGTGTACAGCTGTGTATTTTATTTTGTTATTATTGAGGTGTGACAGACTCATTACACTGCTTTTTATATATATGTTGTTAATAACACTATAAGTAAATGTTTTATATTAAACCCACTGCCAACATTTTTGTTTTATTTCATGTCTATGCAGCATTATACCTGGATGTCTGTCTCACAGTTTAAAATGAAGAATCTAAATACAATTTTGATGCCTGGTACACTGGGGTCATGTGACTTTGTTTCAGAAGCTCCACACCACAACGTGTGATTGGTGAATGGATGGATTATCCCTAAAGCCTATACTTTATGTGAAATGTGGGACCAGTAACCAGGCACAGAAATCACCTACCAATCATGTTTACATCTTGTGCTGCCCCACATCCCTAACTTTGGACTTGCCTCCCTAGCTTGTGTAAAACATCATGTGAGGAGGCTCAAACTGAGAAAACAAGGTGAAGGTATTGAAAGGGAAACAGTGTGGGCATGTGCAGTGTAAGTGGCAACACAGCAGCCCCAGCATAAGCTGCTATTGCGTTGCCACTAATAAGATGAGTAAATTAGAAACCACAGGATCAATTGGGTATTTATTTACAGTAAATAAATAAGATGAGAGAAGAAAAGGTAAAAAACATAGATAATAGATATCATTATAAATATAAATTCCAATGTAAAAGTTTTGGGGTTTAATGACATTAATGTCATTTTTGTTGCACAAAGTAAAGCATATTGTGTGAATTGTGATACAAGATAAACCATCTGGCCCCTCTTTAACCCCTTCCATACAGGGCATTTTCACCCCCTTCCTGCCCAGACCAATTTTTAGTTTTCAGCGCTGTTGCACTTTGAATGACAATTGACATAATTAAATCATTATGTTTTTTTCCCCACACAAATAGAGATTTCTTTTAGTGGTATTTGATCATCTCTGCCGTTTTTATTTTTTGCGCTATAAACAAAAGAAGAGCGACAATTTAAAAAAAAAAAACACAATGTTTTTTCCTTTTTATTTAATACATATCACAATATTTTTTTTAAAAAAAACTTTTTTTCCCCTCAGTTTAGACCGATACGTATTCTACGTATTTTTGGTAAAAAAAAAAACGCAATAATCGTATATTGATTGGTTTGCGCAAAAGTTATAGCGTCTACAAAATAGGTGATAGATTTATGGCATTATTATTTATTTTTTACTAGTAATGGCGGCGAATTTGCGTTTTTTTTTTTTGTGACCGTGACAGTGCGGCGGACATATCGGACACTTTTGACACGTTTTTGGGACCATTCACATTTACACAGCGATTAGTGCTGTAAAACTGCACTGATTACTGTGTAAATGTGACTGGCAGGGAAGGGGTTAACACTAGGGGGCGCTGAAGGGGTTAAAATGTGTCCTAAAGTATGTTCTAACTGTAGGGGGAGGGGGACTCACAGGGGGAGGAGATCGATGTGTGTTCCTCTGTACTGGGAACACACATCTATCTCCTGACCACTGACAGGAGGTGGATCTGTGTGTTTACACACACAGATCCACACTCCTGACGTCATTGCCGGAAATCGCGGGTGCCCGGCGGCAATCGCCCTAGAACGCCGTGAAGACAGGGCATTGTGCAACGTCCAGTCTCATCGGTGAGGGGATGACCATGACGACAATCCCCTATGGCCAGGTAAGGAAGTGGTTAAACAGTGTCATTTTTGGTAAAGTGGAACAACCCAGAAAATGCATGATGAGATCTATGCTATTACAGTCAATGGGTCTGTTTCCATCCACACATTATCGTTTAGGCTGGGTTTACACTGCAACATAGAGCGGCCCACAGCAGGGGTCCGATGTGTCCCTGTTCACCCTTTCAGGTACGATTTTAGCCCGAATTTTTGGATGAATTCGGATCTGAAACGGACCAGAAGACGCACAGGACCCCTGTGCAATTCACACTGGAGCCGCTCCGGAGATGTGTGAACCGACTATATAAAGAGCCAGTCACAATCTCCTGACAATGAGAATTGGATGCAGGGAAACCCGCATCAAATTCACAATAGTGTGAACCCAGCTTAAGTGTATTTTTGCTGCATTGTACCAAAATCTGTTGTTGAAATTGAAATGAATGAAAAAAAAAGCCTTTGAAAATAATAAAAAATGAATTCTGCTAAATCGGAAGCCTTGCCAATTAACATATCCTCTTCGGAGATGCGCCATCTCTCTGACAATTTTCCCTATGCTTGGAAGACCCACGCCATTAAGTACCTAGTAGTACACCTCACCCCCCCCCCTACGAATCGCTGTGCGATGCAAACTTTAGACCCCTATTTACACTAATCAGGTCCCATTTGTCTAAATGGACACACTACCCAATATCTTGGTTCGGATGTACAGCCTCGATCAAAATGACCATATTACGTAAAATACTGTATTGCTTTATGACCCTCCCAGTTCCCATCCCACTAGTACAACTTAGGAAACTCCAGACTTATCTAAACTTCACATAGAACTACAAACGGCACCGGGTAGCGCGCTCGATACTCTTTGCCTCCCGAAACGAGGGTGGTCTGGCCTTCCCAAACCTCCTTCGCTATTACTATGCTACCCAGCTGAGAGCAATTGCATCCTGGGTCACCCTCCCGGTCTACAATAGATGGACACAAATAGATAAATTATGGATAGCCCCATCCACCCGAACAACTTACTGTGGAACACAAATGCAGATGTACCCTCCACCTCTCTATTACACATTATGAATCTACTGCGGTCTATTTGGAAACAACTGAACCGTGGTAATCCCCTTGAATCTGAGGCCTCCTTAGTCACAGCCTTTCTCTATAACCCTAAATTACCCAATAGTCTAATCTACCAATTGATTTCTCTCTGGTTACAGAAAAATATTTTTCACTTTGGACACCTAGTAAATCCAGTAACTATGGTATTACTACCCTTTGACCAACTTAGAGCCAAGCACGACCTCCCTAGTGCTGCTCTCTTCGGATACCTTCAGATACGGCATTATGCCCTCACTATTTCCCCGACACTACAGTTCTCCATGTCTTCCCCATTTGAGAGAGTGGTCCTTTCAGGCCCCTCACAGAGAGGACTGACCTCAGATATATACAGAATGTTTAACTTTTAAACTGGTGACAGACTCTCCTTGGGAAAACATAGCTAAATGCGTAAATAGGAAGAAAACCTTGGGGAGAAACTCTCCCCTGCACATGGAGAGCTGTATGGTCCTGTGCGGCTAAAAGTTCTATATGTATTCTTTACAAAGAAAACATTTATAAGGTGCTTTACGGTTGGTACCTAACACCATTTTGCTTACACGGCATATACTCATTGGCCTCGGACCGCTGTTGGAGATGTCTCCATGACCGGGGCACACTATATTTACTGGAGCTGCCCAGTTCCCCAGCCCTACTGGGGCTCGGTGCGGGGTCTTCTCCATCAGCCGTTGGAGGTGGATGTCCCCCTCCCCCTAAGCTGTTCCTACTGGGTCTTCTCCCTCCCAATCTCCCCGGACTATCAAAAAAACTTACCACACATATACTAACAGTGGCAAGGTGCTTAGTGGCGTTGCACTGGAAGAATCAACATCAACATCCCCCAACTCTCTCAAATCTCTATGCCAGAATTTAAAGACATAGAGCTCATGGAGTCTATGTCGGCCCGCCTACAAAATCGCATGGTCAGACACACAGCAATATGGGAGGGTTGGTACCTTCGGGTGGAACCCCCTTGGGGCTGTGCAGGATCCTCCAGTGATGAATCTAGTTGGTTGGAATTACTCTCCTTTACACTTTTCCTCCTCTTTCTTTCTTTCCTACTATCCCCCTTTTTGTTTTAGACATACAGACTGCGCATGTACAGAAATGTTTTCTTCTTCATGGTATGTTTAACTGATGACCGGGACCTGCATATAGGCCTATTGTTACTACCATTGTGTTGGGCTTACGCTCTTCTAGAGCCGTGCCTCAACCTCGTTTGGTCAACCTCTGCACCTACAGATGTCTGTTGATGCTTTATTATTTACCACCCCTCTCTCCTTCTGTGTTTGTTTTATCCCACTACCCCCCCCCCCTTGTATTTGTGTTTCGTATTTTTGTATTGTAACTTTTAAACCTTAATAAAAATTGTCAACTATAAAAAAAAAAGAAAATTATAAAAAATTAGATAAAACGTGTAAAAAGTTACATAGCTTTTGAAAGTGGACATTTGAGACATTCCTAAGGCTCAGTATTCATCATAGCTTCATAGTCACCAATGTCTATCCTATTTTCCTTGAATTTGGTAGCCAGTTGAAAGCTTTTATGAAGCTCAAGCCTGTTCACAATAACTTAAAATAGGCTCCAACATAGACCACTTTGTATACACTTGAAAAGATACCTCCTAACCTCTTAGAAACCACCCTATGTGTTCAGTAAGGCCAGATGGCGGGTGTTTACAGGTATCTCACTGATCACTTCATAATAGAGCACCTTCCAACCACAACCAGCTTATCATTTTGCTATAAAGAATTTTCTCTGAGCAGGTAGAAAGCTGCTGACTTGCACATCCACCCCACAGTCGTGTTATCCGTGAGAGTGTAGCTGAAGGATAATTAAACCATGGAAATATTTTAAAAAAACAGCATAAAAATATGTATAAAATGAATTGTTAATTTTATACAGTTCTCTGAACTTTAACTTGTAAATTGGAACTGCTGACTTCATATTCATTTTTATAACATGTCTGTAAATCCTGTGAAGATGTATGATGCACAGCTATTTCATATGTCAGCTAAATTCTCTGTGTTTTCTGTACAAGTTGTTTATAAGTCTATTGCTCAGCCACAGTTTATGGCATAAAGGCAAAATACAGGCGCCCTAAAGTAGGTTCAGAGATATTTATTTCTGTGAAAGTGAAAAACCCAAGTTAAGAACACTCAAACTTTAATGAAGGAGAAAGACAAGAGCATTGTACAGTTCTTAAACGTGTACTCTATTTTTACTTACAAGATATAGACTTAAGTTCACCAATAAAGTTTACACAGCAATGAGACATTTAGATGTAGCAATAACCTCCGATGGGGCCATTAGAAAGAAACTGTGTCTGCCTTACCTCTCCAGAGACTACCAGCTCCGAAAGTACACCAACAAAATTCAGGTTCAGTCTAGGGGTGTCTTATAGTTTTATTGCAGATCTTGAACATCCAAACTAAGGAGAGATCAGGGTACAGGATACTCAAAAGCACATGCAGATCTTGAAGGACAGATTCCTTGCAAAGTCTTGTTTCAGCAGAATTGGGCCCTATAGAAGATATTAGTGGGGCAGCCAATCAATCTGAGACCCTATGAGAGCAATCACAGTCTTTGCAGCAACCTCTGGCTTCTAACTCTTAAGACACTTCAACACCTGAAGCTATAGGCAAAAGGTCTTGTTCACAATCTCCAGGAAAAACTTCTGCCAAACTCACCCGCAACACTCTTCATTGAAAGGGTTCCCTCTAAAGCCCAGCTTCCACAGGTAGTATATTACCATTTGTAAATGCTCTTTTCCTCTTTTTTTTTTCTTCTTTTAGCAAGGAACAAGGATCTGGGAAGATGTGTTTACCATAATTAACCCTATCTGGATATAGATAGCTCATGAGTTGAACTAGATAGGAACACTGTCTGTCTTAACCACTTCAGTCCGGAAGAATGTAAGCCCTTAATGACCAAAGCATTTTTTGCTCTATAAACAACAAAAAGGCAGACGATTTTGAAAAACAAACATATTTTTAACTTTTTGCTATAATAAATAGCCCAAAGATATATAAAAAAAAAATGTCTTCCTCAGTTTAGGCCAAATATGTATTCTTCTACATATTTTTGGTAAAATAAATCGCAATAACCGTATAGTGATTGGTTTATGCAAAAGTTATAGCGTCTACAAAATAGGGGATATATTTATGGCATTTTTATTATAATTTTTTTTATTAGTAATGTTGGCGATATGCGATTTTTATTGTGACTGTGACATTGCAGCGGACAGATCGGACACTTTTGACACTATTTTGGGACCACTGACATTTATACAGCGATCAGAGCTCAAAATAACCACTGATTACTGTATAATTGTCACTGGAAGGGAAGGAGTTAAACACTAGGGGGCAATCAAGGGGTTAAATGTGTTCCCTCAGTGTGTTATAACTGTAGGGGGGGTGGGCTCACTAGAACATGACAGAGATCACTGTTCCCGATCACTGGGAGCAGTAGATCCCTGTCATGTTACTAGGCAGAACAGGAAAATGCCTTGTTTAGATCTCCCCGTTCTGCCTCTCTGTGCCACGATCACGGGCCACCGATGTACATCACCGTGAAGCAGTCAGCAAGCGGTTAATGAAAGGTTAAAGATTTAGGAGTTTGGATTCTCTATCTTGATGAGAACTGGACTCAACCAGTCCCCAGTTCAGCTATTGGGACTAATCATGCTGAGCTAGCTGAAATAAAATGCTTGCAGTCAGCCATGATCAATTTAACAAATGGCATGATGAAACGAAGCTTAGTGAACCAGGAGAGAGTGAGACAATGTCAACTGAACGTGTTTTGTGTGGCGTCTGTTTTTGTCACATCGAAGTGAGCGCATTTTTTACTCTTGTTTTTAAATAAAGAGAATAGCAGTGAGCACTATGTGGCTTGTTCCTTTTCTTCGAGTTTGGCTGCTTGCTTACCCTCTGAGAGCTTATGTTCACCAGCCAGCTGCGTTCATTAAAATCAAGGATTATATGGATTTTGTTGTTTATAACTATGATCTGCACTCATAGGCATGCGCAGGGGGGTTGCCAGGTGTTCCTGGGCACACCCTAATCACCCTGTGCACCAGGGTAGATGATGAGGCAGTACAGTCTGCCCTCCTATACCAGGCACATGTTCTATTAATTCAAAAGGGGGACCCGGGCACTTGCTTTATTGCAGATACCAATCCTCTTGTTTCTCCCCCTGCAGCACTTCCGGCTTCTCCTCCTCTTCCTCCCTCTGCTGGGGGATCAGTTCTAGCATTTACGCCTCCATCCTGCCCTAAGTCTCTTTTTCAGTCTTAAATATAGGACATCACGGGTCTTTGTAGAATCCTGATATTTCACCAAGGCCCCCCAAAAGCGCAGTTAAAAAAAAAATGTAAAAAAAATGTAATAAAAATTAAAACAAACAAATGTAAAAAAAAAAATCATTTAACAAAATGAAGGACTTTGTTTACATGTGCTTTGCACTCTGTTATTTCTGTCATGGCTGTGAAGCATACTATTGTTGTTACAACATGTGTACGCCCCTAGCCACTGCCTCTGTTGCTCTGTGTTTGAGCTTTGGGGTGCACACCCTAATGCAATAGGCTGTGCACACCTATGTCTGCATTACATCTGTTGGGTCCTTGCAAGAGTTCTTGTTTAGTTGTGGGCTTAAAGTAACATGTGCATTTGACCTTTGTAGTGAGGGTCACATTTTTAAATTGAGAGCACATTTTTGGGAGAGTTGATATAGGTTTTCCTTATCAGCAAGACCGCATTACTTTGTATTATAATATTTGGATTGCTGGGGACTAATCATCGGTTTTCACAGACTTTGATGTCCTGTATTTCTTTTGTGTCACAGAATTTGGAATGTTTTGGATTTTTCACTACAGAGTGTGATATTTCTTTACATAACCCCTTCATGACCAGGCCATGTTTTGCTATTCAACACTAGGGATGAGCTAAACACCCCTGGGTTTGGTTCGCATCAGAACATGCTAACAGACCAAAAGTTTGTGTAAACTTTAGAACCCTGGTAAAGTCAATGGGACTCGAACGTTTGAAATCTAAAGTAATAATTTTAAAGGCTAATATGCAAGTTATTGTCCTAAAAAGTGTTTGAGGACCCGGCAGTTTTTTTTTTTAGGAGCAGTGATTTTAATAATGCTTAAAGTGAAACAATAAAATTGAAATATTCCTTTAAATTTTGTATCTAGGGGGTGTATAGTATGCCTGTAAAGTAGCTCTTGTTTCCTGTGCTTAGAACTGTCCCTGCACAAAATGTAATTTCTGAAGGAAAAAAGTCATTTAAAATCACTTGCGGCTATAATGAATTGTCAGCTCCCGGCAATACAGAGAAAAGTCATTCATAAAAAAAGAATGCGTAGGGGTCCCCCCAAATTCAATCACCAGGCCCTTCGGGTCTGGTATGAATATTAAGGGGAACCCTGCATCAAATTAAAAAAAAATGATGTGGGGTTCCCCCCAAATATCCATTCCAGACCCTTCAGGTCTGGTATGGATTTTAAGGGGAACTCCACCCCAAATTTAAAAAAAATGCTGTGGACCCCCACCCATTTTTTTTTTTATGAATGACTTTTCTCTGTATTGCCGGGAGCCGACAATTCATTATAGTGAGTGTGATTTTAACTTACTTTCCCCTTCAGAAATGACATTTTGTGCAGGGACAGTTCTAAGCATTGGAAACAAGCGTTACTTTACAGGCATACTATACCCCCCCCCCCCCCCAGGTATGAAGATTAAAGCAATATTTCACTTTTATTGTTTCACTTAAGGGAATTATTAAAATCACTGCTGACAAAAAAAATGCTTTTTAAAACTTTATTTTGCATTGATACATGTCCCCTGGGGCAGGACCCGGGTCCCCAAACACTTTTTATTACAATAACTTGCAGATTAGCCTTTAAAATTATCACTTTAGATTTCAAAAAGGTTCGAGTCCCATAGACTTTAACAGGGTTCTAAAGTTCACACGAACTTGCCGCGAACACCCCAAATAGTTCGCTGTTCAGCGAACAGGCAATGTTCGAGTCGAACACGAGTTCTACTCGAACTCGAAGCTCATCCCTATTCAACACTGTGCTACTCCAACTGACAATCGCCTTGTCATGCAATACTGTATTTTTTTTGGTGGTATTTGATCACCACAGGATTTTTTTATTTCTTTTTTTGCGATATAAACAAAACAATACAGATATTTTTGGGGAAAAAAAACAATAATTCTGATGTATTGGGGGCTTTTATAATTTCTGGAGACCCTTAAAATGTCAGGACAATACAAATATATAAATACAAATAAATTTACAAATATAACTTTCCTCCTAACAAAAGACAGTTTTATGGTGCCCCCTGTTATATTATAACTTATAGTTTTTTATATCTCTATAAAACACTTATAAAATATTGAAAAGAAAATACAGTTTTAAATTTCAGACAAAGAGCTCAGAAAGCTTGCAAACATAACATTTATTATCCCCTTGCTTACCAGCATTTGCTTGCAAAAAAATGTCTACGTGTTTATTACGTTTACTTTTCAAAAGACATATTGCTTTACAGGTATTGAGGTTCATCATTTAAAGGTGCATCAAGCAAAGTAGAAATTCATCTTAAAATTTTAGTTATACAGTGGGTATAGAAAAGAATCAACCCCTTTAGAATGTAGCACGACCCCCTAGGGGACTGTTTGGAATTACCTGTTCATCTGCACTGCCATGACGTAGTGAACATTCCAACCCACCTGACACTCTGGGTTCCAACATCCTTGCACCACCTTAAAGTAATAAATCAGACAGCTCTGAGTATTTACAGGTTCTGTCTCTAGGACAGATAGCTAAACCTTCTTATCCTACAAACTTCATATACAGTACCATATTTCTTTGATCTCAGTTTATTAGAACAATAGACCTCAATCAGTACAATATTGCATACATACATCATACATTAATTACAGAAACAATGATCTACAATACAGGATGATTTAATAAAAACATACTTTTTAAGTTATCTAAGGGGTGATGGCGATAGATTAGGCAAGACATGTCCTGCTCCATGTAGTGTCTTCTCAAAGCACGGTTGCTGTTTTTACTTCCTGTGAAGACTCTACCCAGAATTCTCTGCTTACTAACAACTTCCTTAACTAAACACACAGTGAATCAAAGAAACAGAACTGAAGCAATACCAAAAAGGGTTGCTAGATGGCTCCTGCACTCCGCAAATGATTGTCTTATGTAAATTACTACACTTAAATCTTATTTTAGCAATACAGATACAGGTAATCAGAATATAAGTCTGGTGGATAGTAGAACATTACATTCTGATAATATTTACTAGAACAGACTGAACAGGATATTGTCACAAATATGAGGTATATAGATCTGCTGAGTTTATGGAAACAGCGCCAACTCAGCAAAAGGAATATTGCATAACACAAAAGCAAGATATTATCAAGTAGAACTTTATTATTAACTTTACTATATTCTAGGACCTGGATCGATCAAGTACTTCTAGCACCTGTAAGGATAAACACAGCTACCTGAATACTTTGACACATTTCTAATGAAAGAGACCTTGGCCTATAACTGTTAACCTAAGGAGAGGTCAGACTTGATGGTCTTCACTGGCATGAAGGAGCTCATTAACTGTAATCCAGTATGGTGTGGTAAGAAGCAATAGATTCCTTGTAAAGAGGAAAACTAAAGGTGTCTATGCACAGTATTCAAAGCAAGTTCAGTAAAGGATTCCAAAGGTAAGGGTGTCAGTGCAAAGTGTCCCAGTGGAACTGTGATAAAAGATTTGTAAAGGTTGGGTGATTTCCTTCTCACCAGTGAACACTCATGTAGCGGATCCGTTGTATCAATCTCCTGGTGTGAAGCTCAGTATACTGGTTAGCAGGTGACCGGATTGGCACTGGATGGATAACAGATGAACAGCAGAGCTAGGCCCCTTTCAGGTCACCTGCGGTCAGATGAAAAGTTGGAGGCAGGGGTGCACCACAAGGTAGTGAACCCTATAGCAGACTGCTGCGGATGGACCACAGAGTGGACATGGAGGAGAGGTTCACAAACAGGGATCCTATAGGAATCTTGAGCCCAATATTCCCCTAGGGTGCGGAGTCTAAGGCCTCGTACACACGATCAAATCTGTCTGCTGGAAAAGGTCTGCTAGACCGTCCCAGCAGACAGATTCGGTCGTGTGTACGGCCGAGCCGACGGATTTGGCCACCCGACAGATTTCAAAGCATGCTTTGAAATCTATCGGGTGGGAATCCGTCCGCCCGACATGTCTGCTGGTTAGTACACTTACCAGCAGACATGTCGTCCCGCACCACCGCCGAATGGATTCGGCGCATGCGCGGAAGTGTATTACTTCCTGGTGCGGTGACGTGGCGGCGTCAACGTCACCGCCACGTCACCGACACGTCAGCGCGCCGTCTGCTGGCGGGGATTTTGGTTTGCTCGTGTGTACACGCGAGCAAACCAAAATCCTATCAGACAGATTTGTTCAAATCGGTCGGTCCGACCGATTTGAACTAATAGATTGTCTCGTGTGTACGAGGCCTAAGACCCAGCTGGTATTCACCAGAGCCTCTAGTGGTGAAGATGGCCTTTGCTGCACCTGGATCGAGGTCACGGCCCCCGGCGTCTCCTAGGTCACGTTCAGTAGGGAGAGAGGGGAAGCAGCCACTCAGGACACAAGAGAGAGTGAAGGGTAAGCAGACGAGGATAACCAAGGGACAGGCCAAGGGTCAGGGTCACAGGCAAACAGGAGTAGTCGGGACAAGTTAAAATCGGTACGCAGAGAAAATGTAACACGCGGCAAGCAGGAACACAATGCTAACAAACAACGTTGATCAGCAATGCAGACCTGCAGTGCACTGGTTAATATAGAGTTCCTGGAATGGCCTGGGGTGGAGCCCTACAGGGAGGAGAGATGATAAAGGCAGGCAGGTGAGAGGGCCTGGCCTCTAAGATGAACACATGGAGAGCAAGGTAAGCTTCCAGAGATTACTGCATATCCATCACAGCAACTCTCATCCAGGTTGGAATGTGTTACATCGCATGGTAGGCCACAACCCCTCTCTCCATGCACGGATAGGTCAGTTTTACGTCAGGCCCAGGAGTAAGAGAGCTCCGCGTGGGCTTTTGCTTCTTTTATAGCTACTCCCAGCAATCTTCCCATGGCAGCGAAGATCTCTGGGATATGTAGCCCAGGCGCATAAACATGCAAAGCCATTATCAGTCTGAGGGACTACTCCTCCCACAATCTCTTTTGTTTGTCTCACAAATATGATGTCACTTGATAGCGCTAAGCACTAAAGGGACATGTGATGCGTGGAAATACCATAGGATCATTGTACTTTATGGTTGTAGTCCATATTGCTACAAAAATATTCACATTTTGTTGCTTTTGTCGGTAAATAGCGGCTAAAGAGAACAGACACGTAGCTACACAAGGAAACTGAGACCAAACAATGTATTTATCATTAAAGTGATATTTATTTACAGTGAACACACACCAATAAACATACACAGCAACCAGTGAAAACATAAACCACTCCAGCAAACAAAAACAAAAATTACTAATGAACCTAATGAATCTATATACAATATCTACAACATAAGGGACAAAGGACAGGGATGCAAGGAAGGGAAACACGACTGGGTACAAGAGCAGGGAGCAAGGCAGATGGGTGCAGGGCAGATCAGGACACCGGAAGGCTCAGAATAGGTATTAGGCACAATCTGGTAGCAAGGAGGCGATCAGACAGGATAGTGACACCCTGGGGGAAGGGAGGAGCAGGCTTAAATGTCCACCTGGCAGCTAGAGCCAGGTGTGGCTGATCAGAACCTACTGGCTTCTGGGAGACAACTGCTGGTGGACACTGGGGGGGAACTGCAACTATCGGCCCAGTGAACCCCAATGCCACTAGCTGGTGAACTCAACCCTGACAGCTTTGCAGCCTGAAATAAAGACAGACAACATTTTTTTTTTATCCAGTTGTATTTACTAGTGTGACTTATGACATCCTAGTGCAGTGATGGCGAACCTTGGCACCCCAGATGTTTTGAAACTACATTTCCCATGATGCTCCTGCACACTGCAGCATGCAGGAGCATCATGGGAAATGTAGTTCCAAAACAGCTGGGGTGCCAAGGTTCGCCATCACTGCCCTAGTGTAAGATATAACACTAATATTTCAAAAACAGAATCACTGAGTTGCAAAAAGGATCAGCTCCCTGTGTCAGTATATTTTTGAACCACCTTTTGCTTTAATTACAGGCTTTAGTCTGTTGGGTTATGTCTCTATTAATTTAACACATCTAGACTTTGCAATATTTGGCCACTCTTCTTTGCAGAACTGCTCAAGTTCAGTTAAATTTGATGGTGACTGTTTGTGCACTGCAGTCTTCAAGTCATTCCACAGATTTTCAGAGTTTAAGTCTGGACTCTGACTAAGCCATGCAAGGCTTTTCTCCTCCAACCACTGTGTAGTTATTTTTGCTATATGCTTTGGATCATTGTTATGTTGGAAGGTAAACCTTCTTCCCATTGACAACTTTCTGGCAGAGGACAGCAGATTTTCATCACTAGAATTTGACGGTTTTGTGTCCCACCCATTTTTCCATCTATCCTGATAAGTACTCCAGACCCTGCTGCAGAGAAACGCCCCCATAACATGATAGTACCACCTCCATGCTTTACTGTAGTAATGGATAGTGCTATTTGGATGGTGAGCTGTATTGGATTTCCACCTTTTTGCTTGGTGTTGAGGCCAAATAATTCAATTTTAGGCTCATCTGACCATAACACCTTTTTCCATGTGGCCTCAGAATATTCAAGGTGCATTTTGGCAAAGCTCAGTCATGGATGCATGTGGCCTTTCTTGGGGAGTGGCATTTCTCTTACAACCCTCCCATACAAGCCCCATCTGTGGAGAATTTGTGATGTTGTTGCCATATGCACACAGTGACCACTCTTTGTCATAAATTCCTGAAACTGCTTGGGTTGCTGTGGGTCTCTCTAACCAGTTTACTCCTGGCCATTTCATCCAGTTTGGAGTAATGTCCTGATCAAGGGAGGGTCTGTGTTGTACCAAATACCTTCTACTTCTTAATAATACACTTCACTGTGCTTCACTAAACATTGATAAAGACTTTGATGTTTTTGTGTATCCATCTCCGGACTTATGCCTGTTCACAACTTTATCCCAAACAGCTTTTGACAGTGCCTTGCCAGCCATAGTTGATAGCTTCAGTTGCACGACCAGGGACTAAAATGCTCCAGGAAAGCTCTTTTCATGCTGAGCTAATCAAAATAAGCACAGCTGATCACAGTTGAAAGTCAAATGGCTTTGTGTGTCTTTGAGAATGTGATTAGCTACACCTGATTGAGTTTACAAGGGGTGATCCTTTTTTCCAACTCAGTACTTAAATTGTTTATTCATAACAATTTACAAAATGCAAATTGAACAAACATAAGATAAATCTAAATCAAACCAGCATCAATTCTTCCAGGTACATTTGCAAAATCATAGATTTTATAGGATTATAGTCAGGTGTATTATTAACCAGCTGTACCAAGTAGGTGCCAATGATCATCAATGTTATATGTAGATTGAAACACATTCATTAACTGAAACAGAAAAGGCTGTATATTTGGATTAAAACTGAATGAGGAGCAGCTAAACTCTGCTACTAAGGTGAGGATATGAAGACATTTTAATGTCACAGGTCATACACCATGGCAAAACAGAGCACAGCAGCAAGACACAAGGTAATTATACTGCATCAGCAAGGTTTCTCCCAGGCAAAGATTTCAAAGCAAGCTGTGATTTTAAGATCTGCTGTTCAAGCTCTTTTGAAGAAGCACAAAGAAGTGGGGAAAGCTGAGGACTGTAGACGAAGTGGTTGGCCAAGGAAACATAAAATCATTATATATTATAAAATTATAAAAATGACATCCATGTCTATACACTCCTGCTCTGTAAAATGGTTTTGCACAGAACAGCCCTGATACTAGTATTCTGGGGTCCCCCGCTGGTGCTCCTGGCTCCTTCTCTTCATCTGGTGCCCCCACGAATAGCCACTTTCCATGGGGGCACTCGTGCGGGCTTTCTGTGTCTATTGACACAGACAGTGGGACTCGCCCACGGCTTTTGATTGATGGCAGCGGGAGCCAATGGCTCCTATTAATCTGTCCAATGAGGAACAGCAGCTGGAGGTGCTGCGCTAATTCACATAGCTGGATTGGATCATGCTCAGGTAAGAAAAATGGGTGTGCTGGGGAGGGGGGGGCTGCAGCACAGAAAGTTTTCACCTTACCTGCATTAAGGTGAAAAACCTTAAGTCTTTACAACCACTTTTTTTTTTTTTCAAATAACAGTTCTTTTATTAGGCACAGGTTAACACCCGTGACACAAAGAAAACAATACAGAACTTCAGCATGACAGTAGCATAAGCAGTGTATATCACAATGCAGTAAATCCCGAGGCAGACAGCAGGGGGAGCTCGGCGGCTCCACATATAAGCAACTAAACCTCAAACACAATCTGCCGGAAAACACGTCAAAATACACACAAAGTAAAACCAAGGAAGAAAGACAGAGAACGGGAGGTTCAGAAAGGGAGTGAAATAAAAGAAAAAGAGAGAGGAAACTGCAGATACAGGAGGCGTAGGGGGGAATGAGATGGAGGGGATAGTTGCTTCCAATGAAGAGCAACCGGGCACCTCACGGCTGTGAAAACATGCCTTAGCAGTTTTCTTGGAACATTTGGGAATTTTCAAGGGCGATACTCCTAGTAGAAATAGTTTTGGGGTCCTGGCAACTGGTACTCCTGAGCGACGGGACAGCAACTGCTGTGTTTCTGTCCAAAATGGTACTATCTTGGGGCAGGTCCAGTATATATGGATGGCCAAATCTGAGCTGGAAGGGTAAATTGCATGGAGAACATCTGGTGTCAGATACCAAAAGTAGATCATTTTGTAGGCATTCTCCTTATAGAGCGTGCAGAGGGAGCTTTTAGCTGCCTGAGACCAGATCGTCTGCCACGTTGTCTCTGGGATCTCCTCCCCTAGCATCTTTTCCAAGCGAACCATATACGCATGCTTACCCTGGGTGGGGAAGGAGAGAGAGTTTAGCAGTTGATACGTGTCTGATATCAAACCGCGGCAAGCAGATCACTCTAACACCAGTTTTTCGAAGGGAGTTGGCGCTGAGAATTGTAGCTTCGGGGCAAAGGATTGTGTGTAGTGTCTTATCTGCAGATACCCATAGAACACCTTGTGAGGCAGATTGAATTTCTTTTTTAAGTCAGAGAATGAGAGCAATTTTCGGGTTATAGGGTCCACCACAGTTTATAATATATCTTGTTTCCTGACGGAATAAAAAATAATAAAAAACTACTAACACTTCTATTTCTAAAAGAATTCTTAATATACAACATTGTTTTCACACCTAAAACGTTTGCACAATTGTGTATTTGTTCTAGTATATTATATCCATAAACACTACATGGTGTTCCTCCTATCTTTAAGACAATGGCAATCAGATGTTCAAATAAAATCAGATGTTTGCATCGCCATTGTCAGTCCAGTCACTCTGCAAAGATCCTTCACTAAGCTGACGAAGGCTTCATACTCCCTGCCATTTTCAGTGAATAGCTTTTCTGTTTATCAACAAACCCATTCTTTGCAAAGTTTAAAATTACAACATAATTACCATATCCACATTTTACCTCTTCACAGTGTTTTCAATACTTTTTTTAACAATACAGATTAATGACAAAGAAGTCCATTCATAATAGGATTTTTATCAATGGAACATCTTTATCTGTGGCCTGTAATGAACACAGAGCCATTTGAATGCCATCTGAGAAGTTATGAGGACATTAAAGGAAATTAAAAAAACAAAAACAAATTTAAAAACAATTATTTTATTGTCATTTTCCAGTTGGTGTATTTTTGTATTATTAGTTTTTAAGACAATGGAAAACAAAGTCCAAATAGCAACTTGACATGCATTGTACAGTATATAAAAAGACAGCAACACAAGCATGAACCAAGTGGCTGCGTAATATGATGTAAACTTGACTTTATTTTATTTTTCAGTAGTTTCCATGAGTGATGTATAACTGCACTTCACATCAATTAACTCAGCTTTAGACCCCTTTCACACTGGGGAGTTTTTCAGGCGGTACAGCGCTAAAAAAAGCGCTGCTATACCGCCTGAAAAACTCTGAGGGCTTTCACACTGAGGTGATGCTCTGGCAGCAGAGAAAAAAATCTCCTGTCAGCAGCATCTTAGGAGCGGTGAGAGGAGTGGCGTGTATACCGCTCCTTCACCACTCCTTCCCATTTAAAACAATGGGAAACCGTGGCAATACTGCCATAATGCGCCTCTGCAGAGGCGCATTGCAGGTGGTATTAACCCTTTATCGCCCGCTAGCTAGCCGATAGCGGCCGAATCCCGCGGCAAATCCGACGGTATAGCTCCCGCCCCAGTCTGAAAGGGGCCTTAGGTATGATTGATGATAGTTGTTTCAAGTAGCACTCATACATAGGCATAAACAGTATACCATCTGCTCCTTGGCTACATAGTATTTTCAGTGATTACAGTGTCTGTCATCTTATTTCCTGTTCTAAAGAGAGGAAAGGATGGCAACCGCTGACATTTTTTTCATCATTAAAAGGTCCTCATAACCAAGCAAGAAAGTAATTTTGACCTGACTTTGGAGTCTAATGTGAAGCTCTACTCCCCCAATAACTTGGATCTATGGAGATACCATCTGAAAGCGAGCAAGAGGAGTGGCAATAGGTTTCTCAAGAGAAATGAGATTCACATTGGAAGCAAGGGTGACTGATTTGGAGGGAAGATTTCTCTTCCCAAAAGGTAAACTGGGAAATACAGAGTATACCTTGGCAAACATCTACGCACCCAATGAGAAACCACATCAAATATGTCAACAAAGTTTTGGGAAAGCTGAAAGAGTTCGCTACGGGCCACGTGATATTGATGGGAGACAATTGACAGTACGTCACGAGCACAGGGGACGAATAGTAGCCAGCTGAAAATAGTTGAACAAAAAATCTATCATAATCAAATGGTAGATATCTGGCGGATTTCACATTCAAAAGTACAGGACTACACATTTTTCTCCCCTGTGCACGGGACATACTCGAGGATTGATTACATCCTAGTGGACCACATATTGCTGGAGATGGTTAGGGAAACAAGTATAGAGATTACAACACTATCGGATCACGCCCCTATGACTATAAAAATTAGGCCCCCTGACCAGCTAAACCAACCACCGATTTGGCGGCTGGACGAAAATTTATTGAGTGAAGAGGAAGGACAGGAGAAAATAAAAAAGGAATTGGAGCAATATTTTCAGGAAAATGATACGGAAGGGATTTCGAGTGCCATTCTCTGGGAAGCACACAAAGCTTACATAAGAGGAATTTTGATTGTGGAGGGTGCAAGGAAAAAAAAGAGAGAAGTAGGAAGTCAAACATACTAATCGAAGAAATTTTCAAAATGGAACAAGAACATAAAACACAGGGATAAAAGCAAGAAATTTATCACAAATTCGTTTTAAAAAGAGACGAACTCAAAGAGCTGATAGAGCAAGAAACAAAAAAAACACTAAATAGTATTGCGAGAGAAAGGTGTACCTGGGGAAATAAATCTAGTAAACATCTAGCAAAAATGGTACAAAAGAAGAAAAGTAGGAATTACATCGAGAAAATGTAAAAAAATAATGGAGATATGGTATATGCAACAGGGGACATTGCAGAAACTTTTAAAAACTATTACAAAGGACTATATGCAGTGGAACAGAAGAGATGGAGGCCAGGGGAGAAAGAGGCAAAAATAAGGGAATTCCTATCAAAAGCCAAACTGCCAAAGATTGAGGAGTCTGAAAGCCTAAACAGGCCAATAACGGAAAAAGAAATAAGTAGAGCACTAAAAAATTCACCCAAAGGGAAAAACCCAGGACCAGAAGGGTTCACAGCCCTATATTTAAAAAGGTTCAGTAATATACTGATCCCTAGACTATGCCAATTTATGAATGGGCTGGGATCAGAATGAAATGAGCGGTGAAGCTTTAGCAGCCACAATTACAGTGATTGCGAAGGAGGGGAAAGACAATACGTGTTGCTCCGGATATAGGCCTATATCCTTACTGAATGCGGATACAAAGCTGTACGCGAAGATCTTAGCGGAACGAATAAAAGCAGTAATGACAACGCTGATCCACCCAGATCAGTTTGGCTTCATCCCTGGAAGGGAAGGGAGGGATAATGGGGTGCGAGCCCTACTCCTTCTACAGAAAGTAAAAGATAATGGGTCCCACGGTCTATTCCGGTCAGTAGACACGGAGAAAGCGTTTGACAGGGTAGACTGGGGACTCATGATGCAAACTTTGGAAACAATGGGAATTGGGCCTAGGATGATACGGTGGATAAAAACATTATACCATCATCCCCATGCAAGAGTCAAAATAAATGGTAAGCTTTCCTCAGCCTTCGAGATGAGAAATGGGACGAGACAGGGATGCCCCCTTTCCCCTCTCCTATTCGTCCTGTCCTTAGAACCCCTCCTAGCTACAATTCGAAATAATCCGAATATTATGGGTGTTAAGGTAGAAGATGAAGAGCATAAACTTTCAGCTTTTGCTGACGATATCCTATTCTACATTATTAACCCCAGGACTTCCATACCTAACCTACTTAACAGCCTCAAACAGTACGGGGAAATTTAAAATTTTAAAATCAATGTAACTAAGGCCTCGTACACACGATGAGATATGTCCGCTCAAACTTGTCCGACGGACAGTTTAGAGCGGACATGTCTCATCGGATTTCGGTCCGATGGCGTGTACACACCATCGGATCAAAATCCCCGCCGGCAGACAGCGTGGTGATGCGGCGGTGACGTTGACGCCGCCACGTCACCGCTACGTCACGCACCAGGAAGTAAACACTTTCGCGCGCATGTGTCGGATCCATTCACAGGATACGACGCATGTGCGGGAGGATATGTCCGCTGGTTTCCCGTACTAACCAGCGGACATATCTGACGGACAGGTTTGTAGCGGACAAATTTCAAAGCATGCTTTGAAATTTGTCCGATGGACAAACCTGTCCGCTAGCCCGTACACACGATCGGATTTGTCTGCTGAAACGGTCCATCGGACCGTTTTCAGCGGACAAATTCGATCGTGTGTACGCGGCCTTAGACTGAGATCTTAAACGTGAACATCAACAAAGTAGAAGAATGCCACCTGAAGGAGGCATTTAAATTCCCTTGGCAGAAAGAATTAAGGTATCTGGGTATAAAACTGGCCAATTCATTAAAGAAAATATATAGAATAAATTATATCTCTCTATTAGATGAAATTAAAAGAGAAATTAAAAAAATAATAAACAGATCTCATGGATGGGACGGATCAATGTTTTGAAGATGTTCCTTGTCCCGAAAATATTGTATAAATTTCAAATAATCCCAGTAACACTTCCTCAACCATATCTCAAACTCCTAAATTCCCTACTAATGAATTATGTCTGGAAGAATAAAAAACATAGGATCTCTCTTAAGGTTTTAAAACAGAATAAGAAACAAGGAGGATTGGCTGTCCCCGATATCAGAAAATATTACAACGCCGTGGTACTGACGCGGGTAGTGGAGTGGGCCAAAGAGAAACAAGAAAAACGATGGATTAAAATTGAAAATGCACTAGCGCAATATAGAACACTAAACACTAATACACACGTGATAACACTAAATGCTTTAAGAATATAGGATAGACTTCACAAAAAAATAAATCAATATTTTTTACTTTTTGTTATAAGAAAAATCAAATAAACTACATTTTAATCAAACATTTAGGTCAAAATTTATTTAGCCACATGTCTTTAGTAAAAAAAAATCAAGTGCTGTTATTCATGAAGCACTTGCTCCTAAAGTTGCGGCAGCGCATCGCAAATGAGCCGGCGGAATTCAAATTGGGCGGGTACGGGGCGTGTAATATTTAAACTATGCGCGATCCCGCGGCGAACGTACTGCGCATGCGTCGAGTGTCAATGCATCCCAGTGCGCATGCTCCAAATTCTGTCAGTGAACGTCAATGACGTCACATCCCCATTCATGAACGTTTTACGCAAGCGACGCGATTATTATTTTTTCCGACGCGATGACGACGCCTATACTTAACATAGGATACTCCACTAGGGGGCTGCTTTATCTTTACGTTGCGTATCGCTTCCGGAAACGTCGTAAAGTCACTGCGTCGCGCCCGAAAAAGATTGTGAATTTCCGACTCCCGCTGATTAACATATTTCAGCGTTAATCAGCGGGAACGCCCCCGGCGCCATTTTTAAGTTGAAGTAACGATGCGATGGCGAAATTCAATTGCGCCGATCGCATCGGAACTCCAACCCGGCGTTTCTTGTTTTCTGATTACAGAAAACAAAAAAGCCAGCTTAAAGTGACAGTTAGGCTGGCGGATCAATGGATACTCCAGCCTAACTCTACCTGAATCTGGCCCAATGTGTCTGTGTGTCAGTGTAGTGTTGTGTACACTTACTGTGAGATGTGATCTCTCCTCAGCAGTGGTTGAAAAAAACGCCGAGTGGAGAGATCACATCACTTCCCCCTTCCTATGTTTACACAGGAGGAGGAAGTGACAGGGCGGGGGAGCGCGCGGATTGGCTGGGAGCGATCCGGAGGGGGGAACAAAAACGAATAGCCACCCCCTCATCCCGGATCATTATAAAAATGAACATTATAAAAAAGGGAAAAATGATGTCACTACAGGAGTTAAAACTTAAGGAGGAATTGATGATACTGGACGGGTGGCGGTATCACCAGCTCGCCCACTTTGTAAAGCACCTACCCCATCCTCTGAGATCAGGAGAGGAACTTACTCCAATGGAGCATCTCTGCACAGCAGAGTGTCCAAGGGGTATTATCTCAAAAATGTATAAGCTGCTGCTCAGGGTGGATGAGCTGGGGATGCCCCCATTTATCCAAAAATGGGAAAGGGAGTTGGGAGCACCAAGGTGAAAAACCACAATCGAAAGAATTATTAACTTGACCCACTCCTCTGCTATAGATATAAGAACTGCGGACATGTATCTGTTTTTTCAAGTCCTGGGAAAAAAAAAAGAGAAGAAAGTAATTTTGGTCGGTGGTCTGCTTCTTTGTCTAGTACCAGTACCAGCTGAACACATTAAAGGGAACCTGTGTCCAGGCACATATTTACATATTTTGAACAAGCATTGAAAGCTGAGGTTTACAACAGATGCATAGAAATCTTTCTCTTTTCTTATCGTAGCACACTGGTAAGTATTGGCTGTGATAGGTTGTGAGTACAGTTCCTACTTGAAACTGTGACACATTGAATTTAGACAGAGGTTAATAATAGGCAACTTTAATAAGCGGTGACTGCACTCCGAAAATAAGAGAAATGGTTAAAGCAAACAAAACAATAAGTTCATTAGTCAAAAGTAGAATCACAGTATGGGCATTAAAACATCAACAAATATATTATAGAAGTTCACTTTTCCCTTTCTAGTTAATCTAACTGTAATGTACTGTAATGCCACGTACACACAACCATTTTTAATGGTCTAGAAAAAACAACTTTTTTTCAACCCGATTATTGTTAAGCCTGCATTGCCTACACACGATCGTTAAAAAAAAAATGCTCTAGCAAAGCGTGGTGACATACAACATGTACGATGGCACTATGAAGGGGAAGTTCCATTCGGATAGCGCCACCCTTGGGGCTGCTTTTGCTGATTTTGTGTTAGTAAAAGTTTGGTGAGAGACGATTCACGCTTTTCAGTGTGATGAATGTGCTATCTCCATTACGAACGCTAGTTTTACCAGAACGAGCGCTCCCATCTCATAACTTGCTTCTGAGCATGTGTGTTATTTTCACGTTGTTAAAGCCTACACACGACCATTTTTTACGACGTTAAAAACGACAACGTTTAGAGCATGTTCTACATTTTTAATGCATGAAAAATGCTCTGGAGCTCACACGCGATTGTTTTTAATGACATTTTTCACGTCATGAAAAGCGGTTGTGTGTACGCGGCATTAGTCCCAAGCTTGTCTGTTGGTGAGCTCACAGATCTGCGTTGGGGTCCTGAACAAATGAATAGTAATAGACAGCAGTGTAGAACAGCACTTGCCAATATTGTACCTGTTTGCAGATTACGTCTTAAAATAATAAAATAATTCTTTACCTGAATAGCCTTTTAGCTCTTTTTCGATATGCATCCAACTGATTATTCTCTATATTAGTCCACCTAGAATCTCAACCCAGACATAGCTCTGTAGACACTTTAACTTAAAATTTTTGGGCACTGCTATATGTTTTTGTCTACATTATTTTGAGTTTTTTTAAGAGTAGCTACACTTGGAACACTGCAGCTGTCACCTTAAAGGGGTTGTAAACCCTCATGGTTTTTACCTTAATGCATTCTATGCATTAAGGTGAAAAACCTTCTGTGGTGCTGCAGCCCCCAAGGCTCCCCGAGCCGCCGTTTTACTTACCTGACCCCGATCTTTCTCCGGCTGGGAACGAGCACACCAGCTCTAGCTGGTGTCTTGTGTCCTGATTGGATAGATGGATAGCAGCACAGCCATTGGCTCCTGTTGCTGTCAATCAAATCCAATGACGCAGGCCCCAGGGGGCGGGGCCGAGACCTGCATTCTGTGTGAATAGACACAGAAGCAGGACTCGGGAGTGCGCCCACATGGATGTCCACCTTAGGAGAGCCTTCTCCAACGTGGGCACTTGATGCTGGGAGGAGCCACCAGCGCGACCATGGGACCCCAGGAGAAAAGGATCAGGGCCACTCTGTGCAAAGCAAACTGCACAGTGGAGGTAAGTATGACATGTTTGTTATTTTTTTTTTAAAACGAGGGTTTAAAACCCCTTTAAGCTAATATTCTCAGTTCTTTCCTTTTTTAAAGTGAAAGTAATCCGCTGCAGGAAAAAAAAAAGAAACACCTGTAAGGTCACTGTTGAGAGGGCTAACATCTTATCCAGGCCTTTCTTCTGGGGTCGCAGGCTCCAGCGCTATGAGTGGTTGGAGCTACGATGACATCACTCCTGCGCATGTTTTGGCAAGAAGCACTTAAGGTCTGCACAGTTTGTCAGACCTTTCGAGCGCATTCGCCGGTGACGTCGAATTCGTCCAGTGAATATCTCCTGAATGGTGATTGTTTAGGAGATATTCATTTTACCTACAGGTAAGCCTTATTATAGACTTACCTGTAGGTAAAAATAACAAAGCAGGCTTTACTACCGCATTAAGGCAACAGTGTAGCAACTGAGGTTTTCTATATTTAAGATACTGGAGAAATAAAAGGTGTGTTATCCGTATAAGATAATTTACCTTAAAGAAAGTTTCTTCCTAGACAGTTTACTTTGTAGCAACTGAGGTTTTCTATATTTAAGATACTGGAGAAATAAAAGGTGTGTTATCCGTATAAGATAATTTACCTTGAAGAAAGTTTCTTCCTAGACAGTTTACTTTGTTCAGTAGACTGTTGTAAACAAATTGTCTGTATTCAATGTCTGTATATGTAGCTAAACCGTCTTTTCTTAACTATGCAATACAATCTACGACACTACCTCCAGATGAGATGAACAAATAACTGGAGATATGACTCTTCTAATGCCGCGTACACACGGTCGTTTTTTGCGATGAAAAAAAAACAACGTTTATTAAAACGTCATTTAAATTGATTGTGTGTGGGCAAAACGTATTTTTTTGTCTTAAAAAAAACGACCCAAAAAAAATTCCAACATGCTTGCATTTTTTGTGTCGTTTTTCAAAACGTCGTTTTTTGTGTCATAAAAAGTGATGGTGTGTGGGCAAAACGACGTTGTAAACAACGTTTTTAAAGCCGCGTATGCTCAGAAGCAAGTTATGAGATGGAGCTTCAATGGAAAAGAGTGCCGTCGAACGTGGTGTACGTCACCACGCTTTGCTAGAGCTTTGTAGAAAAACGATGGTGTGCATGCAATGTCGTTTTGGAAAATGAATTTTGAAAAACCTCGTTTTTTTTATGATTGAAAACGTCGTTTTTTTTCATCGCAAAAAACGACCGTGTGTACGCGGCATAAGTTGCAGCAGAGTTTTGCAAATCTAGAAATCTGAGAAATGGTCAATGGAGCACAAGGAACTCCTTTGCAGAGATCGTATGGGATTTACAATGTAGCAGCCAGCTCTTAGTCCTCCAAGGCAGACAGAAGAAAAAGGTGGAATTGGTTCCATCTTCTCTGCACTGTTCCCCACTTTACAACAGAAACTGAATATTTCAATCTAGTGTGATATCTTTCTGAAGTCTCTCTCAGCTGTCTCCTTCCAGAAAGTTCTCTACTCCTTAATCCAGGACTCTGCTGCAGAAAATTCCTCCATCTGTTCCATCCACACTTCAGGCTGGTACATATGTCCCGCTCTTCTCTTCTGTATCTATCCCATAGAGGTAAACTACAGTGGCCATTTTGGGGTGGTCCTAAACCGCCTACCCTAGTTACGCTACAGGCAAGCTGTTTACTGAGCATCCTTGAGTGGCAGAGATCCATTTGTGTGAAAAATCAAACAATTGCTGCCACAAAACAAGTGGTAAACGTCATCCCTGTCATTTGAAATAGTTCTGCAATAATCGTACACAACAGGTAAGATAGCAAATGTCTATACAGTGGCTATGACATTTATTTGTACCTGAATTATGGCAGTCTGCCAATCCTCTAGTACAAAGGCACAGCCAATGTTTCTTTGATCAACTTGGCTACAACCAGCATGTTGGATATTTACTTTTGATTATTATGCATGAGGATTTTTTTAAATTAATTTCATCAGAGTACAACCAGCTAGAGAGGTTGGGGATGGCTTGTTATAAAGCTTGTTTACTGTATTGGAAAGTTTTTTTATTCATAGTTTGGGATGCCTGTTTTTCAGGGGAATCGGTTGGCTCAGTGTTGGTAAGGGCAGGTGTGTGTAATATATTTGACTACCTCCAAGCCTATCTAGACCGGAATTTTTTTTTTTTTCTGACTTGAAAGTGATGGGTTGGAGGTAAAAGGATATAAACAGATGCATATCCATTTATATCTGCCTGTCCATATACATGATATAGGCCTGCTACCAGATGGAGGAAAAAACTGAACTTGAACCGATCTCTGTTCTGTTCTGCTCCGATTCATCAGGGGATCTGTTCACGGATCTCCTGCTGACTAAAAAGATGCTGTAACAATAACATAGCATTTGTGTATATGAAAAATAAAGTTTAACACTACAGCTTTTTGTAATAGGCTAATGCCATGTGACAAATGCTATAACTACAGTAGAATAATGCATTTGTCTACATTATTCCTTATCTGAAAGTTCCCAGTCCAATTTTTTTTCTTATTTACCCAGATGCTTGTACTCTACTTGTTGCTGAATGTTTTGCTGTTTGTTCTTGGCATTAGTGACCTATTATCAGCATTATCTTCCAGTTCCCTATGGTGAGCTTTATTGTGAAAACAAGAATTTCAAAGAAAAAACATTAACTTGCACAATGCTTTGATGATCATGTCTACTGATCCTCTAATCTTATTTAAAGTGTTACTAAACCCAGGACCCTGCATTCACTATATCTGGTCCCCCACAATACACAAAACATGGAAATGCAATTATTTTAGTAAATATAAACTGCTAAATACCCTTTCTTGTTAGCAGTTAGAACAGTCTTGTGACTTCTATCAGTGTCCAGCCAATCACTGGATAAAGCTGCTTGTAGGAGGAGTTTTCTGACTGCTCTATGAAACTGCAAGACCCCGGACCCCCTGCCTGGACAGTGATGTTTGGCTCTGTGCTGATTACATGCACCCTCCCAAGAAAGAAAGAAAAAACTCCTCTAGTAATACACACTAAACTGAACATGTGCAGCCTGACTCCTGTGTTATCAGGAAATTATCAGAGGACAGTGAAAGGAGGGGGGGGGGTGAGAGGAGTCAGGATCAACCATCCGTTTTACACAATGCAGAGGATTAACCTCTTAGGTTCCACAGTGAGTATAACAAGCATGCTTTACTGCACTGCGATTTTTGTTTTATTTTTAATGTGTCACATTTTGAGAGTCCTTCCCTTGTAGATTGTAAGCTCTTTTGAGCAGAGCCCTTCTAACTATATTGTCAAATGCTGCAACACCAGGGCCGATCCTAGGGTCACAGGTGCCTGGGTGCAGAAATATTTCTGGCGCCCCCACATGGGAGTCATCTTTTTACTAACTCCTAACTCCTTACAAATGTTTCTATGGCATTGACTCAACCACAGAGATGCTCCACCACAAAGTCTTCATTAACCTGGGATCCTTACATGATCTCTTAACAATAAACAAAATACAGGAAGAGAAGCAGAGTACTTTATTGGGACCTGGAGGGGGACCTCTCTGATGAACCCAGAGAGGGCTTCTGTTAGAGAGTCTGTTAGAGCTCCCAGACATACTACAGACATGATACAGGAGATGGTCAGAGACTGCAGACATGAGACAGGAGACGGTCAGAGACTGCAGACATAGTGTAGGAGATGATCAGAGACTGCAGACATAGCACAGGAGTTGATCAGAGACTGCAGACACAGTACAGGAGATGGTCAGAGACTGCAGACACAGTACAGGAGATGGTCAGAGACTGCAGACATAGTACATGAGATGATCGGAGACAGCAGACATAGTACAAGAGATGATCAGAGACAGAAGACATAGTACAGGAAATGATCAGAGACTGCAGACATAGTACAGGAGACGATCAGAGACTGCAGACATAGTACAGGAGATGGTCAATTAGACCCCTATCACACTGGAGGCATTTTTCAGGCGCTTTAGCGTTAAAAATAGCGCTTGAAAAAAGCCTTATCTGCAATCCCAGTGTGAGATCCCGAGTGCTTTCACACTGGGGGGGTGCGCTGGCAGGACGTTCAAAAAATTTCTGCATGTAGCTTCTTTGAGGCGCTTTAGGAGCGGTGTATACACTGCTCCAAAAGCGCCCCTGCCAATTGAAATCAATGGGCAGTGCCTGTAAAGCGCTTTGGCACTGGCACCTTTGAACCCTTTATTTGGCCGTTAGTGGGGGTTAAATGTACCTCTAAAATGTCAGTAAAGTGCCGCTAAAACTAGCGACGCTTTACCGCCGATGCCCCAGCACTGTCAGTGGGAAAGGGCTCTTGGTACATCTCATTATACATCACATCTGTAGATTGACTTGGCGCAGGAATGGGCAGGGGCTGTCCTATGCACTCTATCATGCCATAAAACATCTAGAGCAGGGGCAGCCTAGAGCATGTGTAAAGGGATGCTAGGGATGCCATCCCCATCACACAGCACACTGAACACTGAACACTGTGACTCACCTCGGTTCTCTCTCTGTGCAGCCCGAGATAGAGATGGGAGGTGGGGGCTTTCCAACCGCAGTTGGTGGCAGTGACAGTGCGGGATCCAAGACTCCTAGTGTGAGGAATTAATTCCTGCACATCAGCACTTAGCAGCCACTGAAAACTAGAACTCTTGTTTCAGGAAGAGAAGCGGCCCCTCCCCTGAGCACAACCAGACTGGATGGGCTGCCCTATGCTCACACATAAGTTCTGAACGGACACACACCTATGCTCAGAACACTAGTTCTGGACGGACACGAACAAGGAGAGAAGGAGGGAGGGGAGAACTCTGGCACTTTGGCGCCCCCACATCTGCAGGTGCCTGGGTGCAATGCATTTGCAATGCATTGACCTCATTTGTGTTTCTAACTGTAGGGGGTATGGCTGTAGGTGTGACATCATTGATTGTGTTTCCCTATAAATGGGAACACACGATCTATGACGGCGGCTCAGTGAAGAACAGGAAGCTGTGTTTATACACAGCTCTCCCCGTTCTTCACCCCCGGGGACCGATCGCGGAACTCCAGCTGCGATTGGGTCTGCGGGTCCCGCGGTCACGGTCACGGAGCTTCGGACTGGGTCGCGGGCGCATGCCGCAACTCACGGCTGGGCACTTAAAGAAGACGTACCTGTACGTGCTTGTGCCCAGCCGTGCCATTCTGCCAACGTATATGTGCAGAAGGCGGCCCTTAAGTGGTTAATGTACCAAATGTTTATACTAATGTTGAAATAAGGTAGATTTTTTTTGTTGCTTTGACTTCCAGTCTATAAATACATATTTTCTAAGTGCAAACTATTCATACCCCTTCAAATATGTCTTAAATCTAGTTGCATACAAAAGTATTTGGTTGTGTACACATGCAAGTCCTTGAGTAGATGGGGTGGAGGGGGAAGAAAAAACTCCCAAACACCAAAAAAAAAAAGAAAATGCAGAAAAATTCCTGCTCCAATGCTGAATTTTTAGGGCTCTATTAATTATTTTGTGGACTAGATAAACCATGAAATACAGTATGTCAACTAAATGTGAATTCTCTTCAGTATGTTTTTAAAATTTCCATTTATTAAACCTTCTGCCCTTGTTGTTTTAACTTTGGATAAAAAAACATGTGTAAATCCAGGAAGTGAATAGGCATCAGCTTCAACTGCCCACAGTTAAAATGTCTGCAGCCAGACTCAGTGGAGGTAGATTTCTGCAGCATATTTGGCAAATACAGAATCACAGTATATATAAAATAATATGCAAAGTGGTTGGAGGGAAGTTTTAAGAATGGCAAAGATGTTTTTATTACAAACTATGTGAGCAGACTGCAATTCCTTTTTAAGAAAAAAATACCCCGAACAATTTTTTTAACAAAATTTGGCGTGGGACCCCCCAAAATTTATGCCAGGCCCTTTGGGTCGGGCAAAGATTTTAAGAGAAACTCCACGCCAAAATAAAAAAAAATTGGCATGGGGTCCCCCCCAAAATCCATATCAGACCCTTAACCGAGCATTGCTGGGTTCTGTGGGTGGGGGGATTATCCGAATCTGGAAGCCCTCTTTAACAAGGGGGCCTCCAGATCCCGCCCCCATGTGAATGGGTATCGGATACATTGTACCCCTACCCATTTACTCAAAAAGTGTCAAAAAATCCGAACCACAAAAGACAAGTTTTGACAAATCCTGTACTTTAAAAAAATTTAAAGGTGACCCGCGATGTATGTCCTTCAATCACGGTGCTGGACGGAACCCCAAAAATAGAAAAAAATAGAAACACTCAACCTCACTGGGAGGGCTCCCACCAAATGCGCTCTGTGTGCTTTGACAGTTTTTTTATAGGCAAGGGCGGGGCCACCCGGGAACGTCACCCGATGGCCCCGCCTCCCTCTGATGTAATGTGATGTCAGAAGTGGCAGGTCATCTGATTACGTCACTGGATGGCCCCACCCTTGCCAATATAACACCTGTCAAAGCAAAGAGACAGCAGTAGCCAAAGCCTCCATAGAGGGGAAGCATTGTTTTTTTTTTGCTATTTTTTGGGTCCGTCGGGCGCCATGATTGACAATGCATGTACATTTTTTTTATTAAAGGATTTGTCAAAAATTGTCTCTTGTGGTTTGTATTTTTTTGACACTTTTTTGATGAGTGGGTAGGGGTACAATGTACCCGATACCCATCGGGGAGGGCGGGATCTGGGGCTTTCAAAATTCTGATAAGCCCCCTGTTCGCAGACCCCAACAACCACTGGCCAGGGTTGTCAGGAAGAGACCCTTGTCCCCATCAACATGGGAAAGAGGTGCTTTGGGGGGCACCCCAAAACTCCCTCCACATGTTGAGGTCATGTGGCCCAGTATGGTTTGGGGGGGGGGCCAGACTCGAATGGCCTGATATGGACTGGGGGGGGGGAACCCCATGCCATTTTTTTCCCTAATGGCCAATGCCACATCAGCATGAGCCTGGTTGTTTCCATAATATTAATGGCTACTTTGTAAAATATTATTGTATAGAATTAAAAACATCAAACACTAGTAAAAAAAAATTCTATGGACAATGGTGTTTAGCTCAATAGGCTAGTGGTCAGTGCTTCTACCCTGAAAGACTTAGGCCTTTAACCACATGCCGACCGCCCACCGCAGTTATACGGCAGGACGGTGGCACTGCTGGGCGAGAGCACGTAGCTCTACGTCCTCTCTTTAGCGGCCGCTAGCGTGCCCCTGCTCGTCCCCCGAGTCCCACCGGACACACGCGCTCGTTTGTTACAGAACGGGGAACGAGAGCTATGTGTGTAAACACATAGCTCTCGTTCCTGTCAGCGGTGGAAAAGCTGATCTTCTGTTCATACAATGTATTAACAGAAGATCAGTGATTTCCCCTAGTGAGTCAACCCCCCCATACAGTTAGAACACACCCAGGAACACACTTAACCCCTTCCCTGCCCCCTAGTGTTAACCCCTTCACTGCCAATGGCATTTTTATAGTAATCCAATGCATTTTTATATTGTCCCAAAAATTTGTCAAAATTGTCCGATGTGTCCGCCATAATGTCTCGGTACTGAAAAAAAACGCTGATCGCTGCCATTACTAGTAAAAAAAATTAATAAAAATGCCATAAAACTACCCCCTTTTTTGTAAACGCTATACATTTCGCGCAAACCAATCAATAAACGTTAATTGCGATTTTTTTTTTACGAAAAATATGTAGAAGAATATGTATCGGCCTAAACTGAGGAAAAAAAATGTTTTTTTTATATATTTTTTGGGGATATTTATTATAGCAAAATTTATAAAATATTGCATTTTTTTCAAAATAGTCGCTCTATTTTTGTTTACTAAAGACATGTGGCTAAATAAATTTTGGCCTAAATGTTTGACTAAAATTTAGTTTATTTGATTTGTCTTATAACAAAAAGTAAAAAATATTGATTTTTTTTCAAAAATGTCGCTCTATTTTTGTATATAGCGCAAAAAATAAAAACCGCAGAGATGATCAAATACCACCAAAAGAAAGCTCTATTTGTGGAAAAAAAGGACGCCAATTTTGTTTGGGAGCCACATCGCATGACCGCACAATTGTCAGTTAAAGTGACGCAGTGCCGAATCACAAAAAGTGCTCTGGTTTTGACCAGCAATATGATCCGGGGGTTAAGTGGTTAAGGACTTGTGGGTCCAAATCCCACAGAGGGTATAACCTAATTAAAGATTGTATTGGACTCAGCAGCATAAGCTGAAAATAGGCGAATGGCAATTAGCCAATGCACTTTAGTTTGGTTGATAATATTATATTAACTCTTCAAATGCATGAAATGGTATGTAAGTATTTAATAATATTATGGTGTGGAATTCCAAACATCACACACTAGTTAATGGGCAGTTTATATTTGTTTGTTTATTTTAATTTGCTTGTGCACTGGTGGGTAAGCTGGGATTTGAACTCATAAATTGAGAGCTTTGGCACATCTAAGCAGACCACCAAGCCATTGTGCTATGTACACTGAGAACTGCATAATAGTGTGGTATGATTAAAGAGTGAACATAAATAATTACTGCTTTATAATCAAGAAAAAAAAAAAACATGAAAAAAATAACAGAACAGATACAAATCTGTATCTGATACAAATGTAAATGTTCAATACATGTAACTTTACAGAATAGCATACATTACTCTGCAATACTCGAAGAAGAAAAAAAAAGTGGAATACTAATTGCAATATACATCAATAGATGCACACGAGGTAGAGCACATCTCACATAAAAATGTTTTCCTCACATACATGGATCATGGTTGCAGTGCAGTGCTATATAATAACTTGGTAGCAATTGGCACTTGCAGATCCACAGAATCGACCGTTTAGCGTCGATTCCGAATTTACTAAGGCATGTTCGCCATTAATAGCACAAATTTTCATTTGCACGTTCGCCTAATTGAACTCTTAATTGCCTGAAACGGGTGCTATTACATTTAGAGCGCCCAGTACTTCCCAGGAATCTTAGTAAATCAGCCCCCTACTGTCTACTGTTGGAGATCATAGATCGACAAAGAATTATTAGTCTTGCTCTGTACACATGGTGCTTTTTCTGGAGAGCAGGGGTGCCACTGCGTGCTGCTATTTCTTTCATTGTGGTATCTCATCTCTCCCTGTCTCACAAGGCCTTCCAATGTATAGTTAGAGCTTTGGCTAAAATATAACAAAAAAAAAACATAAAAAATAGGTTAATATCTTGTATTCAGTAACAATCTAAGATACATATTTTACAAATGAATGAATATATGCACTTGCCTTTCCCTGAGTCAACGGCGGATCCAGGGGGGGGCAACAGGGAAATTGCCCCCCGAGACAATCATGTCACATTGGCTTAAAAAAAATACTTTTTTTTTTAAAACTGCTTTGTGGTGCCTGCAGCTGCCAAGTCTCTCACTCTCTCTCTCTCTCTCTCTCATCACCAGGGCTGGTAGGCTGCCTGTCCTGAGGCTGCTTTGAGCTGTAGCTGACTGCAGCGCTTCCCCTCTCTCCTGTGTGTTACATATACACCAGGCATCTCTGGCTTTGTGTGAGAGCTGGATCTGTGTTCGGCTGTGCTGCCTGTGCTAGACCTGCTCGTGTGATAATAGACGGAGATGGAACACTGATTGAATCAGTGTTTTGACTTTCACACGAGCCCGTCTAGGGGGGACCTTGCTAGAGCACACTGCCCTGCCGAACACAGACCTACAGCTCCTGTTTGTTCCATGACACAGGTTGGGAGAGGAGATACCTGCTGTGTGTGATCGAGGCAATGCCATGGTGAGTGCCATGCATTCATAGACAAAAGTGGGACTGCATTCATAGACAAAAGTGAGCGCGCATTCATAGACAAAAGTGGGACTGCATTCATAGACAAAAGTGGAACTGCGTTAATATACAAATATGGGGGTGCATTAATATACAAAAGTGGGACTTTATTCATATATAAAAGTGGGGCTGCATTTATATACAAAAGTGGGACTGCATTTATATACAAAAGTGGGACTGCATTTATATACAAAAGTGGGACTGAATTTATATACAAAAGTGGAACTGCATTTATATACAAAAGTGGGCCTGCATTCATATACAAAAGTGGGGCTGTATTTATATACAAAAGTGGGACTGGATTTATATACAAAAGTTGGACTGAATTTATATATACAGTGCGGCTGCATTTATATACAAAAGTGGGGTTGCATTTATATACAAAAGTGGGACTGTATTTATATACAAACGTGGGACTGGATTTATATATACAGTGCGGCTGCATTTATATACAAAAGTGGGACTGCATTTATATACAAAATTGGGACTGCATTTATATACAAAAGTAGGCCTGCATTTATATAAAAAAATAGGCCTGCATTTATATAAAAAAGTGGGACTGCATTTATATACAAAAGTGGGGTTGCATTTATATACAAAAGTGGGGTTGCATTCATATACAAAAGTGGGATTGCATTCATATACAAAAGTGGGACTGCATTCATATACAAAAGTGGCCCTGCGTTCATATATACAGTGGGCCTGCATTTATATGTACAGTGAGGCTGCAATGATGGGCACTGATGAGGCTGCATTGATCTCTTGTCTTCAGTCTCTGACCATCACTTGTACCACTTCTGCAGTCTCTGACCATCCCTTGTACCATGTCTGCAGTCTCTGACCATCTCTTGTACCATGTCTGCAGTCTCTGACCATCTCTTCTACCATGTCTGCAGTCTCTGACCATATCTTGTACCATGTCTGAAGTCTCTGATCATCTCTTGTACCATGTCTGCAGTCTCTGACCATCTCTTGTACCACATCTGCAGTCTCTGACCATCTCTTGTACCACGTCTGCAGTCTCTGACCATCTCCTGTATTATGTCTGCAATCTCTGACCATCTCTTGTACCATGTCTGCATTCTCTGACCATCTCTTGTACCATGTCTGCATTCTCTGACCATCTCTTGTACCATGTCTGCATTCTCTGACCATCTCTTGTATCATGTCTGCAGTCCCTGACCATCTCTTGTACCATGTCTGCAGCCTCTGACCATCTCTTGTACCATGTCTGCAGTCCCTGACAATCTCTTGTTTCATGTCTGCAGTCTCTGACCATCTCTTGTACCATGTCTGCAGTATCTGACCATCTCTTGTACCATGTCTTCAGTCTCTGACCATCTCTTGTACCATGTCTTCAGTCTGTGACCATCTCCTGTATTATGTCTGCATTCTCTGACCATCGCCTGTATCATGTCTGCAGTCTCTGATCATCTCCTGTATTAGGTCTGCAGTCTCTGACCATCTCTTGTACCATGTCTGCAGTCTCTGACCATCTCTTGTCTTATATCATGTCTGCAGTCTCTGAGGGAGTCTGGAGAGGAGTCAAGAGAGGGAGAGCTGCCAGAATGGGGGTCATGGGAGAAGTCAGAGGTGTGTGGATGTGGAGAACAGACTATAGAATAAAACCAGAGCCACCAAGCTGAAGCCGACTGACTGAGCCCTGCATGGTGCACCTGAGAGGAGGTCAGTGACAGCACCACTAGGCCAGTCTGAGGGGGGGGGGGTTGTCACTGGTGAAGGGGAAGTGAATACAACAATGTAATGGGTCACCCCCCACGTTCCCAGAATTCCTGGGGTCCCCCTTGATGATTGACCACTTTTAGCACAATAACTAGTTTTTTCATATCTGTCTTCTCTATATATATATATAATACACTCTTTAAATGTGCTTTAAAATGCATGGTTTTCCCTTTCATGAACAAGAAAATAATGATGTTATGCTGTTGGGCCGGTATAAAATGCTATGGGGCTGGTATGAATTTTTTTCCAGGGCTGGTTTTTATTCCCAGTCCGGCCCTGCTCATCACCCGATGGATCCGCCCTTGCCCTGAGTATTATTCAATCGTTCACAGTTCGGCATTAGATGTGATGCAATGGGGGTTATTTACGAAAGGCAAATCCACTTTGCACTACAAGTGCTCTACAAGTCAAAACTACAAGTGCAAAGTGCACTTAAAATTGCACTGAAAGTGCACATGGAAGTGCAGTCGCTGTAAATCTGAGGGGTAGATCTGAAATGAGGGGACGCTCTGCTGATTTTATCTAGTCATGTGCAAGCTAAAATGCTGTTTTTTATTCTCCTTGCATGTCGGATCTACAGCGACTGCACTTCACACTTGTAGTTTGCACTTGAAGTGCAAAGTGGATTTGCCTTTAGTAAATAACCCCCATAGGCTAACATGCAGGAGGGTGTAAGAGGCAGGGGAAAAAAACGCCTGCAGCCTAGAAGCAGCTGGAAAAACATCCAGTGTGCATGAAGCCTTATAGATGCATTTTAAAATTGGAATTTCTTTGTTAGACAAGATAACTAATGAAAGTTATTGTAGCTATTTTCTACGTGTTTTGCTTTGAAAAAAAAAAAAAATTAAAGCAAATAAACTAAGGAATTCTTGCTATGCAGAGAATGGCATTCAAAGCAGTGATTTCTCTGCTGAATCAGAGCTAGCAATCAGCATGAGCTTTGCTGAATGGAAAGCTCCATCTCTGGCTGAGGGTTTGTTGTAAAAGTCACTACTGTGGTTTCTTCTCTACAGCATGCTGAATGGGGAAAGCTTGTTTTAGTCAGGCTCTGGCTGCTTTCAAATAAAAATGAACTATAATGGCGCGTACAGACAATCGGATATTCCGACAACCAAAATGTATTCCGACAGATGTTGGCTCAAACTTGTCTCACACACACACGGTCGCACAAATGTTGTCGGAAATTCCTATCGCCAAGAACGTGGTCACGTACAACACATACGACGGCACTATTAAAGGGAAGTTTAATACCAGTCGTGTTAGTAGAAGTTTGGTGAGAGGCGATTCGCGCTTTTAACCTTGTGCTTTTCAGCCTGTTACAGCGTGACGAATGTGCTATTCCATTACGAAGGCTTGTTTTACCAGACCGAGCGCTTCCGTCTCGTACTTGATTCAGAGCATGCGTGGAATTTTGTGCGTCGGAGTTGTCTACACATGCTCGGAATTTCCAAAAACGGATTTTGTTGTCGGAAAATTAGAAAAACAGCTCTCAAATTGTTGTTGTCAGAAATTCCAACAGAAATGACCGATGGGGCCTACACACGGTCGTAATTTCCGACAACAAGCTGCCATCAAACATTTGTTGTCGGAAATGTCAGTCAGACAATCAGGAGAGAGCAGGGGCAGGGGCAGGCCGCAGATCTGTGTCTGAATGGAGCACAGAAGAGGGACACGAGAAGAGGAGGCTCAGGTCTGCTCTGTGCTAATCCACTGCAACAGAGCAGGTAAGTATAACATGTTTGTTTTTTGTTGTTTTTTTATTTAAAAAAAAAAAAAACTTTACAAATACTATGGCCTATGGGGAATTAAAAAAATATTATCTTATTTGGCAATAGAAATACTGAATTATGTGGCAGTAGGCACAAATATGGGATTGCTTTAGGTGCCCATCAATCATTCTCCACTTAGTTGCATTCAAAATCCTTCTTGTCCAAGAGCCAAAAATCACACTCACACATGGGGTCCCTTGTGTTCTTTGTAGAGCATATCATTATTACTTAGGAGACATAAATGTGCATGTTTTATCCCTTTCTGATAAAAACATAACTCAGTATAGGAACCTTTCCCTGATCTCTGACCATGCCATTTCATTACCCAGAGAGTTGGTTACAAATAATCATTTATGAATGCTTGCAATCAGCAGAAAAAGAAAAACAATTACATACATGACAATTGTAGCTATAATTAAAGGGATATACAGTGTACAGTACTTGGAATAAAACATTATATAACATAGATTAGTTCTTTAATCATCAGCCATTGTTATTTTCTATAACTGCTAAAGATATTAATGTTGCTTCTTTTCAATAAGGTAACCTGAGTTCACTCTGTATATTTTATTATATTAGAAGTTTGGATAGAATATGATGGGAATAAAACTCCTTTTATAGTTGCCATCTAAAGTTACGTTTGCTCTATAGAGGCGTACGCAATGTTAGGTATGGACGTCGGGACAGCGGCGAATTTTCCGTCGTTTACGTCGTTTGCATAAAATGTTCGCGAATAGGGCTTTGCGTAAGTTACGTTCACGTCGAAAGCATTGACTATTTGCGACATGATTTCGCGCATGCGCAGTGGGATACCTTCACGGACGACGCATGCGCAGTAAAAAAAATACGTAATTTACGTCGGGTCACGAATAATTTAAATAAAACACGCCCACCTCTCCCCAATTTGAATTAGACGCGCGTACGCCGGCCCATTTACGCTACGCCGCTGTAACTTAGGACGCAAGTGCTTTGTGAATACGGCACTTGCCATTCTAACTTACGGCGCCGTAGCGTAAATGATATACGCTACGCCCGGCAGAGGGTTAAGCCGGGCTTCGTGGATCTGGCCCTCTGTGTCCAGGGAATAAAAATCCATCTCTCCCCTTAGTAAAAGCAGCACACACAAAAACACTGGCTAGGCACACAGTTAACCCTTTGATCGCCCTAGATGTTAACCCCTTTCCCAGACAGTGTCATTAGTACAGTGACAGTGCTTATTTTTAGCACTGATTACTGTATTAGTGTCACTAGTTCCCACAAAGTGTCAAAAGTGTCAGTGTCTGATACAATATCGCAGTCCCGCTATAAGTCACTGATCATCACCATTACTAGTATAATGAGAATAAAAAATGAATGGAATTAAAGCGAGGGAGGGGGAACTATGTAAAATGGAATAAATAAATAAATAAACAAATAAAATGCTGCCAGCAGGTTTGCACCAGCTGCAGTGAATAATAGACAGTAACAAAAATGGTGGCTAGTCCACTTCCTGTAAAATGGAGTTTGGACTTCCTGCCGGAAGTTGCAGTAGTCAGGGAATTACCAGTAGTCAAAATGGCGGATGTGGTGCTTCCTGTTGTATGAAGCAGATGATAGGATAACAAGTAGCACGTGGGGGTATAAAAAGACTGACGGGCAACAATGAGGCAGCTTCCTGATGACGCATTAAGTTGCGAAATGCATAGAGGCTGCGGGACCATTGCCAGCTCATGTCCAGCCTGAGTATAACGAGGCTGGGAACGCAAGCGACAAAGTGAGGCATCACACGTGCGGACCAGGACACACTCGTACATTTGCATACTCCTATTTACGGCTGGATTAGCTCAGTGCCGAATCCTAGGCACTTTTATATGTGAGTGGAATAACTATATGTTTTAATCATAATAAATTATTTGATTTACTACACCATGATAGTCTTTTATATGTTACATGAGCGGATATAAAACGAGACTACAGCCAAAGCATTGGGAGTGACTGCTGATAAACCTGAGAGAGGGAGTGGTTATCCATATGAACCAAAGGCAGATTTCTGGGTCCATCTGGTGAGTGGCCATTTTATCCGGTGACGGTGTAGACACTATTTGCGGTGAAGGTGGAAACTCAGCTGGGCATCATTGCAAGAAATATCTATTAAGGACTTTCTTAGCACATACATATATATATTTTATTACTTTTTATATATTTTTTTCGTATATAATATATATTTTCTTGCTTTCTTGGAGCACATTCAATCTGTGGATTGTAATAGCAGTATATTTAAAAAAATTGGGGATTTATTTCACAGTTTTTTGATGGATTGAGAAATCCATACGTTATAGTTTGGCACAGGGCACTGTATTAGTATTTATTGCACATTATTTGTTGATTGTTTGTTTGCACATTAACTAACAACCATAGACACATGTACATACTTTTTTGTTTTTTTGAGTAACAAGTTCACAGGACCAGTTGTGGTAAAAAAAAATTGTTTATAGCACAAAAAATAAAAATCACAGTGGTTTTCAAATAACACCAAAAGAAAGCTGTATTTGTGGCCAAAAATGTACAAAAAAAATATTGTGGTACAGCATTGCATGACCGTGCAATTGTCAGTAAAATTAACGCAGTGCTGTATTACAAAAAAGGGCCTGGTCATGAAGGGGGTAAATCTTCTGGAGGTCAACTGGTTAAGGAATAAAAATTGAAACTTCAGATTAGGCTTATAACACTGTAACATATTAGGTATTTAATAATGAATTACACATCTAATAAACAAAGTCATAAAAAAAACTGCTTACAGCTACAAAATAGGCAGTTTAGCACATAATTTGTCTTTGTTGTACTTATATATGCAGTAAGCAGTTCTGGGAACCAATGTTAAAGGGAATACAGCCTTGTATACATCTTGTTTCCTGGGCAGTCTGTTATGTAAGATAAAGAAAGAATAGGGATGTTTGCCACCCATATTTCTAGAAGATTATCCGTACGATCTAGTTCTCTGTGAGACATGTTTAAGAACTCCAATTTCCAAAAATGCAAGTATTTTCAACCCAACCAAAACAAAAGGGTTCATTATACCAAGCAACAAAACACTTCAAAGAACAAAGTGAAACATCGACTTTCCTTATCCCACTGCTGCCATTTTAAAATTGGGAAAATATTATCTGCTTAAAGTTCATAGAACAGTGTTTGAGGCTTGGTTCCTCTTACTCATAGCAATTTAAAGTGGTATTAAACCCAAAAACATTTCTTTAAATTGCAGGTCACCAGTTCTTAGATCTGATGGCTACATAATTTTTATTTTATTTTTTTGCTTTTTTTTTTAATTTTTCAGCCAGTAGGTCTGTTTTTTTCTACTTAAAAAGACCACACTGTCCAGCAAAGGTGGCAGTTAGAGGGCTGGGACAAACCATTTAACACTGACAGGGATCCTTACAAATGGTCAGCTTGTATTCATTCATTTAAAGGAGAAGTACAGCCAAAGTTCTTTCTGCACTGCTGCGACCCCTTTTCAGCAGACATCGGTCTGAAGCCTGCTGTCGGCTGACATCACAGAGCTGGTCCAGGCTGGGAAAAGGTCGCGATTATATGGTCAGGATCCACCCAAGACCGTCTCAGCAAGCTGCTGAGAGCCTCAGCCGGCCGTTCCTGCCCCCTCGACAGTCCATTCCAGTGACAGGGGCAGGGGGGGGGGGGGTCATAGCAGAGAGCAGTGACTGACAGTCACCAGCTCTCTGCTCAGGGAGCCCAGAGAAACGAAGCGATCAGTGGTGTTTGATCACTCGGTTCTCAGCCTTTAATTTTTTTTAAACGATTGTGCTTTAGATTATGGGAACATTTTTCAGAGGAAGTCTTTAGTAACATGTGTAAAACTAGAAATTGTTCTTGGTGGTAATTGAATCCATGACCCAGTATTGCAAAACAAGGATTGTGTAGCAAAATGCCCATTTGCTCACCATGCTCAGATGCAGGGACCACAATTTTAACTCCCTTTCCCAAAACTCCCTGGGTCCCTTGACAAGTCCAGAGAGCATAAGCTTCCCTCCCTCAACAGCTCAGAGAGATAGCAAACAAGAGGAAGAGGATGGACAGCCGCAATCCAGGAAAACTTCAAAAAGTTGTCTTTATTTGTCAAACTGGAACATGCAAAATCACTGCAACCACAGAACAGGACAACCGGTGCGTTTCGCACTTAGCTAGTGCTTAGTCATGGCTAAAGCTCAGAGAGGCCAAACCAAATAAGGCAGAAGTAGCCGGGCAAATGATCTGCAGCCAGGTGAGTAGCCCTCCACTGTCAGAAGCAGTGTGCAAAAAACTGAGCAGGAGCCTCATGCCTAGTACACACGATCATTTTTCCCGTCAGGAAAACTGCCGTGTTTTCCTTTGGCTGGGAAAAACGGACGTGTGTATGCTCCGACAGGAAAACTGCGGTTTAAAAAATGAGAACATGTTCTCTTTTTTCTTGCCGCGAATCACAGTGTTTTTTTTTTTTCCTGCAGTTTTCCTATGGGAAACACTGCTATGGAGCATACACACAGCCGGTTTTCCCGACCAAAGTTCTCCTGGCAGTTTTCCTGTTAAGAAAGCCGGCTGTGTGTACAGTGGAAAAGGGACCAAACCAATTCCCACTTTTCCCCTCATTTTTCCCAGCGGTCTTTTGATCGTCTGGAAAAACAATCGTGTGTACAAGACATAAGGCTCAATTCGCACTAGTGTGTGTATACGCTGCAAATTCCAGTGGCAAGCATCTGCAGATTGACAAATGTGTGTGACTAGCTGCAGCATCTGAGCCTGTACAATGCAATCACCAGCTGTCGGCGGCTGCAGTTAATAGTGATTTTTTGCAAGCCAGCAATTATCTGCACTGATCACAGCTTGGCACACTTTGTGTGAGTCATTCACTGTGAAAATGCAACCTGTAACAGAACGTCCCACACTCCGCTTGAGTGCTTCCTTCATATACCACTTCCTATTAGCCTGAATATAGATATCAGATAATCCAGCTGCTCTCAAGCACAGAACGAGACGAGACTTGTTTGTCTGCTGAACATGGAGTGTTTAATAGAACCAAGAATACAACCTTATATACAGTTAAAGAGGAGGTAACCAGAACATAAATGAACATGAGCTAATTAACTAATCATTTACCCATACTAAGTGACTCATAGATGTGTCCTTTCAGGGTAGACGCCACGTCTCCTTGCTCACCTGCTATACAATCCACATTATAATAAGTGTAAACACAGGACATATTCACAAAATAGCAGTGTCAATTAGCACAGAGAACAGACAGATGGCTGGAGGTGAGGGCATTAGCATCTCCTTACACTGTATGTACCAACAGTATGAATCAGTCACTCTAATATGGCATATACAGGGTCCCCAGGCATACAGCTCACAAAGAGCACCGTTCCTCCAAATGCCAGGGCCCATGATCGCAAGACAAGAGGCGGGCATTCAGTCCCCTCCAAAAGCCTCTGGCCGCGTACACACGTCCGAGAACCTCGTCGGGCTAAACCCATCGTTCCGCCCGACGAGGTTCCCGATGAGCGGTCGGAAAAGCTTGTCGAGCCAAAGTCCTCATTGAACAACGAGGAAAAAGAGAGCGTGCTCTCTTTTTTGGCTCGACGAGCTTCCCGACGGGATGCTCGTTGGAAGTGTACACACGATCGAGCTTCTCGCCAGAATATGTCTCCCAGCGAGCTTCTCGCTGGATTCTGCCGAGAAGCTCGGTCGTGTGTACGGAGCCTCAGTCCCGGGTGAGTCTGTCACAGAACTTAATAGCATGCAGCTTCCTCAGAAGAACCAGTTACTTCCCAGTTGTACTCCAGAGTACTCCATATTCAGTGGGGTAACCTTGTCCTCAGGTCCTGAGTCCCTTTAGCTGTTTGCCAATGTTTACAGTTATCCTGGACTTCATGAAGAGGATTTCTGTTCATAAGGGTAACAGCAAAAACCTTGTATGTTCTGCATTGTTTTACTGAAGTCCTAAAAAATAGGTGTCCCAAAAAAAATGTAAAAAATAAAACTGTAAAAAAATAAAAATTATAAAAAAAAAAAAAAAATACTGACACCAGTGGCCGAACTACTAGGGCCGCAAAAGGTCACACTTGCGACTGGGCTCTGGTGTTCTGCCACCATGGGGGGCCCTCAAGACGGCAGGAAGGTGGCCCGCTGCAGGACCGTAATAAAGTGTCCCACGATGGGAGAAAAGGACCCCGGGATCAGTTGGGCCACAGTCGGGGGGCCAGGGGAGCCCTTTATGCATTCTTGCACCAGGGCCCTGAAGTTTCTAGTTAAGCCTCTGCTATGCAGCCATATATTACCCTGATTGAGCCACACAGACATTGCTGTAAAGAGATCATGTTTATGCAGATTTCATAATCAGTTTTGTATTTTTCTGCATAGTATGCATGTTCTTTACCATCCTGAACTAATTTTGCATTATTGCTTCTAACTTTTCACCTGTTTTAAAAAAAAATGCAGTTTCTCCCTGTTTAATCATTTGGACCACTACAAATTCTGTTAAAATGTTCACAATCTAGCTGCAAACTGTAGATTTATGCCCCGTACACACGATCAAACTTTCCGATGGCCTAAAATCCAATGGAATTTTTCGTCTGAATTTCGTTCAAGCTGTCTTGCATACACACTGTCAGACTGTCCAAAATGCGGTGACGTAAGACAGTGGTCATCAACCTTGTCCTGCAGGGCCCACTAACAGACCAGGTTTGCAAGATAACTGAAATACATCACAGGTGATATAATTTGCTGCTCAGTGATTGCAGTATTCTAGTCTGCATCTCCCCAAGGTAATACATAAAACCTGGCCTGTTAGTGGGCCCTGCAGGAATGGTTGATGACCACTGACATAAGACACTACGACGAGCCGAGAAAAAAGAAGTTCAATGCTTCCAAGCATGAGTCAATTTGATTCTGAGCATGTGTGGGTTTTTTCTCCGTCAGAAATGCACACAGACGATAGGAATTTCCTAACGTTTTTTTTTTCCATCGGAAAAAAATAAAACATGTTCTATTTCTAAACACCGACGGAAAAAAGTCTGATGGTTCACACGCATGAACGGAATTTCCGATGAAAAAAGTCCATCTGAGTTTTTTCATCGGAAATTCCAATCGTGTGTACCCGGCATTAGACTCTATGGCCCAGTGGAAATTGTTACTTTGTGCAACACTTTTACAGTCAGCTGCAGCAAAAATAGCAACATGGTTCTATTGGTTATCAATGGGAAAAAGAATAAGATACCATTGATATGTAACTAGAAACAAATCTGTGGGAATGTCAGACATGATCTCAACTGTGTAAAATCTATTATTTTGTAGGTACCAATTACAGTAAGTATAATGATAAATAATTACTTTAAATTATATGTTAAAGTGTTTTAAATGTAAAAAAAAAAAATTAAAAGAACTTTAGCTGCCTGCAAATCATGTCTGTTTGTTACAACATCCTTGTCCTTAACCACTTAAGACCCGGACCAAAATGCAGGTAAAGGACCTTGCCCCTTTTTGCGATTCGGCACTGCGTCGTTTTAACTGACAATTGCGCGGTCGTGCGACGTGGCTCCCAAACAAAATTGGCGTCCTTTTTTCCCCACAAATAGAGCTTTCTTTTGGTGGTATTTGATCAAATCTGCGGTTTTTATTTTTTGCGCTTTAAACAAAAATAGAGCGACAATTTTAAAAAAAATGCAATATTTTTTACTTTTTGCTATAATAAATATCCCCCAAAAATATATAAAAAAACATGTTTTTTCCTTAGTTTAGGCCGATACGTATTCTTCTACGTATTTTTGGTAAAAAAAATCGCAATAAGCGATTATCGGTTGGTTTTCGCAAAATTTATAGCGTTTACAAAATAAGGGATAGTTTTATTGCATTTTATTAATTTTTTTTTTTTTACTACTAATAGCGGCGATCAGCGATTTTTTTCGTGACTGCGACAATATGGCGGACACTTCAGACAATTTTGACACAGTTTTGGGACAATTGTCATTTTCACAGCAAAAAATGCATTTAAATTGCATTGTTTACTGTGGAAATGACAGTTGCAGTTTGGGAGTTAACCACAGGTGGCGCTGTAGGGGATGTGTGACCTATGTGTTGTGTTTACAACTGTAGGGGGGTGTGGCTGTAGGTGTGACGTCATCGATCGCGTCCCCCTATTACAGGGATGACGCGATCGATGCTACGGCCACAGAGAAGCACGGGGAAGCCGTGTGTACACACGGCTCTCCCCGTTCTTACGCTCCAGGGACGGATCGCCGCACTGCAGCGGCGATCGGGTCCGCGAATCCCGCGGTCCCGGTCCTGGAGCTTCGGACCGGGTCGCGGGCACGCGCCCGCGACCCACGGCTGGGTACTAGAATCAACGTATATATACGTTGATGTGCCCAGCCGTGCCATTCTGCCGACGTAAATGTGCAGTAGGCGGTCCTTAAGTGGTTAATGTATATTAACATATGTAATCTGATTGCATTTGATAATATATATTGGGCTTTGGTGTGCAATAACCAGATAAGAATTCACTTTCACTGCAGGCTCATGCTATATGTTAGGCTGAGCAGTAATTGCCTTCATGGCCATGCTCCATGGCCCTGCTTTATGATGTAGTGGGTGATCAGGTAGGTAGTAGCAAGGGAAACTTGTCTAATTTTCAGCAAAAGGCTTTTTGTTACGGAAGCTTTAAAGCAGATGTAGTTTGAGGAGTGCCACCTGTGTGTGTCATTGACCACTATGGGCCATGGCCTCTTTCTTCCATACCCGATGTCATTTAGGCCTCGTACACACGATCAAATCTGTCTGCTGGAAACGGTCTGCTAGACCGTTTCATCAGACAGATTCGATCGTGTGTACGGGCAAACAGATGGATTTGGCCACCCGACAGATTTCAAAGCATGCTTTGAAATCTGTCGGCTGGGAACCCGTCCGCCCGACATGTCTGCGGGTTAGTATGCTAACCAGCAGACATGTCTTCTCGCACACGCACCGAATGATTTCGACGCATGCGCGGAAGTGTTTTACTTCCTGGTGCGGTGACGTGGCGGCGTCAACGTCACCGACACGTCAGCGCGCTGTCTGCTGGCGGGGATTTTGGTTTGCTTGTGTGTACACGCGAGCAAACCAAAAGCCCAGCAGACAGATCTGTTCAAATTGGTCGGTCCGACCGATTTGAACAGACTCATTTAATCATGTGTACGAGGCCTTACACCTACAACTTTTAGTTGGGGGTGCTTATATTCAATGAGGCCCCCACAGTTGAGATCAGGTCTAAAATTCCCACAGATTTGTCACCCCATATCAAAAGGCAAAAGGGACAGCTGCCCTGGGCCCAGTCATTGTTGTGGGGCCCAAATTAGCTGCCCCTTGAGCCCACAACTAGTTTTTCCAGCCAGGGGAAGACTGCCCGAGGGCTGAGGTCAGTTGGTGGCTCCATGTCTTCCCCATGTGAAGAGCCCAGATAATGGGACGAGATGGAGAGTCAATCAAATGACCAGCAACAGGTCAGCCAGCGGCCACGCCGCACTCAACCCCATCCCCCTCCTCCACCCCCAGGTGACCAGCCCGGTAGAGGGAGACATCAGGGTTATGGTACTCCATCTGGGGGAGTGGTAACAACCACAATAGAAGAGGCGGTAGGGGGAAGTCTAGAGGCAATCATCCTACTCCAAGGACCCCATATTTCCAAAAACATAATAATCACTATAATTATGATGACTCACCTAGGAGGTCTAATGACTATAGAACTACCTATGCTTCAGATTCTTATCATCATAGCTATCCCCCTGTTCATACAGAAAATAGATTTCTACCTCTGCGAGACAATCGGGATGGTCCCTCTGATTATCAGCGACCACATCATAGTCAGGATTATCATGATTCTGATTTACATACCCGTAAGGATTTTCACAGGGACGGACAAGGCCTCAAAAGGCCTTCGGACGTAAGAGAGGTAGCAGGGGAGGGAGGATATGTCAAAGGAAAAAAACGAAGGGTATGAAGGGACAGGGCCTGTTCAACTTGAGTAGTAAAATACTTACAGATGATGAACTTATAGTCCTTGATAAAGGTTTAAAATTTGCACCACCTAAGAAGTTGAATAAGTTTGAGACTTTTGTAGATGTGCATAAATTTATTAGGAAAATTAATATTCAACGATATTTCCTTACCAACACTGCATCCCCTATGGAAAGAGCGGCAACATCAGGAACTGTTCATTCAGGATTATCAAATCCCTCTTTGTTTAACCCCTCGGTTCCTGTTGCCTCTTCGGTTGACGTCTTTAAAGAGCTGGTTCTCAAAGACCTTAAATCTCTACCTGTAAAGAAATGTTATTGTCACCCCATACCTAAAGAAGGTTTCCAGTCCCTATGCAATCGTAAAGATATTGTTGTAAGCCCTGCGGATAAGGGTGGAGGGATTGTGGTTATGGACAAGGTAGACTATGTAGCCGAAATGAACCGCATATTAAGTGATGAAGATACCTACAAGGTTCTCCCAAACGATCCTACTCACAAATTTAAAAAATAATTGGATAAACTAGTTACTAAAGGCTTAAGTTCTTTTATTTTAAATGTGAAAGAAAAATCATTTTTAATACCCACTGCTCCAAGAATTCCGACCATTTATTTTCTACCTAAGATACACAAAGATCCCGTTAAACCTCCAGGGAGACCAATTGTCAGTGGTATCGACTCGATCACCTCTCGGATTGGTCGATACATCGGCCACTATTTGCAACCCTTGGTGAAACTAACTCCATTTTTTTTGAAGGACACTACCTCCACCATACACTTACTTGAAGGCATTGACATCAAAGGAGATTACCTACTCGCTACAGCGGATGTAGCATCACTTTATACCTGTATCCCCCAATCATTGGGGATAGAGGCTGTCAAGCATTTTTTAGGTCAAGACCACTCTGTCACTGATTTACAAAAATCATATATTGTGGAGTTGTTAGAATTTGCCACCTCCCACAACTATTTCTGGTTTGACCAGAAATATTTTTTGCAACAAAAGGGTGTCGCGATGGGGGCTAAATTTTCCCCTAGTCTTGCGAACCTTTTCATGGCCAAGTGGGAGGAGGATGTCATATATTCCGAACGGAATCCATCTCTGGTCTTATGGGCCAGATACATAGATGACGTCCTCCTCCTGTGGGATGGGTCACCGGAATCTTTGGGTGAATTTTTTCTCTTTTGAATACCAATGACCGTGGAATCTCATTTTCTTTCGATTTTAGTTCCACCAAAATCAACTTCTTGGATCTTGAGATCAGTCTGGAATCTCGTCAATTCAAATTCCAAACTTACTTTAAAACTACTGATAGAAATAACTTTATCCCCACGGACAGTTGCCACCATAAATCATGGTTAAATTCGGTACCCAGGAGCCAATTTCTCCGTCTTTGGAGGAATTGTACCAATATTGAGGATTATTACTCTCAAGCATCCATGTTAAAACAAAGATTTGCTGATAAGGGGTACGATTCTCCATTGGTAGAGGTTGAGCTCAACAGGGTCGCACTGACCAGCCGTGAATCCTTGTTGTTGGACAGGACACCCCGTGATCCAGATGAGTCATTCAAACTCTCTATGCTCACTTCCTATTCCAATCAACATAAGGATATTAAGAAGATTGTTGAGAGACACTGGGGTGTGCTGAAACAAGACAAAGTGCTGGGCCCCATATTACCCGAGAAGGCAAAAATAATTTTCAAGGGAGTACCTTCCCTTAGACATAGTGTGGCCCCTAATATTGTCGATCCTCCTGTTTGTCTTTTCTTCCAAGACATGAAGGGGTACTACCCATGCAAAAAGTGTAGTGTCTGTGCTGTGAATTCCAGGGGAAGAACTAAGTCTTTGGAGTTCTAGTCACGGAGCACTGGGAAAGTATATCCGATCAAGAGTTTTTGCACATGCGCCACTACGCATATTGTTTATTTAATTACCTGCCCGTGCGGGAAACAGTATGTGGGCCGTACTATTAGATCGTTTTCTGTACGGGTGGGTGAACATCTGGGCAAGATCTTTAGTGGTGGCACCAAACACACTGTGCCACGGCACTACAGGGAATGCCATTCTCGCAATCCGTTAGGCACAGAGTTTCTTATCATCGACAAATATGTACCACCCTGGAGAGGTGGGGCTAAGACTAGGGGTGTATCGAGGTTAGAGACCTATTGGATTTATGAACTTCAAACATATGTACCCTACGGGTTGAATGTAGAATGGGATATAAATGACTTTATTAATGCATCCTAGATTACCCTAAATACACCATATCCAATTATGGCTCCTAATTCTTAGCCTCTGTATTCAGGTCATTTTAATTTTAATTTTAATATTAATTTTAAATTTTAATTATGTCAGTTAATCTTTTTAATATTTTATTTTCATTTATATTGAACTCACAATTGGTTACAATTATGGTTAAAATTGATTCATTATTAATTGTTTATACATGTTTCATATTAGTATTTTTATGAAAAAAAAACCCTCCTTTTTTTCAACCAGGCAATTATCTGTTAATCCAAAATCAAGTTCAGGTGAATAACATGTTAATATCAGATGATGGTCCATCATACTTCTGTTTTTTGACATGTTTTTTGTTTTGTTTTTTCGCGGTAGCAACGATCCGGTCACAACATGCATTTGCATTGGCATGGTTCTTGTGCTACTGCGCATGTTGCGTTCCAACTTCCTGGTTACTTTGGCCAGTTTGGAACGCATCACGTCACGTCCTGGCCGCGCCCGCAATGTCTAGCGTGTCTATCGACTTTGTGGACGTTGCGTCATGGCCCCGCTCTTCACTCCGAGGCTTGAGGCGCATCTGGCGGATTTGATATAGGCGCTGAGTTCCAACCAGTCCTTTCAGAACGAGGCTTGGAACTCACGCCCACGATGACGGTAGTCACAAACCGGAAGTCAGCATTGCAAATCTTTTCTCCGCACAACTGAGCCATAATTAAGGTATGGGGGTATTTTGTATATAAAGAGGGTCTTTCAGCAGTGTGTCAGTGCCCCAGATGACGTTTTAAGGGAACGAAATGCGTCGGGAGACCCCACTGACCCCACTGCTATATTATACTAAGCGCTTGTTGTATCCTATATAAATGTAAGTGCAATTATTTTTTATTAAAATTGGAGAACCTTGTTATACAGAATCACGCTATGTGCACTTTTTATTTTCTTTTTTTTTGGCAATTTAATCATTACCATTCATGGTAATCACTTTACCTGAGTTTACACGTCTATAACCAATTCAATGGTTTCCGTGGATTCAACGTACCATCTATAAGGATATTCCAGGAGTCTCATCTTGAATACATAACATCTATAACTATATCCCGATTTCCGGATATCGTTTGAAGCCTTATTTGATCTGATGAGTATATGCTTACTCAGATCCTTGTCTTCCGGTAAGCCTCTTATGTTTCACTACACTGGTGGCGGATCCTCTAACACTCACCTTGTTATTAATTGAGTCACTACTTAGGGTGATTGAAAAGTTTTGGATCGACAATATGAACTTTTTTTCACATGTTGGACATTTCATTTGTTAAAAGGACTATATTAAGTATTAGCCTTTCTTTAATTTTTAGCGCTACACTTATTCTTTGTTTTTAGGAGCCCAGATAATGCCTGCTGCGGTTGAGCAGATCTCAGAATCTTGTCTCCAGAATGGACAGTCTGTGACGGAGGACCTCCCTGACCTGGCACTTCGTGATAAGTGAGAATCCAGTCTGCCAGCGCCTCAGGGTACTGCATGACAGTCCTTATCTGCCCAACACTGACAGCATCCCATGACATCACACCCGGACCAAGGGCGCTCTGAAAATCTCCACTGTTGACCACCCGTGACCTCACACACACAGCTTTGACGATATGTATAAAAACAACAAGGTTGCGCTTGGAGGCACAATATGATATTGTGAAGGGAATTAGTTGTGTCTATAAAAAATAGATGCAAAACAAACATTTCAATACAATCATAATTATGAACAAAAATAAATTATATCAAAATAAGTAACAAGTGAATATATAAATATATAAAGTCTATAAAGGCTGAATATAATAAATAAAATTATATATAAATATAAATATAAATATATATATGTAAAAATTCTCCAATAGTCCTTCTAATAGGGAGATGAGAAAAAAAGTAGCAGCTTTCTGAGTTGAATGATAAAGCTGATGGCTGTAGATTGTAAAAGTCCTGTATAGGTTCACCATCAGTTACACAATATAGCTTCCAATATGGTAAGGTAAATAAGGTGTACTCTTACCAGATATAAGAGGGATTCAGGCATGTCACTCCCAATACGTCTGGAGTAGGACGCTTCGGATCTTCCACACTAAGTTAATGCGATCTCCACTGGACCAGCAGGTGTTCGGCAACTGCAATAGGCTCAGCATCCCATTCGGATCAAAGAAAAAAGAAGAAAAGAAACGGGGACTCGCCATAGTGAAAAGTACTTCCAGAAGTTTATTCGAATTGTGCAGCATATACACAAATTTAAATTTGCCGGCTAAAAGCATACAGGATAAAAAAGAACGTGCACCGTGCTTCCGGGGTCACGTAACAAGCGCGATGACGTAGTGCGTGGCTCCGCCCTGACCGGTTTCGTCAGAGAATGACGTTGTCAAAGGGCACGGGCGACGCACTGAACGTCACCTCTTAAATACATAGAGACACAACCAAGCCTCTCTTTCGATTCACCACCTTCATTGGAGAACGGTGGAGAAAACGGAAGTGGGAGTAGACCGGGAAAAACACAGGAAGCGCGCTACCAGCGAGATCTGTGTAATGCAGATAAGCATATCCTGCATCACTCAAGGTCCGATCCAGCCTGAAAAAGCACACTCACTGGTTCCCGATCCTCCAACTAATAAATACAAATAAATACAAAAAATAATTACCAGGAACATTGTCTGTCACTAATATACATATGTTCAAAGGTAAGGAAGTTAACAAACGTATGTTTGTCTCTAATAGACGTATTAAAATTGAATTTTTATCATCACATGCAATCTTACTAAACGTGCACAGCCCATTCACCTAATAGGCCGATGCGCACAACATGTCTTCAAATATACATATACCTTAATTACCATTACTGAAATTGGAAACGAAAGGGGCAAAATACATAAATATATTTAGCATCCAGATAGGAATAAATATATAGAGACTTATTCCGTTTTAAACAGAAAAAATCTCCATACTAAGAATTCCTTATTTGTGCAAGTAAGCCAAAATTCGAAAAAGAACGACCAATGGCTATATAAGAAGCACAATCTCCTCCTGAAAGGACATCTGTACATATAAGGAGATATATATAAATTAAAATAAAAATAATAAAAATAAATATGAATATAAAAATAAGCAAATCTCCTCCCGATAGGACATCTGCACATATAATAAGATATATAAACAATAAAAATAATATAGATATACAGATAAACAAATTCATTAGTTAAATGAACCTAATTAGATAAAAATCACATAACCAGGGATATTTTATGAGTTATCCAGGAAGGCATTTATTTCTATATCCACATTTAGGCCCTGCGGTTTAAGACATTTTAAACGATAAATCCAGCTCATCTCTAATTTGGATATAGCTATCCTCTTTGATCCTCCTCTCCAATGGGATTTAAGGATGTCAATAGCAACTATAGAGGTACCGTTTGGATTCCTAGCGTGTACTTCTCTATAATGTCTAGAGACCGAGTGTTTTTTATATCCTCTTCTTATATTACCTATATGCTCATTGATTCTGACCTGGAAGGCTCTTATTGTACGTCCCACATATTGTAGCCCACATGGACAAGTCAACAAGTAAACCACATGGGTCATAGAGCATGTGATAAAGGATCGTATGTTATAGGTCTGAGAAGTACTATTTGAGACAAAACTCAAGGTCTTGCGTTCCTTCACTGCGTTTATCTTACATACAGCACATTTATTGCACTTATGATAGCCAATTATATTTTGAAAGAACATTGGTTTCTTACTTGGAGGATCCACCACTCCTGGGGCAAGAGAGTCTCTTAATGAGGGGACCCCTCTAAAGACCACTTGAGGTTGTTCCGGGAGTGCTGGACCAAGGACTGGATCTTCCTTAAGAAGATGCCAATGTTTCCTGACCAATTTCTTAATTGCATAATGTTGATTTGAGTAGTTGGTGATAAAGGGAGAAGTAAATCGGTTGTTTTCCCCTACTAGGGGGGCAACTTTATCCCGTAATAACGTAACTCTATCAACTACTTGAATTTCTCGAATTGATTTTTCAAGGTCTTCTGTTAAATAACCCTTATCCACAAACCTCGATGTTAGCATTTTTGCCTGTTCCCCAAAGTCTTCTATTTTGCTACAATTGCGCCTGAGGCGCAAAAATTGGCTCTTGGGTACTGAGTCCAACCAGGCTTTATGGTGACAGCTATCGCGGGGAATGAATGAGTTACGGTCTGTGGACTTGAAAAATGTGGAGGTCACAAATTGACCCTCCTCCACTCGAATTACAAGGTCCAAGAAGTTGATCCTACTCTGATCCGCCTCATATTTGAACTCAATCCCCCTATCATTAATGTTGAGGGAACCCATAAAGGAATCCAAGGATTCCCTGGATCCCCTCCATAGGAGGAGGACGTCATCTATATATCTGACCCACAAGGCCAACTCTGGCCTGCGGTCAGCATAGATGACGTCCTCCTCCCATTTCCCCATAAAGAGGTTGGCCAGGCTGGGGGCAAATTTGGCCCCCATCGCGACCCCCCTCTTTTGAAGGAAAAATCCACCACTAAACCAAAAGAAATTGTGAGTGGTTGCAAATTGTAAAAGATCTAAAATAAATCTTTGTTGGACTAAGGATAAATCGGAGTCCCTTTCCAAAAAATGTTTAACCGAGGAAATCCCCCATACATGTGGTATAATAGTATATAGGGACGTGACGTCCGCAGTAACCAACCATAAGCCCTCCTCGTATGAAACCTCATTAATAATATTGATGACATGTTTACTATCTCGGATAAAGGCTGGCAGAGCTCTAACAAGTGGTTGAAGATATCCATCTATATATTTTCCTGCCCTAGACGAAATAGAATTGATTCCACTTATGATAGGTCTCCCTGGTGGATGAATCGGGTCTTTGTGGATCTTGGGCAAGTAGTAGATCACTGGGATCCTAGATGATGCTGGAATGAGAAAGGCTTTCTCCTTTCTATTCAGCACACCTGATTTAAATCCTTCTTTAACTATTTTGGACAAAACTTTTCTATATGAAGACCGAGGATCTCTAGAAAGGGGCATATAGGTATCCCTATCCCCAACTAGAAGACCAAGTTCGTTTAGATAGTCAGTCTTGTTAAGTATCACTATTCCGCCCCCTTTATCAGCGGGGCGGATAACAATACTTTTCTCTTCACATAGTTGGTCAAAACCTTTTTTCAAAGAGTTGTTAAGTTTTGTCTTTTTGATATTAACCTTCTCAAGGTCTCTCAAGAGTACATCTCTGAAGACCTTGATATTAGGTGCCAGACCTCCCGGGGGATTGAACAGAGAAGCATTGGAAAGGTTAGAGTGTTGAACCTCAGTAACAACACTCGTAACAGTACTCATAGGTTCTTTGGTAGGTTTAGAGAGAAAAAATCTTTTCATACTCAATTTCCTAGAGAATTTATGTATATCCATGTGAGTATCAAATTTATTTAAAGATTGGGGGGGTGCAAACTTCAATCCTTTATCAAGGAGTGTGATCTCCTCTGAAGTCAGCGTGACAGTGCTGAGATTGAAGATCCCCTGTCCTGTTATACTCTTTTCCTTTTTGGTCTTTGATTTCCTCCCCCTCTAGTTCCTCTCTTTTGTCGCCCATTCTTTGATGGTTTTGGTTGGACCCGGGAAAATCCTTGTATTGGCTAGTTTCCCTGTCCCTCCATTGATCCTGCTGGTAAGGAAAACCATATGAATTGGAAGGCCTAGGAGGATAAAAAGGAGAAGGGGGAGGGGGAAAAGGGTAATAATATGGCAACCTTTCGTCTCTATTCCAACCATTATGGGTCGCCGGATGTTGATATGGTCCCCCAAATGGGCGGAATTCCTGAAGGGGTTGAAAACGGTTGGTCACCGGGATGGAATAATTATATCGCATGTCATCTTGGGACCTCCAAGGTAATCTCTCAGAGACATTGGTTTCTACTACACCAGCTCGATGAGAGGAATCTTTTTTGCGATTTTTAGTTTTATTTCTCCAACTAGGAGATTTAGTAGATGGACCTGTGTTAAGGTTATCCCTAAATTTAGGGGGGTGGGGAGGTTGAGATTGTCTCTCTCTTACGGGAGATTTGTACGAGACCTTCCTTGAACGCAGGATTGGTCTACTGGACACATGAGAAGGTGGTATGGGGTTAATTAGATTCCCCAAATTTTGATTAGCAACGGGAATCGTATCCATCTCTAAATTATCCACCCCACCTTCTTGAATTTTACTTTGCCATTCAAATACTAAACCAGATTTATAGTCTCCTACATCTCGATTAAACTTTTTCTTTTTCTTATTTTTTTGTTCCGTCTCTTCTTTTTCTAACAGCTTTTTGAGAGCCAAGGATCGCTCCTTATACTCCTCACTGCTGGTGAGAGGACATAATTTTTCTTTAATAAGTTTTATTTCAACATCCAGGCGAGTCAATTTACTCTTCTTGCGCTGTGCCAAGAATTGCAAAAAATTAACACCAGCATTATTAAAATATTGATACCATTCAGCTAGCTCTGATTCGCCTTTTTGGGGGCTAACGTCCCATCTTAGACTTCTCGGGACCATAGAATCAGCTGTATATTGATCTAACAATGCGATATCCCATTGTGTATGTAATTCGGCTACCATGAGATTTTTAAGTCTCATGAACATACCCCCCAGGTCGCTGTCTGTATCTTTATTAATCTCAAACACACCCTCTTTAGCAATCATGCGTGTAGAGCGATATTCAAAAACGTCCATATTGCAGGACTAGCCAATATAAAGCAGCAAGGAATTTAGATATATCAAAAATAAAAGTGTTCAATCCAAAAGGGGAAAAACTCCTCGCGCTAACAACAATAAATTGAATTAAATATTAATTGAAAATAATAATAAATTGAATAAATTAAATTAAGTGATATCCAGCAGCAACACAAAAATATGTGATATACATACAAACAAAAAATAAAAACAACAAGGTTGCGCTTGGAGGCACAATATGATATTGTGAAGGGAATTAGTTGTGTCTATAAAAAATAGATGCAAAACAAACATTTCAATACAATCATAATTATGAACAAAAATAAATTATATCAAAATAAGTAACAAGTGAATATATAAATATATAAAGTCTATAAAGGCTGAATATAATAAATAAAATTATATATAAATATAAATATAAATATATATATGTAAAAAATTCTCCAATAGTCCTTCTAATAGGGAGATGAGAAAAAAAGTAGCAGCTTTCTGAGTTGAATGATAAAGCTGATGGCTGTAGATTGTAAAAGTCCTGTATAGGTTCACCATCAGTTACACAATATAGCTTCCAATATGGTAAGGTAAATAAGGTGTACTCTTACCAGATATAAGAGGGATTCAGGCATGTCACTCCCAATACGTCTGGAGTAGGACGCTTCCGGATCTTCCACACTAAGTTAATGCGATCTCCACTGGACCAGCAGGTGTTCGGCAACTGCAATAGGCTCAGCATCCCATTCGGATCAAAGAAAAAAGAAGAAAAGAAACCGGGGACTCGCCATAGTGAAAAGTACTTCCAGAAGTTTATTCGAATTGTGCAGCATATACACAAATTTAAATTTGCCGGCTAAAAGCATACAGGATAAAAAAGAACGTGCACCCGTGCTTCCGGGGTCACGTAACAAGCGCGATGACGTAGTGCGTGGCTCCGCCCTGACCGGTTTCGTCAGAGAATGACGTTGTCAAAGGGCACGGGCGACGCACTGAACGTCACCTCTTAAATACATAGAGACACAACCAAGCCTCTCTTTCGATTCACCACCTTCATTGGAGAACGGTGGAGAAAACGGAAGTGGGAGTAGACCGGGAAAAACACAGGAAGCGCGCTACCAGCGAGATCTGTGTAATGCAGATAAGCATATCCTGCATCACTCAAGGTCCGATCCAGCCTGAAAAAGCACACTCACTGGTTCCCGATCCTCCAACTAATAAATACAAATAAATACAAAAAATAATTACCAGGAACATTGTCTGTCACTAATATACATATGTTCAAAGGTAAGGAAGTTAACAAACGTATGTTTGTCTCTAATAGACGTATTAAAATTGAATTTTTATCATCACATGCAATCTTACTAAACGTGCACAGCCCATTCACCTAATAGGCCGATGCGCACAACATGTCTTCAAATATACATATACCTTAATTACCATTACTGAAATTGGAAACGAAAGGGGCAAAATACATAAATATATTTAGCATCCAGATAGGAATAAATATATAGAGACTTATTCCGTTTTAAACAGAAAAAATCTCCATACTAAGAATTCCTTATTTGTGCAAGTAAGCCAAAATTCGAAAAAGAACGACCAATGGCTATATAAGAAGCACAATCTCCTCCTGAAAGGACATCTGTACATATAAGGAGATATATATAAATTAAAATAAAAATAATAAAAATAAATATGAATATAAAAATAAGCAAATCTCCTCCCGATAGGACATCTGCACATATAATAAGATATATAAACAATAAAAATAATATAGATATACAGATAAACAAATTCATTAGTTAAATGAACCTAATTAGATAAAAATCACATAACCAGGGATATTTTATGAGTTATCCAGGAAGGCATTTATTTCTATATCCACATTTAGGCCCTGCGGTTTAAGACATTTTAAACGATAAATCCAGCTCATCTCTAATTTGGATATAGCTATCCTCTTTGATCCTCCTCTCCAATGGGATTTAAGGATGTCAATAGCAACTATAGAGGTACCGTTTGGATTCCTAGCGTGTACTTCTCTATAATGTCTAGAGACCGAGTGTTTTTTATATCCTCTTCTTATATTACCTATATGCTCATTGATTCTGACCTGGAAGGCTCTTATTGTACGTCCCACATATTGTAGCCCACATGGACAAGTCAACAAGTAAACCACATGGGTCATAGAGCATGTGATAAAGGATCGTATGTTATAGGTCTGAGAAGTACTATTTGAGACAAAACTCAAGGTCTTGCGTTCCTTCACTGCGTTTATCTTACATACAGCACATTTATTGCACTTATGATAGCCAATTATATTTTGAAAGAACATTGGTTTCTTACTTGGAGGATCCACCACTCCTGGGGCAAGAGAGTCTCTTAATGAGGGGACCCCTCTAAAGACCACTTGAGGTTGTTCCGGGAGTGCTGGACCAAGGACTGGATCTTCCTTAAGAAGATGCCAATGTTTCCTGACCAATTTCTTAATTGCATAATGTTGATTTGAGTAGTTGGTGATAAAGGGAGAAGTAAATCGGTTGTTTTCCCCTACTAGGGGGGCAACTTTATCCCGTAATAACGTAACTCTATCAACTACTTGAATTTCTCGAATTGATTTTTCAAGGTCTTCTGTTAAATAACCCTTATCCACAAACCTCGATGTTAGCATTTTTGCCTGTTCCCCAAAGTCTTCTATTTTGCTACAATTGCGCCTGAGGCGCAAAAATTGGCTCTTGGGTACTGAGTCCAACCAGGCTTTATGGTGGACAGCTATCGCGGGGAATGAATGAGTTACGGTCTGTGGACTTGAAAAATGTGGAGGTCACAAATTGACCCTCCTCCACTCGAATTACAAGGTCCAAGAAGTTGATCCTACTCTGATCCGCCTCATATTTGAACTCAATCCCCCTATCATTAATGTTGAGGGAACCCATAAAGGAATCCAAGGATTCCCTGGATCCCCTCCATAGGAGGAGGACGTCATCTATATATCTGACCCACAAGGCCAACTCTGGCCTGCGGTCAGCATAGATGACGTCCTCCTCCCATTTCCCCATAAAGAGGTTGGCCAGGCTGGGGGCAAATTTGGCCCCCATCGCGACCCCCCTCTTTTGAAGGAAAAATCCACCACTAAACCAAAAGAAATTGTGAGTGGTTGCAAATTGTAAAAGATCTAAAATAAATCTTTGTTGGACTAAGGATAAATCGGAGTCCCTTTCCAAAAAATGTTTAACCGAGGAAATCCCCCATACATGTGGTATAATAGTATATAGGGACGTGACGTCCGCAGTAACCAACCATAAGCCCTCCTCGTATGAAACCTCATTAATAATATTGATGACATGTTTACTATCTCGGATAAAGGCTGGCAGAGCTCTAACAAGTGGTTGAAGATATCCATCTATATATTTTCCTGCCCTAGACGAAATAGAATTGATTCCACTTATGATAGGTCTCCCTGGTGGATGAATCGGGTCTTTGTGGATCTTGGGCAAGTAGTAGATCACTGGGATCCTAGATGATGCTGGAATGAGAAAGGCTTTCTCCTTTCTATTCAGCACACCTGATTTAAATCCTTCTTTAACTATTTTGGACAAAACTTTTCTATATGAAGACCGAGGATCTCTAGAAAGGGGCATATAGGTATCCCTATCCCCAACTAGAAGACCAAGTTCGTTTAGATAGTCAGTCTTGTTAAGTATCACTATTCCGCCCCCTTTATCAGCGGGGCGGATAACAATACTTTTCTCTTCACATAGTTGGTCAAAACCTTTTTTCAAAGAGTTGTTAAGTTTTGTCTTTTTGATATTAACCTTCTCAAGGTCTCTCAAGAGTACATCTCTGAAGACCTTGATATTAGGTGCCAGACCTCCCGGGGGATTGAACAGAGAAGCATTGGAAAGGTTAGAGTGTTGAACCTCAGTAACAACACTCGTAACAGTACTCATAGGTTCTTTGGTAGGTTTAGAGAGAAAAAATCTTTTCATACTCAATTTCCTAGAGAATTTATGTATATCCATGTGAGTATCAAATTTATTTAAAGATTGGGGGGGTTGCAAACTTCAATCCTTTATCAAGGAGTGTGATCTCCTCTGAAGTCAGCGTGACAGTGCTGAGATTGAAGATCCCCTGTCCTGTTATACTCTTTTCCTTTTTGGTCTTTGATTTCCTCCCCCCTCTAGTTCCTCTCTTTTGTCGCCCATTCTTTGATGGTTTTGGTTGGACCCGGGAAAATCCTTGTATTGGCTAGTTTCCCTGTCCCTCCATTGATCCTGCTGGTAAGGAAAACCATATGAATTGGAAGGCCTAGGAGGATAAAAAGGAGAAGGGGGGAGGGGGAAAAGGGTAATAATATGGCAACCTTTCGTCTCTATTCCAACCATTATGGGTCGCCGGATGTTGATATGGTCCCCCAAATGGGCGGAATTCCTGAAGGGGTTGAAACGGTTGGTCACCGGATGGAATAATTATATCGCATGTCATCTTGGGACCTCCAAGGTAATCTCTCAGAGACATTGGTTTCTACTACACCAGCTCGATGAGAGGAATCTTTTTTGCGATTTTTAGTTTTATTTCTCCAACTAGGAGATTTAGTAGATGGACCTGTGTTAAGGTTATCCCTAAATTTAGGGGGGTGGGGAGGTTGAGATTGTCTCTCTCTTACGGGAGATTTGTACGAGACCTTCCTTGAACGCAGGATTGGTCTACTGGACACATGAGAAGGTGGTATGGGGTTAATTAGATTCCCCAAATTTTGATTAGCAACGGGAATCGTATCCATCTCTAAATTATCCACCCCACCTTCTTGAATTTTACTTTGCCATTCAAATACTAAACCAGATTTATAGTCTCCTACATCTCGATTAAACTTTTTCTTTTTCTTATTTTTTTGTTCCGTCTCTTCTTTTTCTAACAGCTTTTTGAGAGCCAAGGATCGCTCCTTATACTCCTCACTGCTGGTGAGAGGACATAATTTTTCTTTAATAAGTTTTATTTCAACATCCAGGCGAGTCAATTTACTCTTCTTGCGCTGTGCCAAGAATTGCAAAAAATTAACACCAGCATTATTAAAATATTGATACCATTCAGCTAGCTCTGATTCGCCTTTTTGGGGGCTAACGTCCCATCTTAGACTTCTCGGGACCATAGAATCAGCTGTATATTGATCTAACAATGCGATATCCCATTGTGTATGTAATTCGGCTACCATGAGATTTTTAAGTCTCATGAACATACCCCCCAGGTCGCTGTCTGTATCTTTATTAATCTCAAACACACCCTCTTTAGCAATCATGCGTGTAGAGCGATATTCAAAAACGTCCATATTGCAGGACTAGCCAATATAAAGCAGCAAGGAATTTAGATATATCAAAAATAAAAGTGTTCAATCCAAAAGGGGAAAAACTCCTCGCGCTAACAACAATAAATTGAATTAAATATTAATTGAAAGGTGTGCTGAATAGAAAGGAGAAAGCCTTTCTCATTCCAGCATCATCTAGGATCCCAGTGATCTACTACTTGCCCAAGATCCACAAAGACCCGATTCATCCACCAGGGAGACCTATCATAAGTGGAATCAATTCTATTTCGTCTAGGGCAGGAAAATATATAGATGGATATCTTCAACCACTTGTTAGAGCTCTGCCAGCCTTTATCCGAGATAGTAAACATGTCATCAATATTATTAATGAGGTTTCATACGAGGAGGGCTTATGGTTGGTTACTGCGGACGTCACGTCCCTATATACTATTATACCACATGTATGGGGGATTTCCTCGGTTAAACATTTTTTGGAAAGGGACTCCGATTTATCCTTAGTCCAACAAAGATTTATTTTAGATCTTTTACAATTTGCAACCACTCACAATTTCTTTTGGTTTAGTGGTGGATTTTTCCTTCAAAAGAGGGGGGTCGCGATGGGGGCCAAATTTGCCCCAGCCTGGCCAACCTCTTTATGGGGAAATGGGAGGAGGACGTCATCTATGCTGACCGCAGGCCAGAGTTGGCCTTGTGGGTCAGATATATAGATGACGTCCTCCTCCTATGGAGGGGATCCAGGGAATCCTTGGATTCCTTTATGGGTTCCCTCAACATTAATGATAGGGGGATTGAGTTCAAATATGAGGCGGATCAGAGTAGGATCAACTTCTTGGACCTTGTAATTCGAGTGGAGGAGGGTCAATTTGTGACCTCCACATTTTTCAAGTCCACAGACCGTAACTCATTCATTCCCCGCGATAGCTGTCACCATAAAGCCTGGTTGGACTCAGTACCCAAGAGCCAATTTTTGCGCCTCAGGCGCAATTGTAGCAAAATAGAAGACTTTGGGGAACAGGCAAAAATGCTAACATCGAGGTTTGTGGATAAGGGTTATTTAACAGAAGACCTTGAAAAATCAATTCGAGAAATTCAAGTAGTTGATAGAGTTACGTTATTACGGGATAAAGTTGCCCCCCTAGTAGGGGAAAACAACCGATTTACTTCTCCCTTTATCACCAACTACTCAAATCAACATTATGCAATTAAGAAATTGGTCAGGAAACATTGGCATCTTCTTAAGGAAGATCCAGTCCTTGGTCCAGCACTCCGGAACAACCTCAAGTGGTCTTTAGAGGGGTCCCCTCATTAAGAGACTCTCTTGCCCCAGGAGTGGTGGATCCTCCAAGTAAGAAACCAATGTTCTTTCAAAATATAATTGGCTATCATAAGTGCAATAAATGTGCTGTATGTAAGATAAACGCAGTGAAGGAACGCAAGACCTTGAGTTTTGTCTCAAATAGTACTTCTCAGACCTATAACATACGATCCTTTATCACATGCTCTATGACCCATGTGGTTTACTTGTTGACTTGTCCATGTGGGCTACAATATGTGGGACGTACAATAAGAGCCTTCCAGGTCAGAATCAATGAGCATATAGGTAATATAAGAAGAGGATATAAAAAACACTCGGTCTCTAGACATTATAGAGAAGTACACGCTAGGAATCCAAACGGTACCTCTATAGTTGCTATTGACATCCTTAAATCCCATTGGAGAGGAGGATCAAAGAGGATAGCTATATCCAAATTAGAGATGAGCTGGATTTATCGTTTAAAATGTCTTAAACCGCAGGGCCTAAATGTGGATATAGAAATAAATGCCTTCCTGGATAACTCATAAAATATCCCTGGTTATGTGATTTTTATCTAATTAGGTTCATTTAACTAATGAATTTGTTTATCTGTATATCTATATTATTTTTATTGTTTATATATCTTATTATATGTGCAGATGTCCTATCGGGAGGAGATTTGCTTATTTTTATATTCATATTTATTTTTATTATTTTTATTTTAATTTATATATATCTCCTTATATGTACAGATGTCCTTTCAGGAGGAGATTGTGCTTCTTATATAGCCATTGGTCGTTCTTTTTTCGAATTTTGGCTTACTTGCACAAATAAGGAATTCTTAGTATGGAGATTTTTTCTGTTTAAAACGGAATAAGTCTCTATATATTTATTCCTATCTGGATGCTAAATATATTTATGTATTTTGCCCCTTTCGTTTCCAATTTCAGTAATGGTAATTAAGGTATATGTATATTTGAAGACATGTTGTGCGCATCGGCCTATTAGGTGAATGGGCTGTGCACGTTTAGTAAGATTGCATGTGATGATAAAAATTCAATTTAATACGTCTATTAGAGACAAACATACGTTTGTTAACTTCCTTACCTTTGAACATATGTATATTAGTGACAGACAATGTTCCTGGTAATTATTTTTTGTATTTATTTGTATTTATTAGTTGGAGGATCGGGAACCAGTGAGTGTGCTTTTTCAGGCTGGATCGGACCTTGAGTGATGCAGGATATGCTTATCTGCATTACACAGATCTCGCTGGTAGCGCGCTTCCTGTGTTTTTCCCGGTCTACTCCCACTTCCGTTTTCTCCACCGTTCTCCAATGAAGGTGGTGAATCGAAAGAGAGGCTTGGTTGTGTCTCTATGTATTTAAGAGGTGACGTTCAGTGCGTCGCCCGTGCCCTTTGACAACGTCATTCTCTGACGAAACCGGTCAGGGCGGAGCCACGCACTACGTCATCGCGCTTGTTACGTGACCCGGAAGCACGGGTGCACGTTCTTTTTTATCCTGTATGCTTTTAGCCGGCAAATTTAAATTTGTGTATATGCTGCACAATTCGAATAAACTTCTGGAAGTACTTTTCACTATGGCGAGTCCCCGGTTTCTTTTCTTCTTTTTTCTTTGATCCGAATGGGATGCTGAGCCTATTGCAGTTGCCGAACACCTGCTGGTCCAGTGGAGATCGCATTAACTTAGTGTGGAAGATCCGGAAGCGTCCTACTCCAGACGTATTGGGAGTGACATGCCTGAATCCCTCTTATATCTGGTAAGAGTACACCTTATTTACCTTACCATATTGGAAGCTATATTGTGTAACTGATGGTGAACCTATACAGGACTTTACAATCTACAGCCATCAGCTTTATCATTCAACTCAGAAAGCTGCTACTTTTTTTCTCATCTCCCTATTAGAAGGACTATTGGAGAATTTTTACATATATATATTTATATTTATATTTATATATAATTTTATTTATTATATTCAGCCTTTATAGACTTTATATATTTATATATTCACTTGTTACTTATTTTGATATAATTTATTTTTGTTCATAATTATGATTGTATTGAAATGTTTGTTTTGCATCTATTTTTATAGACACAACTAATTCCCTTCACAATATCATATTGTGCCTCCAAGCGCAACCTTGTTGTTTTATTTTTTGTTTGTATGTATATCACATATTTTTGTGTTGCTGCTGGATATCACTTAATTTAATTTATTCAATTTATTATTATTTTCAATTAATATTTAATTCAATTTATTGTTGTTAGCGCGAGGAGTTTTTCCCCTTTTGGATTGAACACTTTTATTTTTGATATATCAAATTCCTTGCTGCTTTATATTGGCTAGTCCTGCAATATGGACGTTTTTGAATATCGCTCTACACGCATGATTGCTAAAGAGGGTGTGTTTGAGATTAATAAAGATACAGACAGCGACCTGGGGGGTATGTTCATGAGACTTAAAAATCTCATGGTAGCCGAATTACATACACAATGGGATATCGCATTGTTAGATCAAAATATACAGCTGAATTCTATGGTCCCGAGAAGTCTAAGATGGGACGTTAGCCCCCAAAAAGGCGAATCAGAGCTAGCTGAATGGTATCAATATTTTAATAATGCTGGTGTTAATTTTTTGCAATTCTTGGCACAGCGCAAGAAGAGTAAATTGACTCGCCTGGATGTTGAAATAAAACTTATTAAAGAAAAATTATGTCCTCTCACCAGCAGTGAGGAGTATAAGGAGCGATCCTTGGCTCTCAAAAAGCTGTTAGAAAAAGAAGAGACGGAACAAAAAAATAAGAAAAAGAAAAGGTTTAATCGAGATGTAGGAGACTATAAATCTGGTTTAGTATTTGAATGGCAAAGTAAAATTCAAGAAGGTGGGGTGGATAATTTAGAGATGGATACGATTCCGTTGCTAATCAAAATTTGGGGAATCTAATTAACCCCATACCACCTTCTCATGTGTCCAGTAGACCAATCCTGCGTTCAAGGAAGGTCTCGTACAAATCTCCGTAAGAGAGAGACAATCTCAACCTCCCCACCCCCCTAAATTTAGGGATAACCTTAACACAGGTCCATCTACTAAATCTCCTAGTTGGAGAAATAAAACTAAAAATCGCAAAAAAGATTCCTCTCATCGAGCTGGTGTAGTAGAAACCAATGTCTCTGAGAGATTACCTTGGAGGTCCCAAGATGACATGCGATATAATTATTCCATCCGGTGACCAACCGTTTTCAACCCCTTCAGGAATTCCGCCCATTTGGGGGACCATATCAACATCGGCGACCCATAATGGTTGGAATAGAGACGAAAGGTTGCCATATTATTACCCTTTTCCCCCTCCCCCTTCTCCTTTTTATCCTCCTAGGCCTTCCAATTCATATGGTTTTCCTTACCAGCAGGATCAATGGAGGGACAGGGAAACTAGCCAATACAAGGATTTTCCCGGGTCCAACCAAAACCATCAAAGAATGGGCGACAAAAGAGAGGAACTAGAGGGGGAGGAAATCAAAGACCAAAAAGGAAAAGAGTATAACAGGACAGGGGATCTTCAATCTCAGCACTGTCACGCTGACTTCAGAGGAGATCACACTCCTTGATAAAGGATTGAAGTTTGCACCCCCCAATCTTTAAATAAATTTGATACTCACATGGATATACATAAATTCTCTAGGAAATTGAGTATGAAAAGATTTTTTCTCTCTAAACCTACCAAAGAACCTATGAGTACTGTTACGAGTGTTGTTACTGAGGTTCAACACTCTAACCTTTCCAATGCTTCTCTGTTCAATCCCCGGGAGGTCTGGCACCTAATATCAAGGTCTTCAGAGATGTACTCTTGAGAGACCTTGAGAAGGTTAATATCAAAAAGACAAAACTTAACAACTCTTTGAAAAAAAGGTTTTGACCAACTATGTGAAGAGAAAAGTATTGTTATCCGCCCCGCTGATAAAGGGGCGGAATAGTGATACTTAACAAGACTGACTATCTAAACGAACTTGGTTTCTAGTTGGGGATAGGGATACCTATATGCCCCTTTCTAGAGATCCTCGGTCTTCATATAGAAAAGTTTTGTCCAAAATAGTTAAAGAAGGATTTAAATCAGTGTGCTGAATAGAAAGGAGAAAGCCTTTCTCATTCCAGCATCATCTAGGATCCAGTGATCTACTACTTGCCCAAGATCCACAAAGACCCGATTCATCCACCAGGGAGACCTATCATAAGTGGAATCAATTCTATTTCGTCTAGGGCAGGAAAATATATAGATGGATATCTTCAACCACTTGTTAGAGCTCTGCCAGCCTTTATCCGAGATAGTAAACATGTCATCAATATTTTAATGAGGTTCATACGAGGAGGGCTTATGGTTGGTTACTGCGGACGTCACGTCCCTATATACTATTATACCACATGTATGGGGATTTCCTCGGTTAAAATTTTTTGGAAGGGACTCCGATTTATCCTTAGTCCAACAAAGATTTATTTTAGATCTTTTACAATTTGCAACCACTCACAATTTCTTTTGGTTTAGTGGTGGAATTTTCCTTCAAAAGAGGGGGGTCGCGATGGGGCCAAATTTGCCCCAGCCTGGCCAACTCTTTATGGGGAAATGGGAGGAGACGTCATCTATGCTGACCGCAGGCCAGAGTTGGCCTTGTGGGTCAGATATAATAGATGACGTCCTCCTCCTATGGAGGGGATCCAGGGAATCCTTGGATTCCTTTATGGGTTCCCTCAACATTAATGATAGGGGGATTGAGTTCAAATATGAGGCGGATCAGAGTAGGATCAACTTCTTGGACCTTGTAAATCGAGTGGAGGAGGGTCAATTTGTGACCTCACATTTTTCAAGTCCACAGACCGGTAACTCCAT